>OZ018335.1:90991087-91005687 GCA_963969495.1 Ceratothoa steindachneri | reverse complement strand
CTCTAAGCGGGAGAGAGACAAAGCCTCCCACAAACGACAAGAACAAATCGAGCGCTCCTCCTACACACGAAGAGACAAATCTAGAGATGACGAGAGAAACAAACACACCGTATTGACCTCGGTAAGGCCGCTGCAATCGCCGAGTGCCACACATGGTTCGGTTCTCAGGCAGCGGAGCGGTGCCAATTAGTGCCTTAACGAGCTCCCTGATTGACCGAGAGGCAGGCGACGAGGACGCACTGGCACTGCGGAGGTGAAACACATTTTTCAAGAGCGCTCCAGGCCCAGCCCTACGGGTTTCGCCCCTGGGTCTCACCAAAAAGGGAGCCTAGCAGTAATCAACGGGGCGGGGGTGGGGACAGACAGCGGAAAATACGAACGTAAGAGAATAAGCGAATGTAGGCGAAGGACACTCAACCAAAAAGTGTCTTATCGTTTAGGAGACCGAACAGTCGTGACAGGAGAGCGCCATCAGATTACGCTATGTCTCAGGAATGTATCCGATTCGGAGGCGACAAAAAAAACCCGACATGAAGCTGGAAGAGCCAGGGCGCAATGCCACGCGACATTAAATTTCCTCTCCAACGTCTCCCAGCTTTTTTTACCAATCGGGCCAAATTTTCACCCAACCTCCTTAATTTATGTCCATTGTAAATCGGCTAAGGAATTATTTTTAAAAGGTGAAAACTACCGGGAAATTTTCACCAGAAATATTCTAAAAAAAGAGGTTCATTGAGGAAGTGATGAAGTCGTGATGCAGTCGTTTATGATCAGCGGTTGTCTTGCTAAATACCCAAGTTAATTCATATATTTTCAGGTCTTTAAAGTGTTAATTAGTGTCTCTCGCTCCCGTAAGTGTATTTATTCTTTTTTATATAAAAGGCAATGACTTTTTTAAAAGATAATAATTATGTACAAATGGCTGAGCGCAACCAGTTGGGAGAAAGGAGAATGAATGAGGGTAAGCGGATGGGTGAAAGTGTTTGTTTGGAGTGCACGTGGAGTGATAGGAGTAGGGACTGGTTGCATTGTATGTGAGTTATGAGAGTATTTAGTGGAATTAGAGGAGGGAAAACCGCAGGATTTAGAAAGGATAGCTCGGTTGGAGCAGTTAGACACTGGGCTTAAGAAGGATTTCAGCACTAGGGACAAGGGAAGTTCTGGGGATCTTAAGGTTAGCTAGGAGTAGGGCTAGTGGAGACAGTAGGGAGGGGAAGCTGGTAAAGGGAAGAAGAAAACAAGTAGCTAGTAAGGCATCTCCTGTTCCAGATGGAAGTAGTGCTATCGGTTTTAAGGGAGTGTGGATAGTAGAAGTAGGTAATGTGGGGCTAAACCTATTACTTGTGCTTAGTTACTGGTTAAGGTAGTCCATCGGGTCCGATGATGACGTTTTTCTCTTACTCCCGTCCGTGTCTTCTCCGGTGACTCTACAGGCCAATCCTGGATAAGCATCGCCTGCCACAGGTAGGACATTGAAAATTTAGGGGACGTTGGGGTGGTGGCTCTTGTTGTCTCGCACACCGGCGAAATCGCTTTTCGTGTTAATGGCCTCGTCGGTTGTCTTCAAGACGATCCATTCCCTCATGGATGAGTTGTCTCCAATTCACCCTGTTTAAAGCAGCGTTTTCTTGATGTTATCTTTGAATCTAAGTTTAGGACCACCCTTTGCCCTCCTACCATCATGGAACTGGTTATACAACACTGCGGGGAAGCCTTTTTTCAGGCATGCGTATGACGCGACCCAGCTATCGCAGCTGGTGCTTAGCAATGATTGCCTCGATGATGGTGCTCTTGGTTCTCTCCAGTATCGAGACATGTGGCATTCTGTCTTACATGTGGAACCAAGGATCTTTTGCAGGCATCTTATGTGGAACGACTCTTAGAAGTTTTACGTTTCTCCTGCATGTCGTCAATGTTTGACAGCTAAACAGGAGAGATGATAGACAGACCGCATTATAGACGGTCATCTTAGTGTTTAGTTTCAAGTCTTTATTTGGATAGAATCTCGTAGAGAGTTGACCGAAGGATGCTGCTGCTTGTTTAATGCGGTGCTGTATTTCATCATTCAAATGCGGGTCATTGGAGAGGTAGCTACCAAGGTACTTAAATAATGGAACGTGTGCGAGATTCTCACCAGCAATTTGAAACAATGGGGGATTAGAGACGCGTCACCAGACCACTGTGTATTTCTGTTTTCTTTATATTTACAAGGCCAAATCTGGTGTATATATCAGTAGCAAATCTCAAGACATATTGCAGTGCCTTTAGTGAGTTAGCCACCATAGCACAGTCGTCTGCATACTGTAGATCCAGAATGTGTAATACTTTTAGTAACAGATTAAGTGTCTTCTTAGATGACCTGAAAGAAGTATGGGGGAACTTGTAGGCGCAAGTGAAACAAATGAAGTGTTGTTTCACTTCATTTCAACACGGCTCTATCAGGGGTAAATTGTGTTTGCTTAATTTACTATATTTTGTTAAGGAAAAGTGTATAATGCTGCCGATAGAAATGATTATATTAATGATCTCGACAAAGGTATAAGCATCGACCTGGACAAGTTTGCTGATCACAATAAATTGGGTAGGATTATAAGATCCGAGTCCGATGTGGAAGCATTGAAGACGAATTGACCAAACTATTCCAATAAACCGAGATATGGCAAATGGAATTTAACATAAGCGGGTGTAGTGTACTTAGTATAGGTAGGTGTAATCCGCTGAATAATTCTAAATTGGATCCGAGTTTTTTAGCAAGTTCAGAATGCGAAAGAGACTTAGGTGTCCTTGTAAGTTCCGATATCCGGCCTAGAAAGTAGTGCTTAAGTGCTATGTATAGAGCTAATCGGGTACTAGGGTTTATTGGGAGTGTGAGAAACAGGAGTGCTGATGTCATTCTGTAACTGTCCCCGGCATTAGTTAGGTCTCATTTTAACTATCCGGTACAATTTTGGTCATCGTAATATAGGATGGATATTGGTTTGCTCGAGTCTGTGTAAAGAAGGGTGACTAAGATGATTCATGGATTGAGGGACTTACCTATTATCAAAGACTTAAGAGACTATACAGGGGTTGGACAAAATAATGGAAACATTAACTAATGCCCCCATTCACACCAAAAAAGGTTTTAAAACATTGTTTAAAATGCCCGATAATGACGTTGAACACATATTGGTCTCCAAAATTCACAGATCTTGCCATAATCAAGTTTTTGGAGGTATATTGTAGTAAAAACTAGGGGATATATTCCCTCTAGAAAGCGTCTACGAAGGAGCTAGAGCAGGTTTCACTCGAATACAGTTAAATTCGTATAGATACAGCCCAAAACGGTATGAATCGATTGATCGGCGAATTGAATTTATTTATACTGCTAAGGGGAAGGGGACTCAAATCAGTAATTTAATTAATGTTTCCATTATTTTGTCCAACCCATGTATATCTTCATACATTAGAGGGGAGAAAAGTTCGAGGGTACTTGATTGAGGTCTTCAACTGGGTGAAAGGTTATAATAGGGGCGACATAGGTAAGGTTCTTATTTTTTGTGAAGCTGGACAGGTTTAGGTTTAAGAAAGAGATTGGTAGAAATTGGTTTACAAATCGAGTGGTGATGAATGGAATAGTTTCAGTAGTTAGGTGATAGAAGCATCGTCCTTGCAGAGTTTTAAGAATAGATAAGATAGATTTGGGGATGCAGATGCGGCGAGGTGGGACTGAATTTGGAGAAGGGAACAGAAGCCGCCTCGTATAGGCTTTTGACAGACTCCTTCTAGTCTTATGTAATGAGAGTGAAACTTTGGGGAATGTACATAGCCAGAAAGCTTCTCATTCAGTTTATTGCTACGACCTGCAGCTGTCACGATGCTGGTAGTATTGTATTTCGTGGTTAGAAAACATTAAACTTCAATGCACTTATGTAAGTCAACTCGAAACCATGGAAATTCAGAAACCAGTTTGCATCTATTAATTGCATAGCAAAATTTAAAGAGTCGAATTAAGCTTAATTGTAGGACATACCCATTATGAAACTACGTTTTTCTTTCAAGGTAAAGTTTTGATAAACAACTATTAATAATCGAAATTACATAGTTCATATGGCTTAAGAGTTATGCGGGATACATAATGTTAATACCCAAGCATAAACTTGTTTCTAACATGTTGAAATAACGTTGCAAAGTGACTGAGCATCCTGCATCTTCCACCCATACGAGGGTAGGCGATACCCAACACCTTTTCCTGAGTAAAAACTAACAAACGCCGCAGGTGCATTCAGCGCTAAAGTAAATAGACTTCAGACGAGATTCCCGCCCAAAAATATTTTAATATCTTTTTTTTTCTCGCTCTCATCAAGTTTACAGTAACGTCAGCTACGACAAACGATCCTCAAACTCCACCCACACTCCCCTGATGGCCAATCACAAAAGAGCTTAGACTCCGCCCCCAATCATGTATCGTTATCTATCAAACCCCCGAGGCTGGCAGATTTTCGACAACCCCTACCCATTCGTCACTCCTACAAGCTCTTTTGGTTATACTTTGGGGAGATTGCCCCCTGAAAAAGCGCATTCATTTATTTATGTAAATGAGACACTCTAGAAAGAAACAATGGGCAGATGGAGACAAGAGAATATGGTCGCCATCTCCATCCCCTTATGGAGATAAGGACTCGCCTCCCCTCCACTAAATTATTGACACAGATAAAGAGAGCCGCTTTCGACGGACAAACGCCCTCTGTAGGTAGATGGAGGACACAAAATAGTAAAAGACGTTAGAGAAAAATGGACAGACAAATGAACAACCCCGAAATAGCCTGAGGAAAAATATGAGGTGTAGTAACAGAGTGCATTATTACTCAGGTGCTTCACTGGTTTAGATGACGTACATCTAAATCTTAAATTTCGTCAAACAGGCTCGAAATCGAAAACACAACTACACCTGCGCAAATCTTCGCAATGATACCAAAGCATTCCAGAAACGCCAGACTCTACAAAGCTGGAAGGAAGAATAATGATTGAGAAGGAACTCGAATGCTCCAAGTAGTCTCCTCCTTAGAGTACTAGAGAAGATAGCATCCACACATTTTCACTTCCATTAATTTCAGCACTTTATGAACCTCTGATCTTCTAGGATATAGTTAAGCAACTAATTGCTAGTGGTGGTACTACCGCTCCTCCTAAAATAAGCGCATCTGTGGACGCAGATGCGCGTCCAGGGCATATACTAACATACCATTAACGCTCAAAGAATTACCAACATGTGGAGCAAAGTTACCGGTGATTTATCAGGGTGGATTATAGTTCCAGGCTCACGGAGGGAGGGGGGGGGGTCCCATTCACGCAATCAAACGAAACGCCACTTCTCAGTCTATAAAATCAAACTGTCGACATTAATTACGTATCCGTCACCAATGACAGCAAAATAAACTGATGCGAGAAAAAGACCCCCCCCCCCCCTGCGGCAAAGAACAGATAGAAGATGAATTCTTGACCTAACTTTGTATCCTTAAACTTGGATCAAACCGTAAAGCAATATTTACTAAATAGCGACACTGTAGGCGAATTTCTACCGGGGCGTCTGTGACATGGGGGTTCTTGGTACCTATATAGTTTAGGAGAGGACAAAATATAAGTGGTGCACAGACCGAGAAAGGCAAATTTCCGTGCCCCCACCTTCCTTTCCAACCCCGTTTCCACACCTTACTCTGTCTCTCGTTCTGATCTGTGGAGATATAGCAACAGTGGGGGCACATCTGTGACGGTGCTTGCCGCACCCCATCGTCCATTTCTCGCTGCGGCGAGTATAGCTGGCTAATCAATGCTCAGTGAAACGAGAAAACTGAGTTGATCAAAGAAGGATAAACAGATTAAAAAAAAGATCGGAATTCGACATGTTTGGGTCGGAATAGCAAGTCTCGAACTTGTGAAGGAAAAAAAAACAACTATAAAAAACCCGAACTTTAATTTACCCGCAAAGATTACCCTGAGAGAGAAAAAAACGAGGTGAGGTAATAGAATGCATTATTACTCAGCACAGAGAATAAGAAAAAAGGAGAAGCAGACCTATAAAGAGTGGCACGGGTTAATAAGGAGACAAAGACTAGTGGTAAAAACAACTCTCAATGATGAGAAAGACGGAAACAACCGTCACTGGGGACGCAAAGAAAATATCCACAGGTCAGGAACACATATTCGTCGTTGACGACGAATCCTAGAATTAGAAAAAACTAAGAATAATAGAAAGGGGGAGGAGAGAGATAGATGAGAGTGGGGGGGGGGGATACAGACAAGAGCTGCCTGAGTCAGACACAGACGCCACCGGTTTGAAGTATCGAAACAAACTGACGAACCATAACGGAGACATCCGGAATAATGGATATCGAGTATGACAGCTAACACCCCCCCCCCATCTTTAAATGCTTCGCAACCCAGGAGAGCAAACTTAAGAACAAACTACGAACAAAATCGGGCTCGAATATGCGAATTAGGATGGAACAAGCGGAGTTGCTCGAGCAAACAGGACAAACGCCACAAAACACAATCTTAATATACAAACAGAGAACAAAGTTGGCTGGATTTGAGCCCGCCCCCGCACTACCCAGTGTCGTTCTTTCTGAGGGTGCCTCTCCCAAAGTTACCCCCCCCCCATCCACGTACGTGTCCTATGTGACCCCACTTATCTGCAATACCAATACACTCATCTGTTCCATCAGTCGAGGAGAGGTAAGCGTTCGTGCATTTTGAGGCTCTGCGCTTTAAGGACTCTTTACGTAAGGTTCACTTTTCCCTATCAGGAGTCCTAACTATATGATCCTTGAACTTATTCTATGTAAGATTGATCATCAATCCAAATTGTTATATTTTCTGCTAAACCTATTGATTATTATTATTTTCGTCTTTGAAAAGTTAATCTACAGTCCAACTACAATCCATTATAATTATCTCCTATTAATTCTGATTCCCTTTAGATTTCGCATTCCCACACCAAAGTTGTGAAAGTTTCTTGGAGTAAATAGTTTCGGGGAGATGGGAATCCCTGTTTCACTCCCTTTATTTTGTTTCTATTTTACTACTGACCGGATGCAGTTTAAGTGACGATGTTACAGGCTGGTATATGTAAGTGTATGCCAATGTAGGTATCGTTAATTCCTTATTTCTGTAGTGCTCTTCAAAAACTGAATTGGTCTATAGTTTGTCAAAGGCCTTTTTTTTATAGCGTACGAGTGCAATAAGAGGGAAGGTATTTCTTATTCATTTATTCTGTGTAATAATTGTTGAAGTGCGTACGCATGATCACAACTACCAATTATAATTATTTCTTAATCTTGCTCGCTTCGTGGTTCACTGAAATCGAGTGTTTGTTCTTGTTTGTTGGTTGTGAAGTTTATAGCTAATTTATATATTGCTGATAAAAGAAGGATTGGACTAACTAGTAGTAAGGTCAGCAAGATGTTCGCTACTATATCTATAAGGTCGATTGTTATCCCATGATCTCCAGGCGATGTGCCATTTTTTTATACTCTAAAGTGCTTGCAAAATTGCAACCTTCTTGAAGTGGTGGAACTTCCTCCTCGTTTACAGACAAGTTGTCATCTGATGTGTGGTGGTCATTGCTATCAAATGGTTTCTGATAAAATCCCTCAACTCTTTCAATGATATCTTGTGTTTATCATTTTCCGTCTCTGTTTATCTTTTGGTGCCCTCATTTTCTATTGTTTCATGTTTTAGTGATTTGTTATTTTTATTAGATGTGTATTTTATATTCTTTATTCTACCCAGAACTGTTATTTAATATGTTTGGTGAGTTTAGTATATTTGGTCCGTACGCGTCTCAATTTTCGCTTTTCGTCGGTCTTTTCGTAGATTCCATTATTTAGGTTAGGGGAATAAGCGCCATTGGCCACACGCTGTGGTGATCTAGGGTTCGGAAACCCGAGTTCAACCACAGGACCACACTGAGAAATAATATGCATTATATATATATATATATATATATATATATATATATATATATATATATATATATATATATATATATATATATATATATATATATATATATGTGTGTGTGTGTGTGTAAGAGCAAAGGTGATGAATGCTGCTGGGAAGAATACGAGCGCGAACTCTCACACATATGCACACACAGCCACTCTTCTGGTCGTGAACGTTTCTCAAACGAGAAGGTGGGATTGGAGAGTGTGCAAATAGGCTGTAAACACTTGGCAGACGACAAAGCGAGCACCATCTCCCCCCTCTCCCTAGGAGATTCCCCACTCCCACAAGAATAGCCTTCAATGCGGGAAGAGAGGTGGAGAGAGGGGGGGAGGGGAACAACGGAGGGGAATGCGTTGGAGAGAGAAGGACGCTGCCAAAGTAGAGAAGAGCGAACACTGCGGACGAATTACGAAGGTTTTCGCTTCAAAAGGTGAAAACGTGGGAGATGCTGTAAGGGAGTGGTGTGGTATACCCCCCCCCCCCCCTACATACACACACTTCCAACTCCTCCCAAGAGAGGCTACGGAAGAATGCGTGTCGTTGGGGTATTAGCGTGTGTACGTGTGTGTGTCGGTGTATGAAAGTGAGTGTCCGGCTGTACATGGATGTATGCGTGGAACAGTGAGTGGTTGTGGGTGCGTGTATGTCGCAACGACGAAGGGGAAAAAGCAAGTGCGTATATTCCACAACGTGTGTGCGTATTTTTTTTATTTTGACGTAATGAAAAGGATCTACATGCTTGGTGTGTGTATTTACATAAAACCTACACACTTGTGTATTGCTGAACACATGAGGTACAATCCCGTCAAGTTGAAAGAAGAGATTCCCTCAATGAACGAGATAAGCAACAAGGTGTAGTGATACTCGTCAGATGGGGAAACCGACGGGAGTCCGATCGACCTTTGTGCACCCTTAGTCCTTGAACTCCACTGGGATAAGAGCTAGGCGGTATCAATCAGTACTTAAAATGACCACAATTAGGCTCTTTAACCGTACATCCGGCAAATACTTCTTAAAACTTGAAAAAACAATAGTTTAGCCACATTCAATTTCAAATAATCTTTTCCAATAATTTTTCAAAAGATTCCAGATAAGGGACGGACACACTCGGCCCGAACCGAAAAGAGCTGCTTCGTCAACATGCCATCGCTGACTGTGATCGAGGCAGCGCCGTCAGGTCTCTGGAAATGGGGGGCAGGATTTTCTCACTTAGGCAGTAGAGACAAACCCATAAAACAGCCAACTCACACCTGCGAAGCTATGCGTTACTACTGTGCCAAGATGGAGATCAATCTCGCGCTTCATACCCGAGGTCGCGGGTTCGAAGACCAGTCGTTTTCGATCGCAGGGGGACCTCTCCCCTCTCGAGTTCACAGAACCCAGCAACTGGTGTAGGAGGGGAGGGGTAAAAAGCGAATAACGAGGGGAAGGTCTAATCCACCCTCACTGAACCTTCCTTTTCCTGTCTATCGTGATGGCTAGATAGATGTCGGTCTACTCGCGCGGAAATGAATAGACAATTCCAAGAGGCTCTAAATATGCGGCCAGATATCTACTCGAGAGCACCTAATGTTCCACACATTCCATCTTCTATTTACACCACTTTCTTTACCAACCAACCTTATAGAGCTTTGCCCTCGTTGGTTTTCATTTTAAAATTTGAAGAAAAAAAATGCCATCAGCGGCGACGGCCGAGAGAACTATGATAACCGTTACAACTGTGAATGTATCTTGCCTATGTACGCAAGTCTGCGCGTTCCTGTGGCCGTTGAATCTGCGTGTGTATGTGTGTGCAAGCGGTGGTGGGGGGGGGGTCGTTCCATTCGATTGGGTGTTCACGATCGACGTCGATTTAAAGGCAACGTTATAAATTCTTCTATCTTTTCCCGCGCGTCAGGTCAGGAATGGATGCCACTTTGGCGTCAATTATTTGCTCCAACGGCTCACTATCCCGACGTAAGCCCAATTACCGAGACCGGCCAGAGATGACCAACGGGACACCAAAAAGATAGGACCGCCCAACTTCACGGCATTTTTTTTAATTAAAGGTTACATTTTGGGGGGGAGGAGGCGCTTTTTTTCCACATGCCATTACAAGATTTCGTCCAAAATATTTTACACGTTTTTTATCTGGGATTCTTAAAGATATACTTTGTAGGCACAAGTGTAATGTAATATATATATATATATATATATATATATATATATATATATATATATATATATATATATATATATATATATATATATATATATATACAACAAACCGCAGGAAAGAGAAAAGGGAATAATTTTTCTTCGGAAATATTTTATTTCTTACTTCAAAAAAATCCGAGCTGGGGTGGGATTCGAACCGTGTACACTAGGGCAGCGAGCATCCGCTTTGATCTCAATTAAATCATCTCCTAGGTCACTCGGCTACGCGGAAGACCCCCAAAATCTTCCGAATAAACCAGCTTTTAAGCTACGATTCGCAAAGTCGATCAGGACTATGAAAGAGAGAGAGAAAATTAATAGGGAATTCAAAGGACAAAGAAGTTTTACCACCGACCTGCACTTATTAAGATGCTTTTTTTCTCAGTGGGGATAGGAGAGGAAACAAAACATGTGTAATCCAACAGGGACACAGGCGACTAAGAATGGAGGCAAGGCGTAGAACGACTCTCGATCTCTGACTATCCTCCTAACAACGTTCGGTTCCGTGTGCAAATATCACTTCTATAGAAAAAGGCATAAGAACCGTTTTACAAAATCACAATATTATCAGTCCTTACCATTCGGGGCAAATGAAGGCCAAGATAGATTTGCATTAGGAGGATAGCCTGGGAGAGTTGCGCGCCCCGTTAGTTTTATTAAATAAATATATCCAGTTCGAGGGGGGGGGGGTAGTATGTGCATTTTTTACACGAACCAGCGATCGGTAGGGAACCTTCGTTGCCCCGTGGGAAGGGGGGCGGGGACAGTCAGGGGTATTTGGATACACTTACCCATAGCCAGGATTCTTTGGAAAAGAGAAGAGGTTGTGCTGTGGAGACGGGGAGAGAGGAAGGATAACGGTGTTGTGATTGCCTGGTATGACCAGTGTGCCCCCCCCCCTCCCTTTTGCAGGGTTAAGACTCGCGCGTTCACCAATCGGTGGTCAAGTCTCAGCTTGGGTTGAACCCGACACCTAGACGTCAGAAGGCCATCGCTGGATCCATCGGGCGAGCGAGAGCCGATCGGGCCACTGCCTACAACGGCAAAAGTCGCCATAATCATCTCGTTTTGAAAATTAAGGAAGAACAACGAGGGTATCTCGGTAGGTTATTGCAAAGCTGGGTCTCTAAAGGAACTGGTGAAATCAGGGGAAGTACAAGTGAATGGGTGCGCAACTCTCCCTGATATAATAACGGAACTAGACCAGGTCCGCAGTGAGAAATTTCACGAAAATAATTATAAAAATAGAATTTGAAATAAAGGAATTTATTAACACCATTTGAGGGAAATTCTCGGAGTGACTTCCTGAACCCAACATCGCTGCGACCCGCAGCTAACACGACGCTGATATATATCATTCAGATTCCTCCACTACGAGGATACGAACCTGAAGGAATAGGGGCGAATTTCACACCCCTTACCTAGTTGTTCGATTAGGGAGGCCGCTCTAGGGGCCTTGGATTTAGCGAAAAGCGCTCACCCTCCTACCCGAGCCCCGCTAACCCCTAACAACATAAGTGACGTTAACAAAAAAAAAGGTGGATAGAAAAACTTTAATTTTTGGCAGCCTAAAAAACAACTGACACTTATTCCATACTAAACAGCTTTAATCAACCTAATAACTACCATTGCTGTTAACAACTGGTTAAATAGTCGTGACTAAATTGTAGGGCGTCGTCAGAAATTATGTGTACCGGTGCTCAAATCAAGAGATGCCATTAAAAAAGAGAAGCTTCAGATTCTGTTGTCATTCAGGAAAGGCTTCTTTCTTCTATCCATTTGGTAAATCTGCAAATGACCGCGAGGGGTCACTTCAAACCTTCGCTCGTCGGGGGGAAAAAGACAGAAAATGTCAATATCGACTGTGTAAAATCGGCTACCGGGAGCTGTGAATTGTTTATACGGTGGCTTTGTGTGTGTGTGTCCCTGTATTTTTATTTTTGACAAGCTATGCAACTTCTGACCCAACTCTTATTTGTCCGCAACATTTTCCAAACGAATCGATCTGAAATCAACTTTGATCCAAACGGCCGACGTTCAGTAATTATTTGATTGAAGAATGACTAGGGAACACTGGAATCGATCACTAGTTAAACTTCACGAGTACCTTTTTCCGCTTATATGTTACTTAACTATAGGGGAAGGGCACTGAATAGTGATTTTCTTTAGATAGTAAATGACGTTAAATGTGCTAAAGCGAGACGCTAAAAAGCACTATTCACTATTTGAACCAATCCATTTAGCAATTTTGCGTATTTATAATGTACTGTTAAATTTCGTCGAAACCTGAGAGAAAGCGTTAAAGTCCTCTCTAGGAAGGTCTCGATCGGGGATCTTGTTGCCGTCGGTAAATATGTAGATTATCGGCGCGAACGATGGGACGTACTATTTCGTCCGTGTTCCAAAATGTTTAACGTTTTTGGAGTACATTTAAGTTGACGGCTCGTGTGGGGGTGAACACAATGGGGAAATTACACTACGATGATCCCGAGTTTCATTAAATTGGGGGGGGGGTTCGGGGGGGGCCCAGCCCCCCAGTATATAATCCTAATTGTTTATAGAATAATAATTCGAAAAGGACTCAAACGCGCATGAATATTCTGACACGAGTGAACGATATTTAACCACAATTTTTTTTTCGGCCGGGCCGCTAATCTACATATTTACCGGATCGTTAATGTGAAAACAAGGAAGTTCACAAGACTACCCGTGGAGGGCACATTTTCTTCTACCATCCTGGAGTCCCCCCCCCCCCGACCCTGGAGCGTGTTTCCTCGTTGCTTTTTTTCGCATTTGTTGTTTTTTTTGCGTTTTTTTGCCTTTGTTTTTTTATATCTTCGTTATTTTTTTCTTTGCACTGTTTTTGTTTGTTAGTCTAGCCTAGTATTAGGGGGACTTTTGCCCAAGTAGGCAGTCGCCAGATGGGCTCCTAAAAAAAAAAAAATTTAGGAGACAAGTCACCTCGGTTGTCCAGGAAAAGGGGGAATCTAACATTTACCAATTTCTCCATCAACTTGCACACGCAGGAGGTTAGAGAGATTCGGCAGAAACCACCAGAGATAGACTGATGCCTCCCGGGCTAGCGAAAAGCGAGCGCCGTAGCCATTTGCCACGAGTCTGGTAAGTTACCCTCTGCCCAGAACCTGTTGAGCAAATCTAACAGAAGGGGCAATCTTCGCTCACCCAGGTGTCGAAACATGGCATACAGGACATCGTCGGGACCAGGGGCGGTGTCCGCGCATGAAGGGTGGACCGAAAGCAACTCACTCAACGAAAACTTGTCGTTGAAGGGTTCTCCGCCTCTGGAAGTAAAGTCCAGTTGGCAGCCTTCAGCGACATCACGACGCGCATTGAATGTTGGCGGAGCAGCAGCCCGGCTAGAGAATGCGGTCGCGAAGGATTACGTCACGAGCGCCGGGTCCGAGATTGCGGTCCCATTCTCCTGGAGAACGGGAGGGAGGTCTTGCAAGAACTTGCTCTGAATCCTTTTGACTCGCTTCCACATCTCTGCTAGAGGAGTCTCCCTGTTAAATGAAGACATTTATGCCCGCCAGGAGGAGCGGCGGGCGTGCTACGAAATATACCGGAACCTAGCCCGAGCCCAACGAAATTCAGCGACAGTGAAATCGTTCGGGCGGCGCTTATAGCGCATATAGTCATATCGCCTATTTCTGAGGGTACACTCACTCCTAGCCAACCAATTTATCGGCCACGATTTTGAGGTTGCCTGAGAAAAACTCAACGGCATTATCCACCGATCTAAACTCCAGGACTGAGACAGATAAATCACTCATTTCCTGGCGACATCCACCCACCCAGAATCAGGCTGTGCATCCGAGAGCAAAGGGATAGATCGAGTAAGGGAAAAGAAGCAGTTCTGGGACCGTGATGAGTAAACTATCACATTTAGGACACCTCTCTCCAGCTCATCAATCAGGTTGGCAAGGAGCTCACCGCTGGGATTGGTCCTATAGTTCCCCACAGGGAGTGTCTTCAGTTCTAATTCCCAAAGAGAAAAGCCACGGCAAACTTGCCAGGACGCAAAGCAAGTGGCCCCCGCGTCGAAGTCGGCTGATGGTGGAATGTACGTAGAAGTTACAGTGTACCTCCTATCCAGGTGTAGCTGCACTACCACTGCCTGAAAGGAGGTATTTATACCAAATTGAAGAACGAAACATCACGCCGTGTGTTAATCGCGCATCTCCTGCCCGGCGCCGATCACGTGGTGATGTGTTTGCAAAACCCTTATACCCTGGGATGTTCAGCAACGGTCACGCGCCCGGCATGGTCTCCTGCCGAAAAATAGCTAACAGAGGATAGCAGGAGCTAAATGGGTGGGGGGCTTCGGAGGAGGGGATCCCTTCTTTGGAGGATCCACCATGTCCTACCCCACCGAGCTCAATCTTTGGTGGGAGCCG
>OZ018335.1:90621087-90986087 GCA_963969495.1 Ceratothoa steindachneri | reverse complement strand
AGGATTTATTTGCTTTCCAGGGAAATTAGTCAGATGCGAAGCGAGAATGACTCATATGTAAACAAACCAGGAAAGCAAAATAACACGTTCGCCTCGTTTACTTGTAGAATAGGTCTCCCGAACCCGAAAAGAAGACAATAGGCTTCTGGTTGGGAGTGAACGATCCAAATAATAGAGGGTGTTGGAGCAAAATTTGACGTTTGCAACAAAGGAAAAAAACGCAATATCTCAACCAAAAATAAATGTATTTTAAAAATTATAAAAAAAATCAATTAGATTATGGGGGACGGGAGATAACAGTTTACTCAAAGTAGCCGCCCTCAGCTTCCACCACGGCCTGACGACGGATCCGAAACCTGGCGCATGAGTTCATCGCTGTGTCCGTGGGAAGATCTTCGAACACTTCCTTGATCTTGGCCACCAGCTCGGCCTTGGGGTTGCAGGCAGAGCGGTTGGTGTCTTTCTCAACCTCTCCTCACATTTAGTAATCCGTGGGATTGCAATCGATGTATCTAAGGGCGCAGAAGTTGGGGCTGGTGAAGTTGTGGAAATTCTCCGACAACCACTTCGGACTCTTTTCGGAGGTATGGCCTTCAAGCAGCAACTCTCTCCAGCCAGGGTTTGACCACAATCTCCAGCAGTTCCACATAGCCACCTGAATAAAGCATAAGACTCAACTGACCCTCATAGCATCACAGTTTGGGATAACTTGGTCTTCATGATACATGAACGTTGTATGACTTATAGGCAAGCCACCTGATGTTCTAGGTGTTGTGCAACTGGTCCTGGGAGTTAGTTCTTTCCATCTGAGAAGTATCTGATCTTCCTTTGCTCAACCGAATAATTCAGTTTGTTCGGCAGCTTCTTTGCCTTCGTCAAGGGGTTCTCCTTGGCTTTGGCTGTTAGAATATATCATTTGGGCCTCATTCAGGGCCAGCATCATGGTGGCGACTCCAACACCCCCCTCTCTCTCTCTCTCGCCAAAGGCCGCATTCCTTTGCTCTGGTCTTCCATTACCTTGTCCTGCAGTTGTTGGATGAATTCCAGCGTGCTGACGCAGTCATAACGCCTCTGTGTTCCTTTCTGCTGAACACAGCTTTGTAATCTCCGTTGCAGCTGCCCATGTCACGTCTTACAACCTTTAGTGTTAAAAGAGCATTGAGTACCAGTCATGATGTTGGCATTGTAATACCCGGGGCGAATCATCATGATGCAGCTAACTTTTTTCTAATACTCAGATGGTTTCCAGTCCCCCATGTCAACTAACATCTTCTCAACTAAAACTTTACATTGTATGCTCTCCAACACTGATGACTGTTCGCCGAAACAAAGGGTTCATGAAAAACGGAGACATTAAAAATCGTCAAATTTAGCCCGAACGCATTGCATTATTCTATTCGCAAGCGTTCAAGGCCAAAACTAATAGACACGACGGACAGGCAGGACAACGTTCAAAAGATACAAGTATTTTTTTTTATTTGGGTTTGTTTTCTATTTGCTACGAGCAAAACCAACGGGACCATCTGAGCCAAAATATGTGGAAAGAGTCTAACCTAGAATTTTAAATACAGACAGACGTGCAAGACAACTTTAAAGGGGCGCAAGGAATGTTTTTTTATTACTTTTGTTTTATTTAACTAAAAAACAAACAAACAAAGCAAAACCAAAGAACAACAGGTGAACGCTTTTGAAAAAAGGTTTCATAGGTGAATTGAAAATCTATGGCCTCTACAAAGATCAAATTACTTAGGAAGGTTCTGGGAGGCGGGGAAGGAGGTGAGAAACTTTCCGGAACCTATGCTCTAGAACAGGCCAGGGCAACCCTTAACGTGGCACGCCAACCACTTCTTACCGGCACCCAAACCTCATATGGTGTACAAACTGTTATAAATAAATATCTGTTATCAGTGAGGCAGCAGCAGAAGTCTCATTTTCTATTTAAAATGGTAAAGATTCAATTCTATTTTCCTTGTGATTTTTAAGCATCATAAGGGATTAAGAATTGATAAAAGAATATCTTTAATTTTATATTAATTTATTGTGTTTTAGTCAATTATTGGCACGTGAGAAAATTTTGTAGCAAAGATTTGGCAAATTTGGGCACAACCGCTTAAAAAGGTTACCCACCCCTGATCTAGAATGAAGGTCAGTGTCCTTGCGGGTATATTTTGTTAGCGGAGAAGGTAGGACAAAAAGACTTACTAACGAAAAGAGATCAGTTTTCCCGTGAGGCTCTTAGTCCTTCCGACTAAGGAGCGAGACGAAAATGATGAGAAGGATGAGAACCTCAAAATCTTTTTTTTATAAGTACCCGGCTGACGAGTGCCACCGAGGACACCAAAGACATAATATCAGCCTATACTACTAGGTACTTTAAAATTCATACACCAAACAACAAACGAAAACAAAACAACAAAAGCAAAAAGGGGGCCATGCTCCGGCGTCGGGGCGCATCCTCCGGCATTGGCGCTCGCCCCAACACTAAAGAGAGTTAAATAAAATGGATGACAGTTTCCTCTAGAAACTCCATAGGTCTGTGTGCACGAATCTGTCCCAAGCACAAGGGGTAAAGAACCCGCTCGTCCCGTTAAGGGGACAGGTAGCTTGCGTGAAGATCCCCCAGACAAGAATATTCCAAAAGAATGTGACGAACAGTCTCGAGGAGGACGCAGTCGTCGCAGGGCAGTGCAGGGGAGCGCTTCATCAAATGGCAGTGTCCTGCGAGTGTTCGCAAATTCGAAGGAGACCGAAAACGAGCTGAAGCTTCAGCGGCATTGGGGGGAAAGGCTCATGGGAACAGTCACGACGCGATGGCACGCTACTTTAGGTTCGAAATCTGCACAGCTCACAGCAGCCTTGACGTCACGGATACTGCGAACATGGGTATTTTGGAGATTCCAATGCCCGAAGAGCACTCAGGGGCGCTTTATGAGTCACCATACATCACAGTCCGGTCTCAGAATAAGGCCAAAACGCGTTATCAACCGTACCGAACGGTGTATTGCAACCAACTCGGCCGTGAAGACAGACGCAGGGGCTAGCAGAGCCCCGCTGACTTCAAACAGAGGGGGCAGGGCATGGAAACGGACCCCCCCACCGTCCTGGTAGTTGGAGCAATCCGTATACAGTGGCACGGTTCCAGCATGAGACAAGGTGTGCCCCAGAGGGAACGAACGCAATATTCCCGCACTGTGTAAGCTTGGGTAGCAGAGGCGTAGGGACAAATAGTCAAAGGTGGTACCCTCCAGGCTGTCGTCCTGGGCAGAACCAGGAGCGCCACCAGCCCGAGAACTGCACAAACCTCTCTAAGGACTTTCCAAGCACTAAACCCGAAGGGTTTAGGGTATGACGCGTCTCTCGGCTGCATAGGCACCGTCGAGATCGAGTCCTTTTTTTACCTCCATCTCTTTCTCTTCATTCCCTCGTCACTTCTCATGTTAGAATGCCTCATTTGGTTCCAAGAGTTTACTTTTTTACTTAAAAATGAGGGAGAAGCCAAAAAGGAGAGGTCGGGAAACTATTTATGTGGGGTTCAGAAGTTGGCCCCCTTGAATCATTCTTATCCTCCAAATTTAAAGCGAAAACTAAAAGGGGCGTCTCCCCCAAATCGTTTGAAAGCAGAGATCTGTAAAGAAAGTGGAGAAGCGGGAGTATTAAGTCAGCCGCACCGGGGCTTCCATGCTACACCCGATTCCCCCTTGCTGGGGATAGTAAAACGGAAAGAAAGATGGGGGGGGGTAAAGAAGGAATGCTAAATACCGCCACCACCCCTATCGGAGCCAAGAATGGGGGAACTCACTCCTCCGCGCCCCAACCAAGAATGAGTGGACGAAACATGGTCGGCGACTAGCCTGTAAAATTAGCCGGCGAGCCAAGACATAGGTGAAAATGGGCTTGGAAATGAAAGTGACGAAAAAAACAGCAGGTAATTTCAATTTAATTTTAGAGTACCGTGGGCATTTGGGCCGGAAGGATGTGCCGCTTCTACAGGCGCCATGTGTAACCGTCTACAGCCTCCCCCCTTGAGGGGGGGGGGCCTTTGAAATAAACGTCAAAAGAGACTAATTTTAATTGACGCTTGCAACGTTGCATCGGTTCACCGATGTTCGGGGAGGGGGGGGGGGTGAACCAGTAAAAAGAGTTAAGATGAAGAGACAGAGTGCATGCATTTGACTAAGTTGAAATGAGATTAAGGATAAGCTTATTTTTTGTGTTGACTGATGTTCACTGCGATCCCTTTGAAATTGATGTGCGCGTGAATGCGTAGTTGTAGACTCGCGGGTGAAATGACTGCAAGAGCGTTAACTGAACGATTAATTAGCAGATGAAGGGCTGATGTAGGCGTGAAGTAGTATTTCATCGTATGAGAGTCGCACCGACGGGTTGATGCGACATTAAATCGGTACAGGAGTGGAGAGGCGATCCATCGTGACTGGGACCTGAAGTTGCGGAGTGACGTCGTGCTGGAGTTGTTCTCCATGGAAATCAGGAGCATGTCCGTTCAGGCAAATGTTCAGTATCGAAACGAGGTTAAACAGCGAGCGAAAGACTGGAATTTTACACAAGAAAGCCGCCGTCATCTCCGTGCGAGTGTTTGTTTAGAGTCTGTCCCTCGGACGAAGGGAAAGATTTCCGACAACGGAATAAGCCTTTTTCTGCTCAAGAAAAAGCTCAGGATTAAACAGGTATATGCTGATCTGAGCACCTGTCTAGCTTTCTCAGGAGGTCTTTCGTTTACGTGAAGCCCACGCGAGAAGCTACAGATTTATCAAGCACCAAAATCCTGAAACCTGCTGATGGACCAATTGCAGAGACACCAGGTAGCCGAATTCTACAAAACTAATGTTTCCGAGGGAATTATAAAAATAATACTAAAGATAACTGAGTCGGGCAATATAGCGTCAATAGGCAGTCATTAAAATAAACAAATACGGGGTGAGTTAGGTTTGCCAAGGTGTGATAACCCAGACGGTGATAATCAAACCTAAAATTATATTTTCAGGTAGTGGATTTTCCCCTTCCCTTCTTTCGTACTGCCCTGCATTCATATATCTACCGTCTTTGTGTATTTTTACACATGTCTTTAAGTTCCATCATCTTGACTACCCTCAACTTATGAACACCGCTTATGACTGTTTTCCAAAATTGGTTAGGCGCTGAGGTTTAAATGGCTTCCTGAACCCGTGGGTGGATGCTGGGGTGCCCCCTTCCTTTTTTGAGTCGAGATTTTTTGCATTAGAGGGCAGCCTTCTCACACTCTATCGAGCTCGGGCCTACTCCCACATGTGGAGAGTGGAACCTCTGGTCTCCCTCCCCAGGGAGTCAGCGGATGTGTGTGGGGAGACGGTATAGGTCAGCCGAAATGGTTGTGAACATATCTTAACACACATGACTAGGGAGGTCTTCTTTCAATCTTGAGGCTCGCCTTTCTCTTTCTTAAGGAATAAAGGGGCATTTCCACCCATCACATTTTTAAAATCAGAAGTATTCCTACGATATTTCATATCCCCTCCCCCCGTTTTCTGAGAAGACCAGAACACTCTAAGGAAGACAAAAGCGAAAAAGACAACGAACAACTTCAAACTTCCCTAATTTTCCTCTATACGCCTTCCAACTTTGACTTTCCAACCTATTTAGCATTTTATTATATGTGCGTGTGTTTACGGAAAGGGTAAAAGCTTACTGTTATTATTTGTCGTGGTATCTCTATGATCGTCAAACATGCAACGTTGCAAGTAATATTTCATTGCACTAGTAACAAACTTACAATCGTTCAAAATCTATTCAGATTGCAATCATGCACTCAAATATAATTATCAAACTTCTAACTCCACTCACGACTACTATGGTGCAGACATTCATTTCCACTAGGGTAGGAATCCAGGAATAAAGCATTTTGGGGGACTCCTCGGGAAAAAAAACTCTTTTTCAAAGCGAAATTAATTCATTTCCGATCCTTTATGCCTTTATCATTGCCCAACATAAAAAACCTACGTTGGTGATCCTTTTCAAATAAGGGCTATCACACTAACAATATAAATAATAATACAAAACGGAGTAGATTTGTACTTCATCAATCACCGACCTAAAATCCCACGGATCAGAGCAACAAAACTTGCCTGCAAAAACTGACCAATTACCGGAATCTGGCGAATATTTATACTGAAAACTAAAGCACATAGCGACGTTAAAAATGTCCCATCGTAAAAAAAAAAAATTCCAATATCCCATTCCTCTTCTTAATTTTATTATTAAATTTATTTTAAGATGGGGAGAAAGCATTGAGCCTGCACCATTAAATGAGAAAGAAGACAAAATAAAAACAATTGCTTTTTCTACAGTGAAAGATTCACCTGGGCGTTTTAATTAGGCAGCGTTTGTTTGTACAAATGTGATTTGGAATTCGATGAACTACTTTCTCGCGGGATGGGAACTTCTCCCCACGGGAAAGAGGAGAGGGGATGGCAGAAAATTATCATACATAGGAGGCTACAAAAGAGCACTTATGGGTAACATGAGAAAACACTAATGTCGCAATCACCAACATAGGACTGGTATTTACCAATTTAATGAACCACATCGATATGGTTACAATGCCACCGAGATAAGACAAAAAAAAAAACTCAAAAGGATAGATCGAATCTTAGCAACATGTTATTCTGTTGTTCATGTTGCTTACCACTCTTAAAATGACCCCTCCCCGCTACATAACTACCCTAGAGTCATGACCAAGACTTTTGAGATTACCATATTTTTTAAATATAAGAAAATCAATAGAACGAATCAAAAGTTATAGCTTGTTTTAGTACGTTCGTATCATAATTTGAATCAAAATTTAGAACGCGAACCATTGAATTAATAAATAAGGTCAAATTATGAGCGCAGCCAATGATAATTTTAGAATGAAGTCCTTCGTTCTTCAGGACTTCTTCAATTCGTGCTGGAGACCAAATTTGTGATGATGGGGCAAGGTCCCAAATGTTTGATCTTATTTTAGGCCAAGAACTTTGTTATTCCTTTTTTTTATGAGAAGCGTCGCCATCATAGTGAAAAATACAGTAATAATCCCCATATTGGTCCTGAACTGTTGAGAAAAGGTTCTGATGAGGCACATTCTGGTACCATTTTGAGTTCATGTCAGTGTTCTTGGGCAAAATTGTTAGAGCTCCAGTTCCCTTAGATGAGAAGAAGTCCCAGACATGGAGTGTCTGGATGCATCACGGAGGGCACGACACACTAACGAGGGATCTCCCTAAAGCTGCACACACGAGGAAGGGAGCTTCATTTGAGAGACAGTCCACTCTTTTATCTTTCCTACAAAAGTGGAGCCTACCCGTAAGGTTATTCCGGTGATATGAAGCTTCTTCGCAGACCTTCTCGACTTTAAACCTTTTTTGAAATGTCTTGACCTCAACTTGCACATTAAAGCATCTACACCTGCCTCTGCCCCATCGTGACCAAGCTTTGTCAATGGAGTCAACCCGGTCCTTGAGTTGGAACCTTACCAGGATGCGATCTTGGCGTTCATTTGAAGCTCTTGGGCGTCCAGAAGAATTTTCACACGAGTGTTATCAATCTTTTAAAAGTCAGTGATGATCCTAAAGATGGTGCTCCTTGATGCAATACCTTTAGCAACTATCTCCTTACATTTCGGGTCACTTTGGTGCAGAGGAACAATGGTTGCACACTTTCCTTTGGAAAGAATCATTTCTAGAATTGATAAAGATTCAAACATTTGTACAAAAAATATTACGAAATATATTATAATTACACAACATCATTCATTTACCCCGCATGACTCATCATTTTACCCTTTTGATCGAAAGCAAAGCTCCAGCGAGTGAAAGTCACCTCCTGCAGGAAGATGACCAGAGCACAATTTGGGATTCAGCGAAGGAAAGCCGTTTTTCTTATTATTAGTGCAATGCTGAATTTTTAATAAAACCAATGATTGAAGATTATAATTATTCATATCACGTAAATTTTAATATATATATATATATATATATATATATATATATATATATATATATATATATATATATATATATATATATATATATGCGGGGCTGGGACTTACGAAGGAAGATGCTCGGACCGAAGTCGGTGGAGAAGAGTCACACGAGCATCGAATCCTGCAGAAGCGGGACCAAGAGGATGAAAAAAGAAGATGATGATGATGATGTCTCAAAACTTTGGGCCAGGACTGTACATATTTTTGCTCCTCTCACCATTCAACAAATTATAGAAGAATAATAATAATTGAAGAAGAAGGGTAAGACGAAGAAGAGCAAAGGGAAAACATGATCGTATGAAGTACGGGTAACGCCCCCCCCCCCACCCCACCTCTTGATTCCTGTGGTGGTGGAGCGATGGGAATTTGGGAGAATCATTTTAACAATGTAGACGGGGTGGAGTAGTCGTCTTTTTTTCCCCCTCGATTGAACTCGACCCCCCCCCCACCACCCACCACCACAAGTCGCCAACAATCGTGGTGAAGAAAAACGAGTTTGGGCGACGGTGATTCTTGGGTATGGTGAGACTTCTGGCGAGGATTTAAGCTCAGGAAACATTCTCTCTCACACACATACACTCCGCGAGATCTAATCGAAAGTAAACAAAAAAATAACGTTAATGAACTAATGACAAATCGAACGTGTTTTTTTTTAACTTGTTAAAAGAGAGTGAATGTTAAGGTGATGAGTTAGTACGTGATAAACGCCTAGCAACGGAATGCGAAAAGGACAGATAAATAACCTGAAAAAAATATATGAATAGATGAAATGAATACATATAGCTAATACGTAAAAATAAATATAGATGCGCATAATACATAAATACACATGTAAAATCACAAAACAAACAAACAGACACTAACAAGATGAAAAAGAAGAACAGAAAATGGAAAAGAAGATAGAAAAAAATAGTAGTACTGCCAAGTGGCGTAGTCCGAAGGAGAAAAAAAAATGTCTACACCACCGCGCTACATTCAATTTGAGATACCTTTAACTTGAGACCTGAGCCACGGGGATGTATCTCCAGCGTTGCGGCAGCCGCCGTGAGGTGGACTTGACTAACCACACTCGATGCCCAATGAGAAGGCGGCCCAAAACACTCTCCCACCAAACATCTACTCCCTCCCTTCATAGGCCTTTGTCTATAGTATGTAAAGACCTCTTAACAAGGGCAGAAAATCGGGACCAACTGTTTGCTGCGACCAGCGTGTATGCAAGTGCGCTCGGTTGTGGTGGGGTTTAAGTTGGTGGTGCCTTTAATTGGTGCAAAGATTCTATTGTTATGGCGAAGGTAAAGGTTGTCGCGAAAGGAAACGAATGTTCGTTCCTTCCTTCAAGGTAAAGCTTGAATTCCCCTTTGAAGTGAAACTAGTAAAAGAGTACAAAACCGTAGCTCCAAGATTTGCACGAATTTATTCCTGCTTGTTGTTGGAAATATGTTTTGACCCATACATGGTTTCCGAGGGCAACGTTTGCGAATGTCAATTGTATTGGAAAAGCCGATGCAGGATTTGTAATGTTGAACTTAAGGTGGAGATCGACCCGTCCATGAGGTGGGAGGGAGCTCTTGTAGGCCGGTGTTTGGTTTAATGGTTTGGGCCCAGAGATGGATGGTCAGCTGTCTTATGGGCATGACGGGGACTAGGTTCAAGGTGGTAGGATGTCCTGGGAGTTCTTGCGCGTTTTGCAGTGGATGCTAAGGTTCTTATATAGTAGTAGTAAGGGTCCAGCATTGGATCAAATATGGTGTGCAGAAGAAGGGTGGGGAGATAAAGGTTGCAAGAGGAAGGCGGATGCGGTGTGTTCGTGAAAAGCCTATCATCTCTGGCCGCCATGATTAGGCAGGTCTCCGTCATTTCTCTTTCTGCCTTACCAAATGTGAACGAAGTGGAGTAGTTTTGCGATGTGTGAACGTGACGTCTGTTGCTTTCAATGAAGGTCAGACGTACGTTCTGAATGAAGAGGAAATTCTTTCATCGTCATCACCAACCACTTTTCTACACACTGGGTATGGCGCATCAAAGCCATTATCGGTATACGCGGACTGGCTGCGCCACAGAGTCACCACCTATTAGCGACAAAACTTTCGGGTATGCATCGTCCACTATCTGGTTTTAGTCGTCTTTTACGAACCTAATCCAATGTGTTTCGTTATGCAATTTGTGGCTACTTGTAGTACCTTGAGTATGACCCTAAAAATCTTAGGAGGGGTAATTTTTGTCGGGATTCTGGGCTGTAGTTTTTTTGGGGGGTTAAGAGCCCATCTAGCGACTGCCTACTAAAGGCAGAAGTCGTCGCACTCATATCACAGCCTACTACTAGGCTGTATTGACAAAACAAATAACTATGTAATTAATATATAACAACGATTAAAAGGAAAGGCTATAAAAACAAAACAAAAAAGGAAAACAAAGAAAAAAACGTAACAAAGACTCAAGGAGGAACGCTCGAACGTCCTGAGTAGGCCCGCCTTCTCTCCGGCGCAGGAACATGCCCTCCTCCAAAAAGTCGTATAGTCCACAAGTCAGTGTGCCTGAACCCGTCCCGAGTATAAGCAATAAGCGGTAGCGACCCCACTCGTCCCGGTACAGGGACAGGAAACGTGCGCGAAGATCACCCAGACTGGGACATTCAAAAATAATGTGCCGAAGAGTCTGGAGGACAACTCAGTCTTCACAGTGAGGCGCAGGAGAGCGCTCCATCAAATGGCGGTGCGTCCCGTGAGTGTGTCCAATTCGGAGACGACAGAAAGCAACCTGAAGCCGTCGCGGCATTGGGGGATAGGTCCATGGGAAAGGTGGTGGCTCGATGGTACGCAAATTGAAGTTCCTCTCGACTGTCTCCCATCTTCTTTGATAAGCAGCCCGGAGAGCTGCCCGTATTCCTGCAAGGGAATCGATGTGGGAAAGAGCGAAACGCTGGTCTGGTCGCCAAGTCCTCGCGGACTCTTTGGCACCCTCATCGGCATGCAGATTCCACGCAATTCCTACATGTCCAGGAACCCAGCAGAAGATAATCTCGATATTCGCCGGGCTCGCCAAAACCGTGGCGTCACGGGTATCGCGAACCAGGGGATGCGGAGATTCCAATGTCTTGAGAGCACTCAGGGCGCTTTGTGAGTCGCTATAAAAGACAATCCGGTCTCTGACCGGGCACGTCGCGTTATCTCCCGTATCGAGCGGTGTATTACAACCAGCTCGGCCGTGAAGACAGACGCAGCGCCTAACAGATCCCCGCTGACTTCAAACAGAGGTGATACGGCGTGGAAACCAACCGACTCCCTCTTGGGACTTGAAGCTATGCGTATACACTAGCATGGTGTGGTGGATAGAGTCTACCTTCTGCAATACAGGCTCAGCTGCGGATGCATAAATCTCACATCCGTAGTCGAGCTTCGAACGAACAAAGGATCGATAAAAAAGTAAGGCAGTAGCCCTATCAGAGCGCCAAACATTGAACGTCATGGAACAAAGAATATCTAGGGCGCGGGTACAAGAGACCATAAGGCTGCTAATATGAGCCTCCAGGTGAGGCGTCGGTCAAATACAAGACGAAGGAAACGGTGCGAGGCCACCACTTCCAGGCGCACCACATTGAGAAATAAGGCTGGGTCAGGGTGGAGCCGTGGATGGCGGCAGTAGTTCACCACCTTAGTCTTAGCCAAAGAAAGCCGAAGTCTGTGCGCTTCGGCATAGTGAGAGACGCTGGCCAATGCCTGTTGGAGTCGACGCTCCAGAGTTAGCATCTGGGATGCGCAAAAAGAGATCCAAAGGTCGTCCACGTAAAGCGTAGCGAGAACGTCTTCCTGCAGCACCGAGGTGATGCCGTTGATGCTCAGGGGAAAAAGTGCGACACTGAGGACACTTCCCTGCGGGACACCCTCTTCCTGATCCATTGGACTGGAGAGGGCTCCCCCCCCCACCCGTACGCGGAATCGACGATCTCGCAAGAATTCGGATATAAAGGTTGTGAGGCGTCCCCTTGCCCTCATTATGTGGAGTCTCCATGCGGTATCATAGGCTTTCTCCACATCGAAAAACACCGTGGCGTAGTGCTGTCTACGAAGGAAGGCCTCGCGGAAGCCGCACTGTACAGAAACAGATGACCTCCTCTGTCCAGAAAAAAAGGCTAATCTAACATTTACCAATTTCTCAATCAACTTGCACACGCAGGAAGTTAGAGACTGGGCGGAAAGCGGCCGGGGTAGAGTGATCTCTTCTCGGTTTGCGAAAGGCGAGCACAGTAGCGATTGGCCAGGAATCTGGGAGGATACCCTCTACTCAAGTGTCGAAGCATGACGTACGGGACATTGTCCGCATCAGGGGCAGTGTCCGCGCACGAAACAAGAGCGGAACGCAACTCATCCAGAGTAAACCTGTCGTTGAAGGGTTCTCCATCTCTGGAGGTAGAGTCCCGTCGGCGGCCTTCCGTGACATCACGACGCGCAGTGAATGCTTGTGGAACAGCATCCAGGCTAGAGAATGCGAAGAATTCCGCCACGGAGGTGGGGGTCCGAGATTGCGGTCCCATTCTCCTGAAGAACGGGAGGGGTGTCCTGCGAGAACTTGCCCCGAATCCTTTTGACTCGCTTCCACACCTTAAGTGAAGATACGTATGCCCGCCAAGAGCAGCGGGCGTGCTTCTAAATATACCGGAACCTAGCCATAGTTCGACGAAATTCACCGACAGTGAAGTAGTTCGGGCGGCGCTTATAGCACATGTAGGGATAACGCTTCTGTTTGAGGGCCGTCTCACACTTGGCTGACCACCACGGGAGCGGCCGGTGTGCAAAACGGAAGGACATTCTAGGAATAATAATTAGGTCCACGGCGATGAGGTTGCCGGAGTAAAACTCAACGACCTCATCTACCGACCTAAACTCCTCGACTCAGACAAAGAAATCAATCTTTTCCTGAAATGCGGTCCGCCGAACCCGCGCCAAGTACTACTGGGGCAAGCTCTAGGGTGGCAGAGGCCCATAAAATGATATTTGAATGATAAAGTGATAACTATCATGGAGGTAATCGACCACCCTCCACCCAAAATCAGGCTGTGCATCCGGAGAGCACAAATATAGATCGAGGCAGGAAAATGAAGCGGTTCTCGGGCACTGATGCGTAAACTTATCAACATTTAGGGCACCTATCTCCAGCTCGTCGATCACATCGGGAAGGATTTGACCCCTGGTATTAATCGAGTAATCTCTCTAGAGGGGTGTATACCGTTCAGATCACCGAGCAAGAGTAAGGGCCTCGGCAACCGTACCACGACGCGGCGGAATTCCCTCTCTAGAGTGGTGTATACCGTTCAGATCACCGAGCAAGAGTAAGGGCCTCGGCAACCGTACCACGACGCGGCGGAATTCCCTCGCATCGAAGTCGGCTGACCGGGGAATGTACGCAGAAATAACAATATACCTCCTATCCAGGTGCAACTGCACAGCTACTGCATAAAAGGAGCTATCTAAAGCAAGGAGAAGAACGGAGACATCATGCCGGTGTAAATCGCGCATTCTCCCGTCGGCCCCCATCCCGTGGTGGTGGGGTTGCAAAACTCGTATACCCCGGGAGGGTGGACAGGGGGCATGCGCCCAGAATGGTCTTCTGCAAAAAGATAGCTAACGGACAACGGGACGATACGAGCCTCCGCAGCTCCTCCTAGTTGGCCCGGAGTCGGCGGCAATTCCATTGAAGGAATATGACCTCCAGGCCTAGGCTGGAGATGCGGGGTCCCTCTTCGAAGAGAAATCCATCACGGGAATGGCCGTAAGGTTTCCCGGAGGCAAGCAGAACTCCGGGCGCTGTTGGCCAAACAATGCGCTCAAGGCGCTGTCGCCTTCGAGGACTTATTGGGGTAGGTTGGGCTCGCTATGCGAGTCTTTAGTTCACTCCACCTTGAAACCTTAGGCAGGCGGGGGTCCCTCTTTTGGAGGATCCACCGTCTCCGAGCCATCCGGCCTACCACTGGGTGTGGGCGAAGCTCCTTTAGTGCTGTCCTCTTTTCGGGGGGCAGCTTTAGGAACCCCGGATGATGGCTCACGACCAACTTCAGGGGTGATGCTTCCTGTGACTCTAACGACTCGGTGGATGCTGGCGGCCGTTCTGTCTTACGGGAAACGGTCACGCTGGGGAAGGACGAGTAGCGCTTGTTTAGGCAGGGAGTGGGTGTGAACCCTTTATGCTGCTAGCTCTACCAGGGGAGCGCCCGGGTTGGGTAGAGCCCGTAGAAGGGTCAGGAGCAGAGGGTGTCTTTAATATTTAGGCATAAGACGTCCCAGGCAGAGCCGTCGCACCAGGACCAACTCCTTAGCCTCGCGAAATGAAAGACGATCCTGAGCCTGAACGGATTTCTTTCTAAAGAAGATACGTACCACATTGCTTCGAAGAAGCAGGGTGCGGCTCTCCACAATTGACACACTGGACTTGGAGCAACTTACACAAACTTCGGGTAAGCCTAACTCTGCACGTCTACATGAACGATTCGTATGGGCGAAACTGTGGCAGTAGTAGCACCTCCGAGGTGGTGGCACAAATATCTTAAGCGGTAGCTGCCAAACACAGACTCAGGGAGCTTGTCACAGTCGAACGTGACAAAGAGTGTAGGGGTGGGTCTCGAGGCCCCTCCCTCTTTTCTCATCACACGTTCGACCGTGGCTGCTCCATGATCGGCCAGCTCTAAGGTGATGTCATCTATGGAGTAGTCCACGAGTTCCCTCGCGTAAACTACTACTTTCCCTACTTCACACTCACCGGCCTGCCATCAAGTGTACTAAGGGCACTAATGATGGGATTCGACGGATTCGCCAGAATGCTCCCGTCCGAGAAATGGGTCCCCTTCGGCTCTCTACCAATCACACTAGCTAAAGTTCTTATCTGATGGAACTTGTTGCCCCTAGCCAACATGCTGCCATCAGTGGAGCGAATAACGAGGAAGCGTTTGAAGCCAGCGGGCTCGAAAACGCCAGTTAACCTCTGAATGAGAGGCCCCGGCGTAATCGAGGCTCCGCTCTCCGCACTTTTGGTCTTTGTCAGTGACTCCCAACCCGGGGGAACACCGGAGCCGGACGTGCCGATCTTGGCTTGGTCGGATACAGAAATGGCAGCAGCCCCGTCCGTACCCGAAGCTCCCGCAGAGGGAGAGTAGCCCTGAGTCTTTTTTTCTATTTCTTTTCTTCTTAGGAGAGGAGGGCGGGGAATGAACCCGCTTCTCCCCTCCGCCGGCAGGAGCCCCTAGGCCAAATGGGCCTCCTCTCCAGTCAAAGAGTTTTGGAGGGTCCTATGCGAAAGAACACCGGGGGGAGGGGGGTAACCTCCATTTTTTCGGTGGAGCTACCCGAGGGCGGCTCCGACGCTGGTAAATAGGAAGAAGAGAAAGGTTTTTTTTATTTATATTTCTCACGGAACGAGAACGCATATCACCCCACGCAGTAGCCCGCTCTGTGAAGGGTGAATATGGGGCCGGCAAAACCAGCTGCCGCCATTTGAGACCACTACTCCGGCCTAGTGACCTGGCAGCCCATCGTCAAGGCGGCTCCATCTTAGGCACGGCGTAAAAGTCGATTAATGGTGTGAGGAAGGTGTAGGTAGGGATGAAGCAGGTTGTTACAAACCCACCACCGCAGGACGGGGAGGGGAACGTTGCCCCCTCACCCATCAGCCCCGATTCGGGATAGTTGGGTGAGAGGAAGATGGTCGGCGTCTTCCCTGTGAAATTAGAACCCGACCAGAGAAAGTTGTAGGAGAGGTTGTAGGGAAAGTGTGTAAGTAGGGTAAAAAAAACGTGCTGTCTGAAAAGAGAAGAGGCTAAACTCTGGGCTGTTTGGTGGACTGGTTTGTGAGAGGCTGGTGGTTTGGGTACTGAGGAATAATCGAACTTAGTTATTTTCTGTGGTGCGGTCTTGTCCATGAGTTTACAAGAGAAGCTATGGGAGAGGAGACCTTTAAGGACTTATAGATGTATATGTGAAACGAAGGATCTCCATGAGAAACTATGGTATGGGGGAATCTGAGCCTATGGGGAACTAGGATTGTCTATAGGAAGATATGGGTTTCTGTGGAAACCTACGGGTGCTTGTGTGAAACGAAATATTTCTATGGGAACTTATGTGGCATTCGGTGGGTTCTGAACGGGGGTAGGGGGGCGGAGGAAATGAGTGGGTCAAAAGAGCCCCCATCGCTAACTAATTTGGGGAGGGGGATTGAGAGCGAGGGAAGCAGTAGCTACTCCTAAAAAGACGCGAAATCCAACGAGGGCATCCCGGCAGATGGAGGAAGTGAAAATAATATATCCGCCGATCAACCTAGAGACATTAGGGTGCGGAGGGCACGCAATCCTCCACAAGTCAGCTACAGCATGATTGTCGATGATACGCCTCACACCCCTTTGCGGGGGAGATTTCGGGAGAGAGAGGAGGGAGGGGAATGATGAGGGAAGATGGGGGCGGGAGAGAAAACAATAGGTAGCGATAAAAGTTCAAGGATGCCGGAACAGTCAAGCCTTCCTTCTATCCTTGGATGAAGCTGGCATCGCACGCTTGACATCCTACAGGATATATATATATATATATATATATATATATATATATATATATATATATATATATATATAATGCCTCCCCCCCAAGCACCCTTTCTCTCCTTGGTTAGATGGCAACAAAGCAAGCTTAATTAGCCCGAGTCCAATTATGCATGGGGCCTACGCGATAAATCGGTCGCTAACGAAGCGAATGACGGCGAAGGCAAAAAGCGAGAGTTCGGAGAGAGACCACAAATTATGGTCAGATGATAATCTCCCGAAGTCACTTCGCAGACTGCACATCAATTTTTGCCCTCGTAGGAAGCCTCATCGACATCAGCGTATGTACATATGTGCGAGTGCGAATCAGCCTCTCGGTGCCAAACCAGTCTATCTCAGTCTGTATGATCCCCAACCAAATCCAATTAGTCGCACTTAAAACAGAACAATCTATTTAAGATTTATATATGAATTCGCTCGCCTTATACTATGTAGCATGTGATGTGTAGTGCATGCAATTATGTGTTAATTCCTAGTTATTTATCTCGCCTCAGCTATCACGGAAAAAGGGCCCCACGACATGGTAGGGTGCCTCGGAACGGAACTGCGCGGGGGAGAACCTGACACCTCAGCGCGAGCGAACGCTTTAGGCACACACATATACACACGCACACACAGGAGCAAGGGGCGACACAGAAAAAAGGAAGAACACACAGGGACGAAGGACAGCCAATCTATTCTTCCCCGAATGCGCCTTTTCCGCTCAGGTTGATCTCGCCTAGTTCGGGGGCCTATCCTTCCTCTTCCCCATTGTCTCGTTCCCACCCCCAACCCCCAATACCAAACCCCCGGGATTTCGCCTTGTCGAGGCCTTCAAGTTCGCCCGAGAAGAATGGAAACCGGGAAAGTGGAAAAGAAAAGCCTTACGAGGAAAGCTACTTTACCCCCCCCCCCTCCCAGGTAGGCCTCGACGTCACATAGGGGAAGGGGATTCACTAGGGCAAGACCCGCCACAATGGCCTCTTGCATTCTCGCCCTGTGGACCCAGGGGTTACCTCAACTCCCGCCGCACAAGGGGACCTGGATTCACGCACCATCAGATCCTGTGGCGCGCAGGGATCAGGTAATTCGTTTGGGTCACCCAGGACGGATGGGGCTGGCTGACCATTACTCACTACGACGGACTGGTGGCCGGAGGGGCAGGGGGGGGGGGTCAATTTCCCTTAATCATTCGCTTTTCTGAGACCCCCGCCCCGGACAAAGACCTTGCGGGGGGACGTTTAATTTAAAGGGGCTAGACGGGCGTGGGAATGGAAGAGGATAGTCAGAACAGGAACCGATGACCAGAAGAGAACGAGGATGAAAGGACGAGTAGTAGAAGCTGAAGAGAGGTTGGTCTTAAAGTTAGGGCAAATGAAATTGTGAAGATACCCAGAGTATTTATTCTGAAGGGATTAGTGGTGCATTCGGGAACGAGATGGGCGTGCAGCCACCCCCATCTCCTCCCTCTACAATTCTGATCTGCCACCGTTGGGGCCGAGCCCCCCCCCCTCCACTAAGCCGCCATCTAGAAGTCTATCATGGCGTATCCAAGCCTCCAATGGACGCGTTCGTACAAATGGGCACATGACCTAAATACGAGCTTGAATCCCCCTTGGGGTGAGAGAAGGTATAACTACCCTCCCCCTTGAGGGAGACTAGGGCTGTCCACAAAGAAGGGAGGAGAATCCTTCATAAGAATACGGAGAAATTAGATCAGGAGTGACAAGGGCAAGGCCCCAACAGCCAAACCTGGACGAGCCACAATGGTTTAGAGGACCTCCTCCAAAAGAGCGGCCACAATACCCCCCTCCTCAAACAAAGACCCCGAACTCCCGAGTTCGAACCAAGAGGACGGGACACTGAAGTACCCTTCCTCCATTCAGCCCCGACAATCTACCTAACTCGGACCAGTAATCAATTTCACGATCCCCGCGCGCGAACCCTCCCATAACATATACATACAATCAAGATGCTACGTATGCCTCCACTCAATCCCTCCGGGAAGCATCGTTGGGCTTCGGCCCCAATGGGGGGGGGGGCTGGTAGAGAAGGAAACGGGCTGTGGTAACAAGCCAAATACCAACATACGTAGCGAGCCACGCCCTCTTTCGGTTGTGAATCAGAATCCAGGCGAGAGTTACCGGAAAGCGAAAAGCATCGACGGAATTCTGGTAGCAAATTGATAAAAATGGGTTTATAAAGTTAAGTCAAAAGCTCCAACGCTATTCAACGAGCAGCGACCTGGGAGGAACCTCACACAAGGGCAGACCTGGGAGGAACCTCACACAAGGGCAGACCTGCAAAGCTCCGGTGCGATCTCCATCCACTAAACACCACACCGGACTCAGCGACATACACACCCGCTACCTCGGTGAACCAGACACAGAGCTAAACACATTCATACCATCGCTAGTACTTGCACACCCAACAAAAAATCCAATGGTACACAGAATCATGGATCTGTGGGATATCCCCATCCCAGGAGGGCGCGCAACTCTTTTAAACCTGTTTCTTATCAGGTAATTAAAATAACTATAATTTGCATAATCTAACGAAGAAACAAAATATCATGTTAATGATCTAGACCAGAAATCAACCCTAAACGACGAGAGATTAACATTCCGAACCTCAAGAAACAGGAGAGTACAAATAAGCACGAACCTAAAAGCATACTCGAGAGAAACAAGGATGTGAAAAGAAGACTCACATTAGGCCAACTTGATAAGAGGCAAAACGGGAAGATTCCGAGAACTTTCAGGACCACCACGACACGACATTAAAGCTTAATAAAGGAACGGAAAGTAACCTTCAAAGAGGAAAGGGGGCTTTACCGAGCTGGAAATACAGACAGATTCAATATACCCCCCATTTTGAGAGGGCAGAGGTTAAAACCGCAACTATAATTATGCTGGGGAGCCTACCATTAAAAATACTGCACGAATGCTCAGCTGGAGAAATTATTCAGCTCAAGTACCGACACCAAAGAGGCCTGACATTTGGAATCAACGCAGACATCTTTTGGCCTATTGGATTTCGCTGACCTTTTCCGAGAATATGCCATGCCTCATCTTCCTTCCCATCCTCTCCCTCTGCCACACATACAAACATGACGCCAGAAGCCTACTCCTTGACAAAACTTTATAAATGCGTTTGGGAAAAAAAGGGGAGATATAAACTGCACTAACACAAGCCACACATTCAAGCATTTCCATCGGAACATCTCCTACAGAGACATTTCACACACTCCCATCGACTCGCGCACTCACAGACAGCTGCATAACGAGCATCACCAGGCGACGTGTCCTCCTCGCACGCAGCTTTAAACTCAAACCATCCGCACACGACCCTTTCATGTCACTGGCCACAGACCACATGAGCAAATCCTGCGCACAAACACCCCACACACACATACGAGGAAGCGCCAATTCACACATAGCAAAATGGGTGCCCTCACGCACCAGTGGAATCATCCTCCCCCCCCCCCCCCTGGTGAGTGTGAGGTACACGCGCGCGCACACAAGCGCGTACATATGAATGAGGGCGAACGAGCGACGAGTTTTGCACAGGAGGGATTTAGAGCGGAGAGCCAAGGGATCGGAAGGCAGCCAGATAATGGCAGCGAGGAAGCACGTCGGCGGCGGCGAACTCCGAGGGCGACCAGATTACAACACCCCAATTGCGTGCACACGCACACATTCTCCTCTCCCTCTCTCAGAGAGAGAGAGAGAGGAGAATGTGCGAGAGAGAGAGAGAGAGTGATGGGCGTAGAGCTAGACCTCCACATCCTTGCATTTTCCCGCTTCTAGCCTTCTCTATCCGATATCTTCTATTTTATTCTTCTTGCCTTTGCACGTCGGAGAGAAATATAAGGAAGATGGCGAAGGGATAATGAGGATCAAGAAGAGAAATAGTGCGATCATGAAAGAAAAAAGGGGGAGGGGGATATTATAACATCAGGAAATAGAACAGACTGCGTGCAGGGCTGTTATCAGTTCGGGAAAGGCCAAATGGGGTCAAAGGAGGATGATAAAGGCCAAGGAAGAACATGGGGGAGGACAAGTGAAGAGCATGGAGCGGAGGACAAGACAGGGGTCACGCCGTCCTTTGGCACTCTGGGCCATGTGTGTGTGTGTTTGTCGGTGCGTTGCGTCCTCGACAGGGACAAACCTCCCAAATGACTCTCCTCGCCCTGGAGCTGCATCGCACGGGGGAAGGGGATATGATAACATCCACCGCCTTGTGCAGAGGCGATCGGAGCGACAGCGTACATCGCGCGCGTTTGCGCCAAGGCCCAGAAAGGGACCCCTTGGGAGCGTGGGAAAGACTTCCTCCCAAGGGGCGAGGATGGGAAGGGGAGGAAGCCCGACCTCCAATCCGGCCAGCCCACCGAACAAACCCTGGGGTCGACCGCCTGCACGCTCTCTACCTCGGCCCCTGCCAAGGTCCGTGGGTTGAGCGCCGCGCTTTCGAGTCTGGCCGCGGGTCACTAGCCCCCTTCCCCACCCCCACCCTCCCGAGGCCATTTTCGACCTACGCCACTGTTAATGGTCTCTCCCTGACCCCGACACGGAGAGGGAGAGACACATTTTTACAGGGAAATTTTCAGCTCCTCATCCCCCTCCTACACCTACCCTCCCGCTCCGACACGTTGTAGAGGCAGGTAGAGAGGGAACAGCATGGTCATTTTTACCTTGCGTGTGTCCCCCCCCCCTTTGCCTTTAAAACAATTGTGTGTGCGGCTCTGTGGCAACGTGCTAGGGGAAAGGCGTTACCACAACGCTCAAAATGCATCCTTTCCCCTAAGTTATATATGTACACATCTACGTACACACACAGACATTATATATATATATATATATATATATATATATATATATATATATATATGCATTTTTTGTTGAAGACCATTGTGTATTTTGCCTTAATTAATTTCCTTTGGCAACTTTCTCTTCTTCTATCTTTTTTATTCCATCTTGTAGATGGTAGAGCACTTGTCCAGTATTCATCCCTTTTTTAAATGAATGTGTTTGGTAAAAACTAAAATAAATTGCTAAGCTTTCGATCTTATATGTGCAGGTTTTATTGAAAGCGACGGCTAATTTTGTATTAATAATTTTCTTTTCAATTTTCTCGATTTGTCGTATATTCGCCCTCTCTACTTGAGTCAATTCCTGAATAAGCTCTCCGAATTTCAATGAAAAACATAAGGGGAGACAAAGTGGACAAATGTTATAAGAAGTCTCTGAAGATGATACATGCTGTATCGAAACGCGTCAGTTTAATAAATATTGTGGGGAAAAGTATATTAATTTACTACTACCTCCTTCCTTATGTTTTTCATTGAAATTCGAAGAGCTTATTCACGAATTGACTTAAGTAGAGAGGGCGAATATACGAAAAATCGAGAGAATCGAAAAGAAAATTATTAATACAAAATTAGCCGTCGATTTCAATAAAACCTGCACAATATGTGTATATATATATATATATAAATATATATATACGTCAGGCGGTCAATAAGTTTTGCGAATCGGTAGGGTAAAACAGAGGAAGGGGATGGCTGTTTGTGGGGGTGTTAGGACAAGTTATGACAAGTCAGGACCTGCAGCCGCACGCTCCTGCCTCGTCTATTTAAGAAGCAGTAGCTGATCCCAGATCAGCACCGCGCAGTGATCAAATTTTTGACCTAGGAAGGGAAGAATGCAAGAGATCCATGAACGCATAGTTGCAGTGTACACCGACACCGCCCCTTCCTATGCAACCATTGCTCGCTGGAATAGGGAGTTCCACCATGGTCGTGAGTCTATTGAAGATGACCCCCCGTCCAGGACGCCAGTCGGACGTGACCAACGAGGACAATGTGACCCGTGTGGAGAGGATGATCCTCGAAAATCGACGGGTGAAGGTCGAAGAAATCGAGCTAGAACTTAGAATATAACATGGAAGTGTTATCAATATTATCCACGACAATTTGGCCATGACCAAGGTCTCTCTCTGCCCGTTGGGTGCCTAGAAACCTCACGCCCCATGATCGACTTCAACGTCGTCAAAGTCTAAAAGGCCAGAGTTCCATAAGCTGCCCTGCGCGAGTGCGGATTCAAGGAGCTCAACCATCCCCCCTGCAGTCTAGATCTGGCCCCTAGCGACTACTTTTTATTCCGCCAGTTCAAGGCTGCACTGCGTGGACGCAGGTTTGGGGACGATGAAGATGTCCAGTTCGCCGTCCAGGAGTTGATTGAACAGCAATCGGGAGATTTCTGGTTGTCGGGAATTCGAAGCCTTAGGGACAAGTGGCGCAAGTGCATTGAAGTCGAGGGTAGTTATATTGAAAAATAATAAAACACTTTTCCTCATATCTCGTTTCCTTATATCCGAATTGCAAAACTTATTGACCGCCCCTCGTATATATATATATATATATATATATATATATATATATATATATATATATATATATATATATATATATATATATATATATATATATATATATATATATATATATATACATAAATATATATATATATATATATATATATATATAAATATATATATATATATATATATATATATATATATAAATATATATATATATATATATATAAATATATATATATATATATATATATATATATATATATATATATATATATATATATATATATATATATATATATATATATATACACATATAAATGAACTTAAAAATAGCGTGAATTTAATTCAAGATATAACCACGCAGAAGAAATATGGAACACTCACTGTGACAAGAACACAAATGACCACGAAAAGAATTCAACGTTAGAATTGGTGCGAGGCCGTTTGGATGGAAAGCCGCCTTCTACTCTATGGCAGTAACAATCAAGGCAATTAATTACAGGCTGGGGGCGAATCATGATTCGCGCGAGTGGCAGGAAGCAACGCCGATGACCTCAAGCCGGTCTGGTGGTGCTTTAGCGAGCGACGCTCTTACGTTGCCTCATCCGACGAGATAACACGAAGCGGACGCTGTGTAACATAGCTGTACTCCTCTCCGTTCTCCTTCTTTGAGAGTAGGTGTTCTCCGTCTCCCCACTCCCTTACATTCAATTCTTTTTCGCCATTACTGCTGTATATTTTCGGTCAGGCAATTTTATTCTCATCTTCTCTCATATCTTTTGCACACTTCCATTGATATATCTTCTTGGATTTCTTGCTACAAACTTTATGCAATTCCATCGTCGATTTTCGTTTTTAACCCCCTCAAAAAAATTTCCTTGGAGAGAGGGGTTCATCTGCGTCTCCACTCTTACATTTCTTCCCCGCTTTATCTTGTGAATATTTTCGCTTCTTTGCTCTCATTCTGCGCTTCTTTTCATTCCCCTCTTTGGAGAGTAGATATTCCTTTCCCTCTCCACATTACCCCCTTTGAATTTCTGTCCCGTTCTCCCTCGTGCATATTTTCGTTCCTGCCATTTTTTTCCCTTCCTCCTTCCGTCCAAAACGTCTTAGCCTTGTTTTCCCACAATTACGCTGCATATTTACCACCCAATTCGGATGCAGGCCACACCCACCTACGAGTTAACTTTTCACTCATAAACGAAGTGCGTACACGTCCGATGATCACACATGTGCGTGAGCGAACAACTCGCAAAATGTGAGGCGAAAAGGGCAGGAAAAGAAAGAATGGACGGACGGCGACGTTCTACTGCATCCTTAATCCGGCGCCGAACCATAAAACGAAGACAATCGCGAGCTTTTAAGAGCTCCCTCGCGGGCGGCCGCAACCGACAACTCTCTCTCTCTCTCGCCCACCCGCGACCACAGGCGGTTCCAAGGGCAGAGCAACGCCACTTTATGGCCACCTCGTTAAATGCCGTGGGTAAGGGCAGGAGCGCCATTCAATCTCAGGGGGGAGGTGCCGCTGATTGATGTCTAGAAGAGGGTTCTCCCTCCCTCTCTTTCATTCCTTTTTATTCTCTCTCTCCCTCACCACCCTCCTCCATAGCGGATCTAGTGGCGACCATGGAGGAGGTGGCAGCCGTGATCATCACCAACAACCACGTTACCCCCCCCCCTCCTTCACCCCACCACCTCTCATCCCTCTCCTCACCCGACCCCCAGAGTTGACTCTTCACACGATTCGATAAATCGATTTGGGCGGGAGATTCCTTCTAACACATTCACACACAAAGAACCCAAATGCCACCAGCTCAATCATCCCCTTTCACACCAATTCTTATTCACCCTCCACCCCCTGCTTCCTCTCCATTCTCCTCCACACCACTTCATCTCCACCGTCTTTCTTACGACTCCGAAACCGGAAGGATGCACTTCTTTTCTCCTCCTTTTTCTCGTCTTACCTTCTTTTTACCTTAACATACACCCCTGCCTCCTCGAATGCCGCCCGTGTATCCTCTCGTCCACCCGCACACTCTTTCCCTCTCTCCGACATCTCTAAACATCTCTATTTGGTCAGTATCGCTATCTATTCCTCTTCCACCAAGGCAGCCTATGAGGGTATATATGATGAAACGGCACAAAATAATATCGAGAAGCGACGCCTAGTTCCAATTTCTAGTACTCCTCAGGGTCCATTTAAAATGTAGCTAAATACATACTAATGTATTTAAATAGGTGTCGATGCGCATGTATTATGTAGACAGCATAACTAACTGGTGTGGGGCGTTTAGAAGTCGCTATGGAAACAGACTGGAGCAGTCGTGAAAACAGCAGGATAGTATATATAGAAAGAACTGCAACGTGGTTTATCTCTGTTCAATTTAAATCGAAAGAACAACGATGGCATCTCCCGCAGAGAGCTTGTATGGAGAGCTCTGTAAAAAAAAAGTGAAAAAAGTGAGAGATAAAATGTGTCGAAGATAAATAGCCGCAGACCCTCTGTGAGCATTGGGGTTGGAAGGGCACGGAATCCCTCAATGTCACCCGCGGGTTTGTTATCTTGGAGCCTGTGATAATGCCTATGAATATGTGCGTACAAATAAGTCTGTGTACACGGGAGCGGGGTCTAGGTTTAGATGTGTTACAAGGAATGGAGATGACGCAGACCAAAATGTCTAATAGAGTTATAGGTCAATAGCCTGGGTCATAAGTTTGTGTGTTTTAAATCATCTATCGATGCGCACACGGGATCGAGAAAGACAAAGATGATAATATTGAGGACACTTCGTTGCCCGTCTTGCTTAAAGGGCCGCAAGTGTCCATCACCAAATTGCAAGAATGAAGCACAAGGACTAAAATACTGTCATCAATGAGGGGCAACTTTGGTTTAAAAATAAGACAATTCCCCTTTCCCAACAATGACCGGGCCCCGGTCATTCGAGCTCATCAGCGATTGTCATTCTAATCTTTATGCAACATTCATTATCCAGCTTAGAGGCACTTGTCCACAAGCGAGGGGTGGGATAGCGCACCATAATTGTAGTAAGAGCTAAATAATTACTGGGGTAACAAGGAAAAATGTCTTCGAGAGGGGCGCGATGTGCAGCTAAACACCCTCACCTCACCTATACATATAACCGGGTCAGTACTCGAGAGACAGACAATATAAAAGAGCTTAATACTAGGGAGGTATTAAGATAGCAGGATCATAGATGCCATATCCTCATATATCTTAATACTAGGGAGGTGTTAAGATAGCACGGTCCAAGATGGTATATCCTTATATATCTTTCCTTCTTGGAGAAAGGATTGATTTATGTTAGGACGGCGAATGGCGGCAGGGGATTTCGCACTGGCGGAAAGGAAGAGAAATTTTGGCGCGTTGAAAGAAAACTTTTCCAGCCTTGGATAGTTGGAGTGGTGCTTACGAAGAACTAGTTCCGGTAATCCAAGTTATGGAATCCATTTAGAAATTTGAATACTTCTACAAGTTGGGGAAATAATCTGCGCGCCCCGACGAAAACAAGTTTTTCCAGCCTTTGTTGGTTCAGGAACGAGGGGGGGGGATAGGAGTAGCAGTTTTGTAGCGTTAGTTCAAACTCATTTGGCAAGTAAAACATGGAGGTCTTTTAAAAAGACCCGAGTATGGGAGAAAGAGGGTGTTTAGACACTTATAAAAGGAGGTCGGAATAAGGCAGAGATTCCATCTTAAAAAAAGGGACAATACCGAGAAAACGGAAGCCTCCATAATCGAATGAATTATTCTTATTTAAATTGACATAAAAGGGAGAAACAGGCAAAACCAAGGTGATAATAAAGTAGGGAAAGAGGAGGGAAACAATAAATAAATGCCACACGGGTGCGTAGAGAAGTGCGAGAGAGGGTATGTGGATGTGTGTACGAGTGGCTGTGACCCAAATTAGTGCCATTTCCTCGACTCTATCTCCATTTTAATCAAACACAGAGCAGATTTAACACCGTTCCAGGGATTGGCACAGCGCAGACGAGACACACAAAGGAGAGGAAGGCCGGATAAGTGACTGGGAGGGGACCTCCCCCCTCCCCAATGGAACGCTCAGTATAATAAATGAGAGGCTTCCACAAGTCTGTTGTCGCTCATCATTCTTCCATGGTAATAGTGGTCAGTTCTACATGCTGATGCGCGCCGACCTCACCTTGAGAGAGGGCAGTTACAGTTAAAATATGGTGTTTATTAGAACGAAAAAAATAGAGGAAAGGAGAGATGAAACGGCTAGATGAAAATGAGAGAAGAAAATGTGAAAAAAACAAAAGCAGGGGCCCCCTTATGTGTTAAGGCATTAGGGGTGGGTGGGAGGCCACTGGCCAGATACAGCAGGTGTGTCTCCACCAGCAGATGCAGCCAATCACCTCGCTGAGAGGCTCCACCATGGTGCGACGAAGCATTTTTAACAGCTGGACACCGTCATCAAATCTGCGCGTATTCCCTTAGCTTAGCTTGGCACTCACATGTAGGCGTGCCCCCATTAAAACAAAGGTGCCATAATGGAGGACCTCCACTTTAGGACACTCGATTCGTACTTCGGGACTTTCCTTACTCGTTAGTGCGCGATTACTCCTGGATATTTTGATAAGGAATTCGGTATCGCTACATTTGCGGTAATTATTTTTAAAATATTATATTAACTAATTCAGCCCCGCCCCCATCCCATAGTTTCTTATAAAAACTACAGATGCCCCAAGAGGGGGTTTGAATGAGTATTTTTGAGTCTCTTCCTTGTGTACGAACTTGTTACTGGTTCTTTTAGTTGTAGGAAAATAATAGAACGAGGCGGTTATAACTTTAAAAAAACAAAACAACAAAGGTTATTTTTTTTTTACTAAAGGATTTTTTCTATATTTTGTTTTATAAAGGAAAAAGGTTAGGGTCCTATAGTAATAAAAATATAGATAAAAAAATTCCTCGAAAAAAAAATTGGCTATCAATAATAGGAAAGTACAAAACATTTTCTCACCAATAATGATAGGTTTCTGGAATGAATGAGCATGCGAGGTGGTAGGTACTCGTAGGGAGTGCAAATTTAAATGTGACTTCTAAGGTTTTTGGAGGGATTTAAATTTACATATTCGAATATCGATGTTACATGATTAAGTAAATATATTGACGAAAAGCATTTACTGGCCAGAGATTTTTGGTAGTCAGAGGCCGGTAAATGGACTCCAATGATCCATGAGAGGCTCTGCTGGCTTTTGTTACCCTTAAAATTATGGGCCTATTTTAATATCAATATTATTATAGATTGCAGTTGTACGATTTTGCTATCTGTGGGGTGGTATTGGGAACACAATCCTGAGGATAGGCTTCATTTTGTGATGATGGATGTTGATTGAGTTGGGTGGTTGAACGATTAGGTTGACCCCCTGATGGCTTTTAACCGGTTAAATTATGTAATGTGAGAACAGAGGCTCGAAAATACATTCAGGTAAGATGTACATAAAATAAGAACCATTTCGCACATAGCCTAAACAACTTAAGTCAGCTCATTTAAGTGGTTTAAGGAATAGATCCAAGATACCTGGGCATCATGTGGATATTAAATACATAAGTGGGTATTTGGCGCGCACCAACTGGGCCATGGACCGTGGCGAAAGGAGAAGAGACACAAATTAATGACAAAAATATTTAAAAGATAATAAAATAATAATTATACAGGGAAGGCGCAATCTTGGTCTTGAATGTATCATCGAGTCGTGTAACCAAGTACCAGGGACCAGAATCCCATCACAGGGAAGCTACCTGATTATCGATACTTTGTTAAAGATGAAAACAAACGAAGACATCTTTAGTTTTGTTTAAAGCAGTGTAGTTAGGGAAATTTAAAATGTGTGGAAAGTGCACATTAACCAGAGTATCAAAAATAAAATCCCCAAAACTCGACTATAATTAAAAAAAGGAGAACAAAACAAGGAAGAATTCGGCACGAGTAAACGTAGATAAAACCCGTTCCAAAAGATCACTCAGGATTAAAGACATTTTCTCGGATCCAAAAGTAATGGTGAGCAGCGGAGCTGAGTACGAATTGCCGGCAGTGTCGACGGATGGCACGCGCGACATGGGGCTATGCCCCTAACCAGCAGGGTGCCCGAGTAGCCCGCATGGTAGCGCGGCGCAGGCGCAGAATGGGGCGCAATGCCCATACTTGGCCTTCCATCTAAGCCTGCGCGGCGCCCGACCCGTCTAAACATAGAACGGCAGAAGCGACGCGGCTGCAGACCTTACTGCCTCTCTTCAATGGCACAAAAGAGAACAACGACAAAACCTCTTGGCAATGGCACTCGGCCTAGAGATCCCCTCCCCCACCGACGAGGTCCCCTCCCACCTATGTATGACACGCCCACGACCTGTCATCCTGTCAGACAGACGGAATAAGGGCCAAGAGCAAGGCGCCCCGGTGCCAACTACCCTGACTCTCTCTCTCTCTCTCATCTGTCCCTTCATTTACCCAATTCTTCTTCTCCATCCCCGACCCTGTCCGCTTCTTCCCCACGAATACACACAGTATTTCACTATAACACAAAAGCACAACACTGTATTATCAGACACCTGTTTATACGCACACACACACCATATATATATATATATATATATATATATATATATATATATATATATATATATATATATATATATATATATATATATATATATATGAAATGAAAAACTCACAAAGTATCACGTGAGGGTAGCAAATGAAGGCAATGTCCCGCATATATATATATATATATATATATATATATATATATATATATATATATATATATATATATATATATATATATATATATATATATATATATATATATATATATATTCCTCCGGGAGAGATCGTAATTAAAATCTTGATTACGACACTTACAACACTTAAAGGAGAGAGAGGGAGGTCGAGAGGAGGGTGGGTGCAGGGGGGGGGATTCTTTCCTAGGCCAACACACCGCATACGTACACCTTGCGTACACGCACACACATATGCTAGGTACCGATAATTCAGCTGGTCTCGATGTGGTATTACGATTGTAAGGCCGAACTCACCCCCCGCACACACAATGGGCTCGGCTTTCACATGTGGATCTATCCGTGCGTACGTATGTGTAAGTGCCCCCCCCCTCCCCTGCTCTCCGGACTGTTAAGCCTTGAAGCACCTGATGGCGGAGGACGCTCGTTAATAGGCCGTTCGTAGCTGCGGGAAGACGGGGGGGGGGGCGGTCTCTTTGACCGGGAGACAGAATCCCACAATTCACCCCCCGGGCTGACGGCGGCCCACCTTCCCCAACCAAGAATTCCGAGTTGCAACTCGCAGCCAACCAGAAATGAGGGCGAGAGATCGGAGAAGAAGAGGGCTTGTGTGCGGCTGGTGTACGTTTTTGTGTGCGTATATTTAGAACGTGTAAACGCGCCTCTCCACCTATAATCTATATGGAAGTCGACCATGTCAACAGCCCTTGGTCTGCATGTGTGTGTGTGTGTGTCTATGTCTGTCCCTGTATGTGAATGCGAGTGAGGAAGCCTGGCTCTCTGGGTGTGTATGCGTGTGTACACTCACTCACTCGTCCTCACGTCTATGCACGCGTTAGCTCACGCGCGTATGTATGTATGTTTGCGAGTGAGAGCAGAGTCGGGCAGGCGCCCCTCTCTCTCCTCCTCCCCAAGCAGCAAAGTGGAGTGGATGTGTGACGGGGGTGTTGTGGGAGAGTCACTCCAGCCTAAAGGCAGCAAATCGAGTTACAGAAGCTGGCCACGTTACTGGATTGCGGGATCGAGACGGGGCCAGCAACCCAGGATGCAGCACTCCTTCCATTTCAATGAAACTCCTCCTCTCCCTGAATCCTATCATAATCGCCCTTTAAAATCTACGATTCAGGATTAAATCCCAATTCCGTTTTATTGTTTTTAATATAATTATAAAACCTGAGACTAACCGTAAGATACTACCACGGTAAAATACCACGAACATGACCCCCCCCCCCACCCCCACCCACGTCAATGCAGTTAGCCTAGTAAAAATATCGATGGATGTACAAATAATAGCCCTCATTCTACACGCTGTTAGCAACTTTAGGCCTATTTATGCAAGTAATCCAGGTCCACTAAGTGATTATGTTAGCAGGACTCAGAATTCCGTTGAATGTGCATCTTTGTTTATGCTGGAGGGTGTAAACGTCAGAAATGTTAATGTCTTCATTATTATCATTGCGAGGGGTCAAAATTAAGTTCCAGAGGTTGACCCTCGACTGCGGACATGGTGGAGGGTTAGAAGATCTCTTTATGTGGTATTGATACCTCATGTACCTCTTTCAATCATGTATTCCTCCCCCACACATTATGATTTCCTTTATTATCAACCGTTACAAGTATGTTAAAAAAATACACTGGCGATGCCGCTCATGTTCCTGCTTCTGGCTGTTTGGCATTAATAATGAAATGGAGACCGTCTTGGTGCCCTTTTACCGTAAGACCACATTAACAGTGGCAGTTGGTGATAATAAAAACGATAATACAAAAGTATAATGAAAAGAACTTGAGAGAACTAATTAAAAGGGATAAACCTTCTCTCATAACGCCCAACCTTTCAGGTAATCCAAGAATAAGCAAGCTCAATTTGACGCTGTCGTAATTTCCCTATCATTTGAGGAAGAAATCGTAAGTTCAGTAATCTAACGAGGTGAGCTCCACTCGTAGGACAATCTAAAGCATGAAAAGAGTGGCCGGCAAAAATGAAGCAAGGCGTCTTCATAGTGAACAAATCCTCTCAACTAAAAAAAAAAAACTGGGCCAGGGATGTCTTACCTAAAACCTCCAGCTCGTATAAAAAAAAACATATAAACTCCTAAGTGTGAACTTAAACATTACGAAGGCTACACCCCATTTCTCGAAAAAATTGTGAGTCTACTAGTAATATGAGCGAATTTCGTGAACGCGCAAGTGTAAGTCCACGTTCCAGTGTTTAAAAAGTGTAAAAGCACAACCCGAAAGAAATTACCAAATCGTTGAATTGCCTCAAAGTGGGCTATAAAGTAACCGCATAATAATAATTCCGCCCTTTGCTACCTCGTGAAATGTGAAACAGGGCTCATTAATGTTGCTACCGTGTGACCTCGCATTAATACGGTTGGGAATTGGACCTTATGGCCAAGTCAACTTCCCTTTAACCAGGCAACCATGCAAGGAGCCATGGGCAATTTAAGGCCCAAAACGGCGCTTGTCAAACCTAATTAAAAATCTTGAAATTCAACATTCTTTAAGTATCAAAATCCTATTAAGATAATTATCTGACTTCTAAATACGCTCGATCTTCTGGTGTACCTTTCCATCTTCGCCATGATGTAATTAATGTCCTCCAGAGGAGCATCAACTCCCGAGCGCCCTTAAGCTCGTCCATGGTGAAATTCTATAGACTGTGGTCTTGTATTAATATACCCAAGCTCATGTATGCACGCATCGTTCACTGAACACTGGTCCGTACACGTTCCTCGTAGCCACAGGCGACCAGATAGGCGACTTGATTTACAAAGTAAACCATTTGAAAGTAAAAAATAAATAAATACTTACTGAAGACTCAAGTTTATTTTAGCCTCGTTCCTTCGAACTCGTATCCATGTTGATGAATTTCGATGGATTCAGAAGCACTTCAATCGTATATCCAGAGAACCAGCATGTTCAAAAAGTTTGTGATGATTTTAAGTAAACAGAGCCGCACAGTTCAGTCCCCAAAGGAGGGATTTGGGGTTCCCAAACAATTCGATGCTGTTTGGCTAGTTTGGGCTTGTTTACGTATCACAAATCCATAAATATCTAACTCAACAATGGATACAATGAATCCGAAGTTTACAGCATCAACTTATTCACTGAATCTGCATTTAATGCGAGATTTCCCGCACAAAAAAAGTGACTTTGAACATAAGTGCTTCATTCACCGCTTTACGATGATTCGGAAGCCACGAAAATGTAATTATTGTCCAAACTCTAAAACCAATTGCACTAGAAAACAAGAAATGCATCAAACCTCGACCTCAGATAATACGACACAAATACCCAGTAAACGTACTGGTGACCAACAGTAATAAGACAATGAACCTACAAAGATAATTCGTAAAAAAAATATTTAAAAAAATGATGCAGAATTAAGACTGAAGTGGATAAATCTAGGGAGAGGAAGAATCGTGGTTGCGTGTCCTACCCAGTTCTGAAACAAATGATTACTTACTAATTTTTTTTTTAAAAAGCGAAGAGATGGCCTGTTGTATGTTAACACAACCCCTCCTTATTAATAAGAGAAGAGGAAACAAGGGGAAATTCATATATACCCATGGCAACACTACAGAAAGTGGCAATTCTATGTTGACAAGTGAGAAATAGGCGTTAGTTATGTCAAATATAACATGATGTTACCTTTCATTCACCTCCTACTTGCCAGTTATTCAATATTGGATCAGGAGAGCCTGGGAGAAGTTGCCATAGCTACCAGCCAGTCTAGGATTAGGGAGAGTGGTATTTATTGGCATGGTTTGGATAGTCGAATCTACTATTGTTATAAGGATCGAAGTAATGAAGACCTTCCCATAGTAATGCGATTAAAGTTGATGCAAAAATACATTACGTCATAGAAACCCATACTTCAAAATGCACATAAAACCCCGGCAGTGGTAGATTTTAAAGGAGCCTATGGCAAGCATATTGTTATAAAACGACTAACATTATACAAGTTTTCCTGACAACTATACACAAAGAAAAAAAAGGAAATAAACCATAAAAAATAAGGACCTGAGCTCATCTCGGGTATTTTATTTGAAGCCTACTCACAAACTGCTTAAAATGTTACATTTCAATTCATTAACAGTCCAATTTGAAGGCCTACCTTGCTACTTCTAGCCAGTTTTATATATAAATAATATTTAGGCCACTTTTAATTTTGCTCTAACTCCTGAATCTAAACTTATAAATGACCTGGCCAGTTCTACAATTCACATTGCGCACCGTTTTCACTATTTCACTGCCACGTTAACAACACGAACTGTGCCAGCACCAAGTCAAGCAACACGAGAGTCAGTGCTGCTGTCACATTATGTGGAGAAGTTCTTCCACTACTGCACACGAGACGGTCGTTTCACTAGACTGTGTTGCCGATTCGTGTTTTCACCCATCAAGATCCAGTCTGCTCGTAGGAGAGGAGGCTGGATAAGAGTGTTCTGTGATGCCCAAAGTGTTTTATTTCGCATACTCATATTTCTATCTCAATCCACCAAATAATAACAGAAATATATTGCACATAATTAAATCTACATTACCACATATAGCAACGTAGTCAAGTCGCCAAATTATCTATTTGGCGCTAATGTTAAAACTCCATCAAAAACCCCGATATTCTGTTAGTACCCAGACAGAAAAATTTGCGGAGAATATAATTTCGCGTTTCGATTCTTCTTCACACTAAGTCAGTTTTTACTATGGAAATAATACACAAATAATATAAATTCCGATGATGAAAGCAAACGAGTTATACAACAATTAATAAACACAATTCTAAATATAATCCCGCCAATTTCATCGCCAGTACAGTTTGGTGTAATCAGCTGGGGTAGAGGAGTCGGCTGTGAGAGACTTGGTGGGTCCATCTTTCTATGTGGGAGGAAAGCTGCACATGCCGCACGCCCATGCACGCCCACGCCCATTTAGCACGTACAGACACGCCCATTGACCTGTCCAGCAGCAGCAGCCACATCATCTTGCATCGCGAGGGCGAACGCGAAATCCGGGCGTCGAGGTGGAATCCGCGCGCGCATTTTCAAACGCACACATTTGCCGCTCCTCGCTGACCACTTAAACAGCAACTCACACACATATACAGACACACCTTTCCACTCACGTATTTCCCTCAATAACATACGTGTTCTTCTCTCTCTCTCTCTCTCTCTCTCTCTCTCTCTCTCTCTCTCTCTCTCTCTCTCTCTCTCTCTCTAACTCTCTCTCTCTCTCTCTCTCTCTCTCTCTCTCTCTCTCTCTCTCTCTCTCTCTCTGATTATGTGGATCAGGGCTCTTCCCTGCTTCCCTCATCATGTACTTCAATGTTCCCCCCCCCCCTCCCTGTTCATGAGCATCTCATGTTTCTCGCCCGATTTCATATATTCAACCTTCTTCGCCCAGTCAATGAGAATCCTCTGTTGGATTACATCATTTTTTGCCTTCTTAACAACACCATGGCACTCATGTCGCCAACTGATACGACTGGCGTTTTATCCTCTACCTTTGCCCCGGCCTTATTTCTATTTGCCAAAATATTTGCCACCTTCTAAATAGAGCTACTCGCGTGAATTGCTACTCTTAGGAAGGTAAGCCCCATCGGTTTTTACCTACATATTTGCTACCCTTACATATTGCCACACATACATAGTGCTACTCGTATCTTTTATCACATGTACCTACATATTTGCTACCAGTATATTTTCTCACCCTTACATAATGCTACTCGTATCTTTTGCAGCACGTGCATATTTGCTACCTGCATATGTTTCCACACATATATATTGCTATTCATATATTTTGCCACATATATATCTTTGCCACCAGTATATATTGCCAAAGGTACATATTACATCTCGTATATGTTGTCAGACGTGAATAGTTTCTATCAATATACATATATTCTGAGACGTACATATTGCTACTTGTATCTGTCGTTATATGTATATATTTTCTAACCGTATATATTGCCACCCATACATATAACTACTCATATCTTTTGACACACGAACATATTTGCTACCCGTATATTATATTGTTACACGTACATAGTGCTACTCGTATCTTTTGTCACCCGTACATATTTGCTATACGTATATATTGCCACACGTACATATTGCTACTCGTATCTTTTGTCACCCCTACATTTATACTACACGTATATAGTACGATACGAACATATTGCTACTCTTATCTTTTGTCACCCATGAATATTTGCTGCACGTATATAGTACCACATGTACATATTGCTACTCGTATCTTTTGCCATCGTACATATTTGCTACACGTAAATATTTCCACTTGTATCTTTTGTCACCCGTACATATTTGCTACACCTATATAGTGTCATACGTACATATTGCTACCCGTATCTCTTGTCACCCGTACATATTTGCTACACGTATATAGTGCCACACGTACATAAGGGTACTCGTAGCTTTTATCATCCGTACATATTTGTTACACATATATACTGCCACAGGTACATATTGCTTGCTACTCGTCTCTTTTGTCACACATAGATATTTGCTATACGTATATACTGCCACACGTACATATTGCTACTCATATAATTTGTCCCCCGTACATATTTGCTACACCTATATAGTACCACATGTACATATAGTGCCACACGTATATATTGCTACTCGCATTTTTGTCAACCGTACATATCTGCCACACGTATATACTGCCACGCGTACATATTGTTACTCGTATCGTTTGTCATCCGTTCATATTTGCTACACGTATATAGTGCCACACGTCCATATTTCTTCCCATATATTTTGTCACACTTACATATTTGCTACACGTATATATTACTATACGTACATTTTTCGGTTGGTTCATATTACCCTGTTTAAATATTGCTACCTGTTCATATCGTCACATGTATGTACTTATTGTAAACCTTACATATTGCCACCCGTTAAGATTCCAAACTGTATATTGTTCCGTATCTCTTGTGACCCGTGAACACTTGTATATTGGTGTCAAAAGTGATGGGATAGCATTATGTAAAGGCGGGGGGGGGGCAGTGCCACGTTAGGGTGACGGTATGGAAATTCCTAGCCCTGTTTCACTTGCTACACCTATTGCAATGGGGTCGCGTAGTATCGGAGTTCGAACGGGGCATGATTGTGAGATCCAAATGTTTGGACATACAACATCCCTCGATCTACGGTGTCACGTCTATACCCAGAATACCCCACGGAAGGCATTCTTGCCTACCATAGCCAACCACGGGCACTTACTGATCGTGACCAGCGGTTGGTGTCTCACTAGAAGTGACCAAGGTTACAGAAGAGCACCACTGGCATTCGATGTAGGAGGTGCCAGACGGGTATCAGGTCAGTGCAGGGCTGCTTACCTTACAGAGGGTATTGGAGCCGAAAACTAACGAGGGTGCCCTCGTTAATACCACCACACCAGTTGTTTCGTACTGATGGTCGGGTTTGGATGTGGCGCAGACATCCTGAGGCCATGGACTCCAATTAGTAACACGGCACTGCAGATGATGGGTGTGTTTCCATGCTGGTGTTGGGTGTGTTCACGTGGCATGGGTACGCTAGCTGACCCCAGCTCCTCATTACACTGCTTGGTAACCACTTGCATGCATTCGTGCACTTCATGTTCCCCAACAACGATGGAGCATTCCAACATGGGGTGATCAGGCCCATGTTGGCCAGAAATGGTTCTTGGAGTGTTCTCGAGAGATTCTTCGAACAATTGTATGGTCACCAAATTCACCCGACAGAACCGAATTGGACATTTGTCGGACGAGGTGGCCAATTCTATTCGCACCCAAGATACAACACCTCCAAATACCAGCGACCCTTATACACCTAACCAGACGGCAAGGGTCAATATCTCTCCAGGTGGCTTTATTCCAATCTTAGAATCCATTTTAATTCTAGTTGCTAAACTTCGCCGGGCTCGAAGGGGTCCAAGGTACTTACCCATTTCGTTTGGCACTTCAGTGTATATTGCACCAGTGCATATTGCATGACCGGTAGCTAATTTCACAGCTTAGTCTCCGACCAGCTTTCACACATTCATTCCTGCTCTGGATCAGGAACTGGAGGCTGGTTCACCCATTCCTCTTGGCTCCAGTTGTGGTGCCTACCTTCCTGCTATTTTCTTTCCTTACTGCCCCCCCGCCATTTCTATTTTTTTACGCACCCACCTTCAAGTACACCAAAAGTACAACAAAAGGTATAGCCAAAGTACAACAAAAAGTACACCAACAGTATTGTACACCAAAATTTACAGGGAAAGTAGACCAAAGATTACACCAAAATACAGCAAATATTACACCAAAATTACCCCAAATAGTAGAAAAAAACAAACAAACAAAATGATCAATCATACCGTATAAAAACACCTGGAGGAGACCTGCCTCTCCTAAGGACTCACCCCCCCCCCCGTCAAGCACTAAAAATAGCTGTTGGATCCAAAGTAAGTTCAGGTACCATTCAGGAAACCAACCCCCTTCAAGAATTCCATGGCACAGCACCCTGGAAGTGCAGGACGAACCCGCTCTCAGAACGAGAGAGGTATGGGTAACTACCACCATCTTCCTGGTAACTAAACTCGCCATATTAGTAACTACACTAGTTTATGGTAAGTACAACCCTCTTTATAGTAACTACACTCGTCTTATTGGTAACTACACTAAACTTTTTGGTAACAACACTAGTTTTACTGGTAAGTACACCTGTATTTCTGGTAAATACACTCGCCTCATTGGCAACTACACTAGTCTTTGGGGTAACTACATTAGTTTTCCTAGTATGTCCCCCCATCTTCCCGGTAACTATACTTGCCTTATTGGTATATATGGTAGTCTGTTCGGTAACTTCACTGTTCTCTTGGTAAGTACATCTGTATTTCTAGTAACTACGGTCGTCTCGTTGTTAAATACACTAGTATTGATGGTAACTACACTACCTTTTGCTGGTAAGTAGATATGTGTTCCTGGTAACTACACTTTTCTTATTGGTAACTATATATCTTCTTGGTAACTAGACTAGTTTCCATGGTAAGTAAACCCGTCTTCCTGATAACTACCACCACCGTATTGGTGACTACAATAGTCTTCTTGGTAACTAGACTAGTTTTCCTGGTAAGTAAATCCGTCTTAATGGCAAATTCATTCGCATTATCGGTAACTGCACTAATCTTCTTGGTAACTACACTAGTTTTTCTAGTAGATACACCCATATTTCTGGTAAATCCACCCTTCTTGCTCGTAACTACACTCGCATTGTGGTAACTATAGTATTCTTGTTGGTAACTTCACTAGTTTTCATGGTAAGTAGACTCATTTCATGGTAACTATACTCGTATTAGAGGAGATTAGACAAGTTATCTTGGTAACTACACTAGTTTTCCTTGTAAGTACACCCGTATTTCTGGTAACTACACTCGTCTTCATGGTGCCTAAACCATGCTTTCTGGTAACTACATCCGTCTTTCTGATAATTACACTTGTCTTCCTGATAAAATACAAACACACAATTCTTTAAACAAACATACGCAAACAACCAGCAGAAAACAAACAAATATTGTTTCTAGATTTGAGCTTGGTTGAGTTGTTTGCATAAGGAGGGGGGAGGAGCTACATGAATAAATGTGAGAGATTAAATGATCAGAATATTACCCAGTAATTTATTAGTAATAATAGCCACGAACAATTATTATTATTATTATTCCTAAAATTTTCCCCTCCCTCAAAATGAATTTAGTTAGGAAAGGCGAATTTATTTATTAAGGAATGAAGGGTAGAGGCGTTGTAAAAAAGGGCCATGTTTCCCTCGTTGGCTTATACAATTTCGAATTCGTTGTGGTTTTCTTGTTTGTTATGAGCAAGGGGAGGGCTATATTCAGTAAAGACTGGATAATTCATGAGCCCTCCCATATGGGCGCCATTCATAAATTTCGTCCGGGCTCTCCACTAATGGAAATTTACTTATTTTGTTAAAATGCATTGATAGGAAATCGCCCATTATCTCGCCCATGGGCGAGCTAATTGGTGATAACCTCGCCAATAACCTCAATGTGGAAGTTTAACTGTTCAGAGTATAAGAAAAATCCACAAATCGAAAATAAACAAAACAAAAAAATAAAAACAACAATTACACAAGAAGAAGAAGAAGAAGAAGAAGAAGAATTAAAAATTATAAGAAAATCGTAAAGGAATGCCCAGTATTATAGACTTAGTTAACCCTAGAGGTTAGATGTTTGAACTAATTCACCAGCATCTAGAAAACGCGCGTACTGCCAAATAACATAAAGGGTTCCAAGACAAACTGATACTACCACTTAATCTCACAAAAGGAACTAACCAAGGACCATACCAAATGTACAAAAAGAACAGTGCCTGCCCTCATCTCCTAAACTGCTTCGACAACAAACCACTTCTTGGCAGAAAAAGGTCAAAGTCGAAAAAGGCGAAGTGCTGCCAAAGCTTCCAGCGAGCGCTTCTTTTAACAATTAGGGGGTTGCCAGAAAATGCTATTTCCTCCATTTTCTCTCAGAAATTCGAAACAAAACTGAGCGAGGGCTCAATCTTTTGCTAAATGTGAGATATTTAAATAATGGAGTCATTGCGTGAGAAATTGATAGTCCCTATCCATGATCATCCATAAAAGAGCCCGAGAAAGGAGAAAGGAGAAATAATAAACAAGAGGGCAGATAAAAATAAAGTCTGCTGTCCAAAAATTGTGTGCCCTCACTTATTCTCATTTATGTCCATGTGATTTTCAATAATTCCCGGAGTAACCTTGGCAGGACCTTGGCCATTCGATCATTCGAACGAGAATGTAAACATCTTAAGGGTTTCAAATTTCGTTAGAATCGGCCGACTAGTTACGAGTATAAGGTTATTGCCCAAAACAAGCTAATTACCTGGCTAACCTAGGAAGGACTTTGGCAATTATATTATTTGAAAGGGAACGTACAACAATAAAGGGTTTCAAATTTCGTTAGAATCAGCCGAATAGTTATAATGTTATTGCCAAAAAAACTAATTCCCGGGTTAACCTTAAGAGGGCCTTAGCAATTACATCATTCTAAAGAGAATGTAAAACAACATAAGGGTTTCAAATTTCGTTAGAATCGTTCGAATAGTTATGGTGTTACGAGTATTGTGCCCTCCAAAATAATTCCCTGTCTAACCAGGGGAGTACTTTGGCAATTATATCATTCGAAATATAATGTAAAGCAACATAAGGGTTTCAAGTTTCGCTAGAATGGTCCTAATTGTTATGATGTTATTGCCAAAAGAAAATAATTCCCTGGTTAACCATGAGAGGACTTTAGCAATTATACCATTCGAAAGAGAATGTAAACACCTTAAGGGTTTCAAATTTCGTTAGAATCTGCGCAATAGTTATAGCCCAAACAATATAATTCCCGGGCTAACCTTGGGAGGACTTTGCCAATTGTATCATTCGAAATAGAATGGAAACAACATAAAGGTTTTAAATTTCGTTAAAATCGGTCTAATTGTTACAATATTATAAAAAAAAAGGAAAATGGGGACCGACCGACCGTCCGACATAGTGAGATGTAGAGTTGCCCGCGACTAAAAAGTCACAACTTTCTAATAGCTTATTAAGAAGCAGAATTAAATTATATTAAAATATTTTTTTAATTAAAATGGCGACCCTTAACTTTTGTCACACCTCATTTATGGAATGGGAAAGGTGAAAAAGCCTAGGATTCTCTATAATAGTAGAACATACCATACCATACTCTAGCGTAGCTATTATAGTATAGCGTAGCCTTACATAGTATAACTTAGCCTGCCATAGTATGACTTAGCCTAGACTAATTTAGCCTAGCCTAACAGAGAATTTATAGTATAGCCTATCCTAGCCTAGAAACCATAGTAAGGCCTAGTCTAACATAGCCTAGTACAGCCTAGTATATATAGGATAGTTAAGCTTACCATAGTATAGCATAGTATAGCTTATCATAGTATAGGCTAGCCTAGAATAGTATAGTATAGAATATCCTAACCTAGTATAGTTTAGAATAGTTTGACATATCATAGCGTATCCTATCCTCATATAGGCTAGGCTAGCATTGCAAAGCCTAGCATAAGGGGGAGGGGGGTTGCTACATAAATATATGTGAGAGATTAAATGATCAGAATATTACCCAGCAATTTATTAGTAATAATAGCCACGAACAATTATTATTATCATTATTATTATTATTCCTAAAATTTTCCCCTCCCTCAAAATGAATTTAGTTAGGAAAGGCGAATTTATTTATAGCCTATCTACCATAGCCTACCTTACCCTAATCTAGCTTACTATAGTATAGTATAATCATAGTATAACCTAGGCTAGCATAGAATAAACTAGTCTAGCATAGTAGAGCCCTGCTTAGCATAGTATATCCTATCCTATTCTAGCATGGTATATCTTGGCATAGCACACCCAACCATAGTCTAGCCTAGCTTAACCTAGCCTATGCTAGCTTATCATGGTACACTATAATCTAGCCTAGTCTAGCCTAGTCTAGTCTTGCATAGCATGACATACCCTTGTATAACCCAGCCTAGTATATCATAGTATACCGTAGAGTAGCCTAGTATAGCCTGGCCTAGCCTAGTATAGACTTGCAAATATAGCCTAGCAAGGTATATATAGCTTAAGTAAGCTTAACTAAGCCTAGTGTAGTATAACTCAACCTAGCTTAATATAGTATACCTGATCCTATCACAGTGTATCTAGCCTAGCCAGGCATAGTATAATTTAGCCTGGCAGAGTATAACCTAGCATAGCTTAGCGCAGCCTACAATTGTATATTAAAACTTAATCAAGGACTCAACATCGCTCTCGTAGAGCTTAGCGTCATTAAAGACGGCATCTATGTCTGCTTTTGAGCCCTCGAGAAGCTCCTTCAACCGGAGAGCAACTGGCACGGTATCGTCCTCAAATCTTCTCTTCAGCTCGGCGATCACTTGGTCAACGAACGGAATATAGACCGAGCGTTGATAGTACTCGTTAGCATTCCTGGTCGGGATATTCGCGCGCTGTGACTGTCGTGCACAGACTCGGGGACCAGACAGGGATGTCATCGTGAACTGAGTTAACTTCAATCAGGAGATCCTTGTATTTTGCCAATACAGTGTGGAAGTGCTCATCGGCATTCGTTCTGAACTTGGCGTAAACAGTCTCCATCTCATGAATCGATTCCTACGCAGATGCCAAGTCACCGTCCTTCTTCTGCAGGGTCCTGCTCGGCTCGAGTGTTTGAACTAAAACTAACTCCGCCACAACCAGGCCAATGAGAAATCGAGGGGCCCTAATCGTGGCGAGAAAGTTGCCAGCATTGGCATCGAACTTCATTTCAACTTCCATAAAGACCCCCGATGGGAGGCAGAAACTCGATGAACACGAGGACTGCAGCATGCCGCTCAACCCATCTGGTCGGACACAATGGCACCAATTTCTCCCGCTTAACTGAGGAAAGCTTCACGATTTTGGAGAACCGGAGCGGCTGCATTTTGCTGGAGTAAATGAAGTTATAGACTTCTTGAGCGTCTGAAGGGGGAGTTTCACTTCTTTCACATCGCAGGCTTTGGTGAGTACCAGGTTCAGTCGGTGATTAAAGCAGTGGATCGGCTTGGCGAGGGTGTATTGCTCCATGATGATAGCGGCACAACCTATGAACTTCCCCATCATGACACTCGCTCCGTCGAAGCCGAGGCCCCGGCAGTTTAACATCTCCAAAACAAGGCCATGTACGATGCGAATGAGCAGTTGGGTCAGACCTTCACCGATGAGGTTCTCAGCATGGATGAAAGTGAGAAAGTCCTCCTTGATGTTCTCTTCGACGTGTCGAAGGATAATGGTGGCTTGCTCCTTCCCTGAGACGCTCGTGGTCTCGTCCATTAGCAATGCGAATACCCCTGACACTCCGGCTAAGACCTCTTCCAGCACCAATCGACCTGAAAAGTGAAATATGATTATGGTGAAGCCTGCTCATAATGTAAAAATAGCATGAATTCTACTCTTGGAATAAGAGACCTATTTTGGGGACAGAAGTTGCAGTGACACCAACCTGTGATATCGATCAGCTGGTCCTAAATGATTTGGCTAATGAGGGTGGAGTTGGTTTGGCTGGCCAAGCTGGTGAGGAGGCGGTTGACGTCGGCATCTCTTCCCTGGGGTCGATAACGCAGAAGGGCTCTAAAGACTCCTTCTCCCATTTTGCTCAGAATAAAGAGGTCCAATGGACCGTCATCTCGATGCCCACGGAAAGGCAGCATATTTGATTCGCAGAAGAGGATGCTCTCAATGATTGGAATCAGCTGGTGCCGGTTGGTTTCAATTTGCTCCTTTTTCTTCGCCTGTAACACAGTGTCGACAACCCTCGTCTGGTTTCGAAAAGTGTCGATAAACCCATCCATTTTCGTCATAGCTGCTGTGTGATAACCGTCCTATTGTGACTGCTGAGCAGTTCGGTGTCTTTTTTGTACTTGCACGTCGGCTTTAACACCTATGATTTCTAACTCCGCCCGTATTTCCTGCGAACAGCACACATGCAACGCAGTATCCACCCTCGTTCACCAACTAGTACTTCAGCCAGGGATATGTGATGCACGAGCTTTGTTGGAATCGCTTCTGATGACTATCTTGTTCAATGAAGGGTAGCGATTCGACAGACGGGGCAGTCTGGTTGATTAAAGACACTTTCTCGGAGTCTGTAGCCGCCTTGTTCTCAGTGAAGTTGGCAACGTCCACTGTTGCTGCGGGGAGTGTCAGTATACAATACGAAAAAAGAGAAGTAAGTTCCTTGCCTTCCTGCTCTTCAGAGTGAGATTCGGTTTCGCTGTCTGATCTACAGGCTGTCGATGTCGAAGTGCTTGGCTGTTTCTCCAACTCATTGAACCTTGCTTGCAATCACTACTCCTCTTTGCCACTTTGTTCTTGAAGAAGGAGGTGACCTTCATATCGCGGGCTCTCTTCATGGTACACGCCTTGTGAATGATAATAAACTAATGCATCAGATGGAAAGCCCAGCTGCTCACATCACTCCATGTCCGTAACAATATATAATAAAAAAATCACTTACTTTGCACTGCTGTGTTTCAGAAAGAGGATGGCGCGGAGATGATGCTGATGTAGTTGCAAGGAGAGAGAGAGAGAGAGAGAGAGAGAGAGAGAGAGAGAGAGAGAGAGAGGATGCTTGAATTAGTTCCAAAAGTGAAAGATGCTAGCGAGCACTTGTTCAGCTCAGGCCAGCTGACAAAGAGCGGAAGGGCCAGACGTGTGAGTCAGGATGCGCGATCCGACTGGTCAGGGAGTCAAGCGAAAGCGCCCTGTGTCCGCCATGACTCAAGACACGAAGAGCCGACTCGAAAAGCGATGCAAGCCAGGCACACTGTGTGGAATTTCCCCCTGGTCATGGGGGGCCAGGGTCTCATGCTCCCCCTTGGATCCGCCCCTGGGGGGTACCCAACTTATATGAAGGTGAATTAAGTATCTGATGCCGAAGAGGATTTCTTCACTGTGTTCTTATTTTGGCTGTGCTTACCGAAGGTTTCAGGGCAAATCGGGGTCAAGAAGGACGTTGCAAAAATATATTTTTTTTTAATATAGACATATTAGCAGGGCAAGTGGCACGTCAAGAAGTTACTTTGCGGGCGACTAGCAGTCGATTTATATTCACGCGAAGTATTAAATTCTGGAGCGACAAGACTTGTTGAATTTAAAAAGGGGAACGTGAACGAGATAATCTTCTTAGCGATAGTAATCTAATAATCTTAATAATACAATAATCATTCTAACTGAGCTGCTCCGACTATATATATGATTATTTCTTAGAGAGGTTGGCCTAGAATCGTCCGTGGGATGAGCTTCAATTGTCGAGTTCATTGTTCTCCACCCGTGAGGCGGAGCTCCGACAGCTGTGTATGTTGAATTTCTTACATATCCCAAGTTTTATCTATAACAGGGTACACTTGTCTCAGCTTTGTGCTACAATTCCTTTTGGTCAACGGGTGTATTTACCCAGGTGATTCGTATACTTCTGTCTTTTGATAAATCTATTCTGAGACGCAAATTGTTTGTTTATGCGTTGTCTTATTGACATAGGTGTCTCTGACTTTTCGCGCGTTCGTACATTCTTGTGTCTCGTGCGCACTTCCAACGGTTGCTTGCCTTCTAGATATGTGTATACACATTAACAAATATATTTACATTCCTTATTTTTGTATTCAAATTCATGAATGCAAATTAATCTATACATTTTAATTTCCTTATTCTAATTTTAGACATATTATTTTGTATGTGTTGAATATCCTGGGATTTAATTAGACCACCGTGCGTCCATTTTGTGGAGATTTTCTCTCAGCCTATTGAATCCTGCGACTTGGTGCAAGTATTCTACCTATTACATAATCCGATCACTACAGGACTCTCCTGCCAGTAATGGAGTTAGTGAGAAAATAGTGTATGTATAACATTACATAGGTAGATGCATATGAAATATTTAACATCTGACAGCAATTCCAACATACGCACAGGGCATCGACACTTACATAAGTGCATGCCTGTACTAAAACGGGCCTATTTATGCCATGTTCTGCCTTATACTACAATAATAATATATAATACATTTATATACAATTTATTCACAGTTTTCTCCTATCATTTTTTAGATTTCTACATAAATTATAATTACGACACTTAATAAACACATAATAAGGCAGGTATAAAGCTATAGAGGCAGCGAGACGTTTGTATACTTCTGCCTCTTCCTTTTCCATTATATGTGTCGCGACAATATTGCCTACACAAGGATTAGAAATATATTAACGAGCGATTCCTGGCAAACGTGACTCGCTTCCCGGAGCGCATGAAAACATCCGTCTTCCCGTTCCTCTCTCCGGTTCCTGTAGCGGTGTCCAGTTGACTTCTTTTGACGTCTTTATCTTCCGTGCCATGCACTCTACGAGGGGAAGTGCACCTTGCCCTCTTCCTGTTTTCTCCCTGAGTACATGGGCGTTGATAATCGCCAAGCAAGTTACTTATATGTGAGGGAGGTAATCTCACCAGTTTTAATCTGTCCACTGAGACAGTGTCCCTTTTTCCGTCAGGGAATTTCAAAGTGCATACCTTGTTGCCGCGAACGATTAGCAGGAAATGGCCAGCATATGGCACTTCTAGTGGTTTGCGCACGCGGTCTATTCGGACCCACACATGAGTTGCTTCGCAAAGATTGGGGAGCACGAAAGGCTTGGGCACCGAGTGCAGGTGCCCTATGGATGCCTGCGCAAAGTCGACTTGTGCCTTGGTTGATGCCAGGTCTTTAATAAATTTGCAGTTGGCCTTTGACGACGAGGACGAAACTAAAGGTTCTGGGGCACAAGAGTGTGGTTCCAGTTACTGCCGTAAAATTTGAAAATCCCGAGTCATTAGGCAAAGAGCGAATGCCTAAAAGGACAATTGAGAATGCCACCAGCCAGCCTTGTCTACGGGCCATTATGGAGCACTTCAAAGTCCCATGTGCCCTTTCCAACATCACGTCCGTGGACGGACGGTACGCCGTGGTGAGGAGACGATGAAAACTAACCAGGGCAGACAGTTCTTTGAATAGTTCTGATTCGAATCGGGTGCCTCTGTGGCTCACTACGTAAAGCTGGACTCCAAATCTTGAAGTTGACCCGTCTAAGAAAGGTAACGAAACCGTTACGGCACTTATGTCCGGGATCGGTAGCGCTTCGATCCATCTTTCGCTCGGTCGATGCATGGTAGTAAATATCGATTGTGTGAAGGGTAGGATTGTTCCTTGGTCACTATCCTATGATACCGCCAAAGTTTGGAGGTCAAGAGAGTCAATTTGACCGAATTGACGTTCCTTGAAAGGAAGTCAGCGACTACGTTGTCCTGATCACTCACGTAAGGGATATCACTGTCGTACTCTAAAATGGCGTTGTTGCCTGTCTGTTTTAGCACTTAATGGGCATGCAAAAGCTAATAATAAAAGCTTGTGATCAGTGCACAAGGTAATGTAGCGACCTTTAATCAGGTGCCTGAAGTACATGGCAGCAGGATACGCCGCTATGAGCTCTCTGTCGTAGGTGGAGTATCTTGCTGCGTGTGGCTTAACTTGCTCGAAAAGAATGCCACGGGTTTTGCAGATCCATCAACCATTTGGTGCAGGGAAGAACATGCCGCATATTGGGAGCAATCCGTCGACAGCTGGTATGGCGAATCATTGGGAACCAGGTGACAGAGTTTAACGGAGCCGATTAAGGCCGATTTGGTATTTTCAAATGCTCCTCGTGCCTCATCATTCCATACGGACTCCCGAGCCTTTGGTTGCAGGCGTACAAGCTCGGTCAACAGGGCTGAAATCACGGCAAATTTAGGAATCATTCTGTGGTAGTATCCTAAAATGCCAAAATATCTTTAAAGCTCCTTGTAGTCCTTTGGTAATGGTATGTCTATATTTTCCTCCATTTTCTTCGCTGGTGGGCAAATTCCTTCCACCGAAATGTGATGCCCTAAAAAATCTATTTCCTCCTTCGCCAGATGGCACTTCTCCAGGGATATTCTCAGACCTTTTCGATCAGGATTTTAAAGACTTGCCCCAAATGCTTAAAAGTGGTCGTCCATATTGTCTGTATATATCAGGATGTCGTCTATATACACAAAAAACGAGCCCTAATCCTCGAAACAGGTTGTCCATGTGCCGTTCGAAGGTGGAGATTGCAGTTCGGAGACCGAATGGGAGCTTAACGTACTCCCATAAACTAAATGGGTTTGTGACTGCAGTGTTCTCTATTTCTGCCTGGTTCATAGGGATTTGCTGGTAGGAACGAACCAGGTCTAACCTTGAAAAGATCCTTTTACCATGGAAGTGGTTTGTAACAATTTGAATTCGCGGGAGCAGATACCTGTCGGACTTTGTGATCGTATTGAGCGCTCGGAAATCGCCGACCACCTTGTACTAATCGGGCGACTTCTTTGACATCATGGGAATTGGCGAAGCCCATGGTGACTTTAACGAGCGCATGCCCTCCTCCTTCAATAGTGTTTCGAAACTTTGGCAACCTGTAGTTTGTCTATCGAAGGATGCCTCAGCCGTGCGAATGTCGGTGGAGCGATACCAGTTTCGATCGTATGCGTCACTGAGTACGGCGATGACAGAGAGGACTGAACGGGCTCAGATTCGTACAGAGCCTTAAAAAGTTAATACCTAATAACGGTGAAGTGGTATCCGCGACTACAAATGACAACCTAAATGATCGGCGAAGACGCCATTAGCCGTTGAAATATTTATACTAGATTCGCGCAATTCACCCAATTTCACTAATTTAGCCGGGAAATTGGCACGTCACGAAGTTACTTTGCGGGTGACTAGCAGTATATATATATATATATATATATATATATATATATATATATATATATATATATATATATATATATATATATATATATATATATATATATATATTCAACGTGAAGTATTAAATTCTGGAGCGACAAGACTTGGTGAATTTAAAAGGGGGAACTTGAACGAGATAATCCTATTAACGATAGTAATCTAATAATCTTAATAATACAATAATCATTCTAACTGAGCTACTCCGACTATATATAGGCCTATTTTCTAGAGGGTGTGCCTGAGAATCGTCCGTGGGATGAGCTTCAGTTGTCGAGTTCATTGTTCTCCACTCCTAAGGCGGAGCTATCGACATCTGTGTATGTCCAATTACTTACATGTCCTAAGTTTTATCTATAACAGGGTACACTTGTCTCAGCTTTGTGCTACAATTCCTTTTGGTAAACAAGTGTATTTTACCAGGTGCTTCGTAGATTTCCGTATTTTGATAAATCTATTCTGAGACGCGAATTGTTTGTTTATGCGTTGTCTTATTGACACAGGTGACTTTAACCTTTCGCGTCTTCGTACCTTTGTGTGTCCCGCGTGCACTTCCAACAGTCGCTTGCCCTCTCTCTCTCCATATATATATATATATATATATATATATATATATATATATATATATATATATATATATATATATGATGAAAATTAATGCAATATCGCAAGAAAAGATGAGGAATTAAACCACATTCTCCGAAGACAATTTAATTCAGAACAGTTTCGGTGTATCTCACACCCTTTTTCAACTGACACTGGGCAGAAAATATAAGAGAAATGCATATAAGCATAACACAAGATCCCCTCTTTTTTCCCCCAATCCCCTACTTGTGGCTAATCTGGGGGGACGGGGGAGGCCTAAACATATATACAAAATAGATAAATGTCAGCCCTTCAATATGTTTAAGCCTACCTTCCCCCCGATTAGCCACAAGTAGGGGATTGGGGGAAAAAAGAGGGGATCTTGTGTTATGCTTATATGCATTTCTCTTATATTTTCTGCCCAGTGTCAGTTGAAAAAGGGTGTGAGATACACCGAAACTGTTCTGAATTAAATTGTCTTCGAAGAATGTGGTTTAATTCCTCATATATATATATATATATATATATATATATATATATATATATATATATATATATATATATATATATATACTTACATTCAAATTCATAAATGCAAATTAATCTATACATTCTCATTTCCTTATTCCAATGTTACACATATTATTTTATGTGTGGAGTATGCTGGGATTTAATAAGACCACCGCGCGTCCATTTTGTGGAGGTATCGTTGGGCTTATTGAATCCTGCAATTGGGTGTAAGTAGCATACCTATTACATAATCCGATCACCACAAAACATCTTTTTCCTGGAATAGGTTTGTTAATGTTGTGAGTAAAAAAAAAATAGATGAAAAAAGAATACATTTCATTCTTCCTCATGAGGAGAACAAAAGTATACTTTCATTTACCTTGCCAAAAGTAAAAAAAAAACAACAAAGATATCTGAGGCAGAAAGTTTTTGAAGAAATCGGGAAAAAGGTGTGAATTAAAATTACTAAAAAATATCTGGAATCCTCATTAGCTCGGTTAGATTTTTATTTGTCAGGAGATTTGGAGGTTACGTGTAACAAGAATATTCATTGAAGTGAATCACAAAACAAATAATGAGAAACAACGGAGGAAGAGAAATTAGCTAACGAAGAGATATATAATTTAAAGCCTACCAAAATAGACCATTATATTTTTAGCTTTAGCAGAAAATGGTCGGGGCTGTTGTTGGTATCTAGTTTGTTTCTAGGTACTTAGAAGGTTGAAAAGTCACTAAGTTTTAAGAACACTTCAAACCTTTTTTTACCTTACACTTTTATTTTATAACCAAAAGATAAGTGTATGTAGCCTGTAGGGGAATCGACCCTCTCCCTCCTAGGGCTCTCAGTTTAGACACGGGACGTTGACCGCAAAACATCAAGGCCAGGCACCTTGGGTCAATCTCGTAACCACAGCCCCTAGCCCCTCGTCCCTATGAAAAGCAGAACGGTTTAAACTGCAAGATATCCCCTATGAGTGTGTATTCAATTTCACCTCAAGTACGAAATTGGAGACGCGTTTCTCTCAAGCTCGAAGGGCCAGCTGGACCAGAGGTAAGACTTGCTGAGAAAAACCGTTGGAGTAAGAACCCTACTGCGACCCGTCCACAAGCCACCCTCCCTTCTACCCCTATCACAATGGGGTGACGAGGTATAAATACCAAACACTTGGGAAAAACGAGGTAGATTCGGTTAGTCATCAAGGCGATGAAGTTCCCTGCAAGATGCCCGGGCTACCAATAGAAGGGATTGAGAAGCAGCTCATACTCGAGCTAGTTCCTGGTTACCAAACCGAACTTTAAGTTAACTTGTCAAAGTTCATCTTATTCTCGTCAGAGGCCCCCCCCCCCCTATCCTGGTGTAGCACAAAGTACCGAGATAGTCCTCGCCCTGGACGAATGCTGAAACGAAGAAGAAAAAGCTCCTCTTCGAGCCCGGTAAGCGGTGGTCGCACCGAACTCTAAGTTAACTTGGTTTAAAAACCAAGTTTAACTTATTCTCGTCAGAGAACCCCTTCCCCTATCCTGGTGTAGTACAAAGCACAGGGATAGTCCTCGCCCTTAAAGAAGCCCCCCCCCCGAGTCAACTCCCTCCAGCACTCCCCTGGTGTCAAAGTAATCAAGCCTTAGCGCATCGCTAGACAGTGCGAATTACTCCCCAGAGTAATCCGAAGAGGAGAAAGGAACATTCTTTCACTATCCCGTGGTGATATCCCTTCCTGCCGAAGGCGTGTGGCTCCCTAGCTGCCCCACTCGCCAAAGTCCTTTGCGGCCTTCAAGTTATTCGTCCGCAACCTCCATCTGGCGGTCGGCACGCGTCTTCGAGATAATAACATTCCCGAGTTAAAGTAGCTCATTGAGTTCAAGGTCAGACTTAAACCCGTTCCAAGGGGTATCCACAAAGGTATTTGCAGCCGGTAAAGGCCGTTTGCATTTGTTTTTAAATTGAAGTGAGTGGTGGGTCAACCATTACTATAATGCCAAGTAGGTCAAGTTAGAAAGCCTTACTTAGAAATTATTGAAGTCCTTACTGTGTATTTAGTTAGTAATATTTCTGTGGTTCATTTTCATTTTGTTTTTGTGTTTTAATTAAAGTTTTAGTTTGTTTTAAAGAAAAATTTTATTCTATCCTCGAATCGCTACGTATGGCACAAAGAAACCCTCAAAGTTTAAAGAAGTCAAGACCCTAGATAATAATAAAAAAAAACATATATAGCACTCTTAGAGAGGTATAACGTTACTTAAGGAGTAGTACTTAAACAACCCGTAAGTACCAACTCCTTCCAGCACTCGGTCCTCCCTATACGAACGACATAAATATTTGGTGTCAAGGTGTGGGGTGCTTCCTATACCACGACATAGCCTTATTGGGAGACTCCCAATAAGAGAATTCTTGCCCATCCATTTTGCAACGAATCCTTCATTGGGTTCAGAGGAATTGGGGGATGAGGAAGGTAGAGGTTCTATAGAAGGCGGAGGTGTAGGAATGCGTTCAGCCCTCCTTAAACAAGACCACTCCCTTTTATATTTCTTGCAGGAACTAAAATGGGTCAAGAACGCTAATCATTAGAAGGACAAACGCAATATTGATGGGATTCTCTTATTTAAAGCGAAAACCTACGAGAGCATCTACCTCAATGAGTTTGGAGGGAAGAGAAGAAAATAGTGAAGAAGGAAGAAGCGAAAATGTGTAGAAGACTTAGCCGCAAAGACTCCCCTTGATCGGAAGTTAGCCCAAAATAGACACATTTTGATTTCGTAAAATAATTAAATAATTTTAATAGTATGCAAACATGGACTCCATGAAAATGGAGTCCAAACAAGATATGCGCACATTACTCATCAATTAACATAGCTGGGGTCCCGTAAGTCAAAACCGATGGAAAAAATCAAGAAAATTACCGAAGATTTATTACATAATCAGTTCAAAGTGTTGCCACTCACGCAGTGTTCTTCCACCCATTCGCAAAAAAAGAACTCGCTTTATCAAGATTGTCGGGAATAGAGGCTAATACCGCAAAAAGGTTGAGCACGAGGTAGAGCAATGCAGAGCAGAGCCGTGGGAACTGATGAGGCAGGAGAAAGAATTCCAAGCGCACGGGCGCAAGAAGACGCTGCCCGCCTCTCCGGGCGATATCAAGAAACCCCGCTGGAGTTTATCCCTATCCTCCGGTGCAGTGTGTGGATAGGGAGAGGTCCCTCCTTGGCCTGAGGCATTTTCGCTTCCGGCTGGCCCATATATAATGATAGATACAGCCAGGAAAAATCAGTATAGGCCCGCCTTTCTGCACGAGACACGTCGTTTTCTTGATTCAGCTGCGTTCCCCCTTCTCGAGCTCGAAGACAAGAATTCTAACCGAAGAATTTAGCCCCAATCAATTGGCTATCCTTAGATTCGGTTTTAACCACGTCTGGCGCAAGTACTCCCTCGAATTCACTCCATCGATTACGATCTACTCTTTCAATCACCTATTCCCTGGGGCGTCTTATAAAGCCTCAACCCCCAAGGTAGGCTCCTCCGACTCCATTGTGGTTTCTTGACCAGTCAACAGTAAAGTGTATGTTCGTATATTGACTCAGCCGCCGCTTGCAAACTCACGTTTGAGCCTATATATTCGCTCCGGTAATTCTTTAGTCTGATCCCTGTAGACATTGAGTATCCGTTTGCAATCTTTTCCATTTGTATATATCGTATATCTATTGTAATTATTAAAGATTATTTTGGTGCTCTCCTTCCCATAGCCCCAGAGTCTCGAAGCCTTCTTTATTATACTAACAGCCAATTGCCTTTGTTTCTGTAGAGAAATTATTCCACGCACTAGATTGGGAACCCCGTTCCTCCCTACTTATCTTCCCCCTCGTCGGCTACGGCTAGGAGACGAGCGAAGGTCACTCAATTGAGCTTGACCGTCCACTCCGTCTATATATATATATATATATATATATATATATATATATATATATATATATATATATATATATATATATATATATATATATACTGGTCATTCTACGACAAGGATCATATTCACGTTGCATGGATGCCAGGGATCAGGTGTTAAGATGCGGTGGATGGCTGCTGTTGGAGATCCCCAGGCTCACTGGATATAAGTCAAAGTGACTCATGAGACTCGCAGTAAACATAGAACAACGCATGGGTACTGGTGTCGTAGTCTGGAAGAGTCAGTGAAGGACTCTTAGGTAGCTCTTTAAGACTGAACATAGGCTCTAGGAATCATCTCTCATAGTTCTTATTTGACTTTAGCATGGGGTCTAAGAATCATCTCTTATGATGCTCATATTTGACATAATAAAGAATGTATTCTGATTATCATCTTTTACGTAGTCGCTATTTGACTCCCCATAGGTTTTTACGTACCTCTTAATTGAATTAAGCTCTCGCTCTGGGAATCATCTCTTAGGTAGCTCATATTTGACTTAAGCACGGGCTCTGAGAATCATGATTTAGGTAACCCTTATTTCACTTAACCACGGGCTCTAATTTTATCATCTCACGATTAGTTTTTGATTTAAAATAGTTTCTGGCAATCATCTCCTAGGTAACTCTTACTTCACTTAAGCAATGACTCTGGCAATTATCTCTTGGCTAGCTCTTATTTGATTAAACCCGGGCTCTGAGACTGTTCTCTTAGGTGGCGCTCATTTGACTTAAACAACGGCTCTGAGAATCAGCTCTTAGTTAGCTCTTATTAAATTTAAGAACAGGCTCTTGGAATTATCTATTAGGTAGCTCTTATTTCATTTAAGGACGGTCTCTGTGAGTCCTCTCTTAGCTAGCTCATATTTTAGTTAAGTCTGGCCTCTAAAAATCTTCTCTTAGGTATCTCATATTTAATTTAAGCACGGGCACTTCGAATCATCTCTTAGCTGTCTCGTATTTAACTAAAGCACCGGCCCTTAGAATCATCTCTTATGATGCTCTTATTTGACAACTAAAAAAGGCTCCTATGATCATCTTTTAGGTAACTCCTATTTGACTCTAGCTCATTTTTTTTTATAAAATAAGAGAAACCTAAGTAATAATTTACAAAGCCCGTGCTTAGTTAAATAAAATAAGATATAAGCAATGGCTTTGTGATCACTTGGAGATAGATAATAATTGACTTAATGATTAGCCGCACATCAAGGTAAGAGGGATTTAACCCCCGCTTCGTCACGCTCCTCACACTTTTACCGCGTCGAACCTTAAGGATCCCCTTTGCTCTATAATTTGCATAACTGTAAAATTATTACTTAATTAATTATCCATCGGATCAAACTTAATTGATAGTGTTAATCACATTAGCTTTGAACCGTCAATATTTAATTGCATTGCCATTTAACTTGCCCTAAATGTATATGTAAAATTTAGTCCTATTAATGTATATTTTTGTAACCGTGTTTAAATATTCCTTGGCCTAACAACTGTGTATTTAAAGCACTCCTAAAACCATCCCCAGGTGGAGCCTTAATTTCGGTCGGCCAGTAGGACAGTGTCCGTATAACCGTGTACACCTGGTTATACCACGACACTAACTTAGGATGCACCTATTTAACCTAAGTATCGCCTTTAAGAATCATCTCTTAGGTATGACTTATTTGACTTAAGCATGTGCTTAGCGAAGCATCTATTAGGTAGCTCTTATTTTATTTAAGCGCGGGCTTTGCGAATCATTCCTAAGGTTTCTCTTATTTTATAAAAAAAATGTGCTCGGAAATCATCTTTCAATCATCTTTCAATCATCTTTATTTGCCTTATGCTCTTACTCTGAGAATCATCACTTATTTGACTTAAGAAGTGGCTGTTCGAATAATCTCTCAGATAGCTCTCTTTGATTCAGTGACGTAGACTGGGAAGTTCTTAATTCATATAAGGATGTCCTCTGCGAATAATTCCTTAGTTGGCTCTTATTTGACTTAAGCACTGGCTCTTGGAATTATCTTTTTGATAGCTCTTTTTGCATTGGCACAAACGCTCGGAATTATTATGCAGGTAGCTCTTCTTTGCCTTAAACATGTGCTCTGGTAATCATCTCCTAGGTAGCTCTTATTTGACTTAATCATGGGCTGTTGTAATTATTTTTTATGTACTCTTATTTGACTTAGCCACTGCATATGTGAATCATCTCTTGACTAGCTCTTATTTGACTTAATCCCGTGCTTTGAGAATCCTCTAATAGGTAGCACTTATTTGACTTAAGCAAGGGCTATGGGAAACTTCTCTTAGGTAGCTCTTATTTCATTTAAGGATAGTTTCTGTGTATTATTTCCTAGTTTGCTCTTATTTGACCTAGGCGATGGCTTTGGGAATTATCTCTTTGGTAATTTATATTTGAATTACACACGATCCCTGGGATTTCTCTATTGGATATCTCTTATTTGACTTAAGCACTGGTTTGGAGATTCGTCTCTTATGTAGCTTTTATTAGATTTAAGAACAGACATTGGGAATCATCTCTTAGGTAGCTCTTTTTGACCTAACTAATGGCTCTGGGAATCCTGTCTTAGATAACTCTTATTTTAATTAAGCACGTGTTTTGTGAATCATCTCTTAGGTAGCTCTTATTTTAATAAACCACGGGCTCATAGAACCCTCTCTTAGGATGCCCTTTTTGACTTAAGCTCGTGCTCTGGTAATCATCTCTTATTACCTCTTATTTGACTTAAGCAAGATTTTGCGAATCATTTCTTAGATAACTATATTTGAATTATGCCATGGCTCTGGGAATATCACTTACGTAGAAATCAAGAGGATCTACCAATTCCTCTTTAGCTGTCCTCTTGCGGATCAGGCCAGAAAATGGGCGCCGCATGTAGTTGTGTGTAGATTGCTCAAATAGATTGTGAGACTCCATCAACAAGAGAAAAAAAAGCAATGCCTTTTGCCCTTCCCATGATAAAAAGGGGACAGAAAACCACGCTGCAGATTACCATTTCTCCAAAGACAATGTGATTGGATTTTTAGCTAAGAACAAACAGAAGATTGTCGACCCTGGTTTGGAATCCGCATATCAATGATCTTTCCTTTCTGCTACTACTAAAGAATAACATCGAAAGTAGCGATGATGAAGACGAGTATAGTGCGGATTTAGTCTGGTCTGAGTTTTAGCGCTCCTGAAGGATAAAGCTGAACTGTTGGTATCTCAACTGAAAGAAACATTGCTGCTCAAGAAGGACTCAAACCCTTAGCTCATATTTTACAGATGAAGAACCATTATGTTTGGTAATGATATTGATGGATTTTTCCGTAGTCTATCGCAAGAGTATGACCCTTCTCAGTGGCGCCTATTTATCGATTCGTCGAAGAGACGCCTAAAGGCGGTGCTGCTGCACAATGAGAACAAGAACCCCCCTGTGCCTGGAGGAAATTCAGTGCACATATGAAAGAATGTTAAGAGAACATCGAGGCAGTTCTAAATGTGATAAAATACCTTAAATAAAACTGGAAGTTATGTGAAACTTGAAAGTCTTTGGTATGTTGATGGGTATGCAGTCACGTTCCATATAACACTGCTCTGTTCTATGCTTTTGAGAGAGCGGAGTGACTACTAAACATTACTTGCGGTTGATTTAACCTTTGTGACAAACATACAAGCGATAAATTAATTTAAACATAGAGAATAAACCTCTGTTCACTTCACAAAATTTTATGCTCCCTCCGCTTCATATAAAGAGTTGAGTTTAATAAAGCAATTCGTAACAACGCTGGGGAAGAGAAACTCTAAGACATTTGACTACATGTAGGAAAATTTCTGGAAATCAGTGAGGCAAAGCTGAAAGTAGACGTCTTCGTCGTTTTATAGCTTTAGGATATCTTGATGGAAGCGCTGCTCTTGCTCTGAGCATACTCCCATATTTTTCTTCAACTTGTTAAGATGTGCACCTTCAGAAACATCCTGCAGCCCATTTTATTATAGCTTTTCACTAAGTTCTCAACCAGTTCCACATAATTGTCAGCCTTATGGTTGCCATAAAAGCCCTGCCACACCGAAACAAAACTCTTCCACGCTTCATTTTCCTTTTTAGTCATTTTTTCAGGGAATTCAGAACACACTATGATTTTCTTGATTTTTTGTCCACTAAGGAGACTAACATTCACTAGAGTGTTTGGAAAATCAATTTTGAAGGTACTTGAAGGCTGCAGACTCTTTGTAAAGAGTTTGAAAAAACTGCCTCATGAGACATAGTTTTAAATGGAATGGAGGGAACAATACCTTTTGGGCGTCTATCAACTGCTCATGCTTGACATTATGCCATCTAACAAAGAACTCAGTCCTTTGTGGCTAGTGTAACTTGTTGTAGTGTGCTGTGGTATCCATACTGTCCCAAAGACAGTGATGACATGGAAACTTGTTAAAACCTCGCTGGAGACCCATCAAAAATGATACTATTTTGAAGTCTCCAATCATTTCCCATCCCAGCCATACTCCTTATAATTCAAAGCTTGCAACAGGAGCTTGACACGGTTGTAGTCCTCCTTGAGATATACTGAATAGGCCAAGGTAAGGGATAGATGTTTATTCCAATTGTGGAGAAATACAGCTTTAATGCTTCTTGAGGGGTTGTCAATGAAGACCCTCAACTCATCTGGATTACATGTAATTCCAACTGCATTGAACATATCAGATACATCACTGCACTTGCATAACCCAGCTTGATAAGTAAAAATCTTGAAGAATGTTTATGAAATTTCCTTTAGTTTGTCACTTGCAATTTTTAATCTAGCAATTCCCACTCTTTGAGCCTGGAAATCGAAAGCTCAGCATTTAGCCAAGATCTCTGACAAGGTCATTGAGGTCTCTTTGATTTTGATAGTCTGAATTCCTCTCAACAGCCATATCTCTGACACTGTAGTCTACATCTTCACATCTTCACTGATCTTTTCAGCTTCTGAATTGTAGCTTTCTTTTGCGGGAGGCTTATTCCTTTTTTGAGGGGGGGGGGTACAAAAAGATCAGACATGTGTGGTACTGGTGCAATGGATGATAGAAGATCGAGATAGGAAAAAGCATGTGCATTTTTGTCACTTCAACGTTTGGAAGGGTCCAGCATGCAGAAGTAGCCGTTGCTTGAGTGGTCAGTGAGTTCTCGCCCAATCCTGAGAGCTGCAAACTTCATGGCTCTTCTTTCTCCTCTGTACCCTCCTGTAAAAGTAAAAAAATATACGTTATTAATTTTTTGGCTTACAAATAAACATAATAGCTTAAATACTTGCGACATTTAATATTTTACTCTTTACAACCAAAAATTGTCTTACCTTACAAAGGTTTTTGTCAAATGAGGTGCCCAGGGTTTGTATTGGTTCCCAACTGGTATGCTAAAGCACCCTTTGTAAGCTCCACACGTTCTCACAGATGCTATCACACCGAACATTTTTTGAGCTTGTGTTGATGTCCGCAGATAAAACAGAATGCATCTGAAGAATGATTACACCCTATTAATGCAATTTCTCTTCTGATGTGTCCACTGTGTTATCTGGAGCTGAAATGATGGTAGATCTGTGAATGCCTGTATAAATATTTCTGAAGTAATATTCAAGAACGTTCTAAAAGTTTCCGGGGGAAGGTGGCTGTTCTGGCAAGTTCTGAAACTTGAAACCTGATTGAATTCTACTAAATTTTAGACATTTCTTATTAAATCTGGAATGTTTTGAAAGGTTTCCTTAAAACGAATATTATTCAACAAAATTTCAGTACTTTTTTAAAAATGATTTACAATTTTATACCATGCTTTGAAAGAAATGAAAGTCTCCAGATTTTTTTCTATATTTTCTATTGTTTTATCGTAATATATAATTTAGAAATTCAGTGCCCTACCTAGAGAAACAAAATTTGGGGATAAAAATAGATTTTTTCATTTACTTTATTTAGAAACAACTGGGACATAACACTTATAATCCAGAAACAAGAAAAAATGAAACTTCTGTGATGTCAGTCGATGCGGCTCTATTTATGTAGTCTTGCATTGACAGTGAGATCGAGGCAAAGAGAATACTAGTCGCTCGATTATAACAGGGTATTTTAGCACTTATTAAAAATTATAATAAATTTTTTTATTTAGAAAAATTTGATATAACATCCTCCTCCTCCCTTTAGATGCCCCCATCAGCGTCTTAGACCCTAAACTAACCAAATTGATTGACTAGGGGTTCAAGGCCACTTTAACTCTGTCACTTTATTGCAATGTTTATTTTAGCTTTCGCTTTTATTAAAGAAAAATAGGAAACTGCTCTCCCGCATCCCCAAAAGGTTTCGAATTGCCCAAATTGAAAAAGAGACGAAAGATCGCTCTAATCTGTACCCACTGATATACATGCAGCGCATCTTCATTTTATCCAATCCAATAAATAGTTCCACGTACCGTTCCGCTGGACCAAATGCGAATGGGAACAATCTGTTTGCCTGCAAAATACGATCCACCGAACATTCGAACATTTCGCCCATATAAATCCCGTTGGTTTGCTTACAATTAAAATGTACATGTAAGTGGATGTATCTAAAGACGTACACCCCATGACCATAATATGTAGCCTATCTTCCTGACTCTCGTTTTATTCTTAAACAGTTTGGGAGACAAAAGCTTGCCTTGATAAACCTCGATTTTTTTTAGATAAATTTTTTAATCATAATTCTAAATCTTGTGATTATGTTGACAGTGGGTGGTGATGTGCGGAGGCTTTTGAAAGGCAAGCTTTAGTGGCTAATTTTCTCTTATTTATTCTTCTGCACTTTTACACATTGGTCTTTGAGGCTTGAGATTCAGAACTTGTCTATCGCATTAAGACTATCAAAAGCCTTTGAAGATGAACAAATTCCCATATTTATTGAGTTTGGAGCAGATATTTAAGTACATATCTCTGCTGTTGGCTTTTTAATTACCATTTAATTAATATTTCTGTAATTTGGCTGATAAAGGAAATATTGAATAACCCAAAAATCCAATCTAAACTGTTCTTCGCCCCTAAGAATTAATAACAGCAACATTACCGAATTACAGAGACAGAGAATTGTTGTCAATGGAAATAATTCATCAAGGGCATCAGTCACTAGCGGCGTTCCTCAGGGATCTGCTCTCGGACCCGAGCTTTTTAAAATATATATAAACGATCTTGACACAAATTTATTGTATGAAATTTCAAAATTTGCTGATGATACGAAACTTAGTACTAGTGAAAAATATCCTAGTGACTGTGAAAATTTACAAAAAGACTCAGACAGACTAGTAAAATGGTAATAAAGAAGGCAAATGCAATTCAACGTTGGCAATTGTACAGGATATTGCAAAAGCTCTGTTACATTCGTTACGACGCTCTCAACAAAAAAAACAGAATGATATTTTTGATGCTTTAGACACGTTTTATTCTTTTAACATATAAATATGTGCTTAAATTGTAACAATATTCAGTGGCGATTTCAATAGTGAGTACGTGTTCCAGACTAGACCTGAAAGCCACGCACTCGTTCCGGACGAAGTCCTTCCTCATACTGGCCCACCCGCGGTTGATGGGAGACTTCAACGCGTCGACTTTGCTGTAGCGGACCTCGCAGGCCTTGGGTTCGACATACGCCCACGTCAAGAGGATTGAGGTCCGTGACTGTGGAGTCTAAAGAAATCCGATAGCATTATGCTTCCTCTACCATCCTTTATAGTTGATGTGGAGTTTTACCGAAGAAGGGCTTCGCCAGCTCTGTGCCAAACATACAGTAGTGGAAAAATTATTATGGATGTTTGCAATTTTTGGTATTTTTATATATAAAGGTCAAATAAACTTAATTTATTTATGACAGATGATTTATTTCCTATTATTTATACAGAACTAGTATTTCAGTAGTCAGTTTGCTCCCTTTTAGAAGCATTAAGGGCTTTTACACAGTAGTATTGAAGGGTGGAGTCCGAGTCTACACACACGCACTCATAAGCACATTTAAATACATACACACATGACCTTGCACCCCAAATTACCCCCCCCCCTTTAATAGTTTATCAATAAAATGACATCTACAGGTTTTTTTCGGAGTGAAAATACTTGAAAAATAATTTGAAGTGCTTAATAAGGCAGAGAGATAAACATCGCTTTTCAACTACTTTTAGTGACCATACAGATTTTCTGCAAACACACACACACACAAACAAACATGAGCATACACACTTATGACCTTGTCTAATGGACCCGACCTCCATCCACTCACCGCACCTGATTGGTTTGAGGTAAAACTGTTCCAAGCGCCCCCCATCCCTCCAATCGGTAGATATATAAAAAGAAACAACATTCGAAACCTTCCTCTTTGTTCAGCTGATCTAACTTAAAGTTTTCAAGCAAACATAAGAATATGGATCCATTAACAGAAGATGAATGCAGTTCATGTGGCGAGATCTGCGATTTTCTCGAACATTTCGCCGTTTTGTAGTTTACAGCTTCGTTTACAGGTTAAGTAATTTTCTTTTTTAGTAACTTGTTTTTATCTCGATATGCTGAGGAATTTATTGGCTATCATGTTCACCAACTTATGAAAAATTTAGATACTACTGAGGCTAAAAAGATTAAAGAAGACTTTAAGTTATTTCTTATTTTAGCAATTACATATTTGAAAAAAACAAAACAACATAAATTTTGATGAAAATTCAACAGTTGGAATATTATCAAATCTAAGTTTTTTTTTAGATAATTCATTCCCAAAGTGCCAGAAATTTGTTGAAGCTGTTGAAGAGCTGTAGCTAAAATAAAAGCTGAATGTGAATATGGATGACCTCTTTGATGAAGTAAGGTTAATTAAAATAAAAATTGGACACTAACAACCTAGTACTACTATTTTCAAATTAACTTAAAAACTTTACCGGGATATTCCGAATTTAAATGAGGAAAGTCTAGAAAACATAGATAGTAACATTTCAAAAATAAATGAAATAATAGTACGGCAGATGATGTAAAGAATGCAATTAATGAATTAAGTCCTGATAAAGCTAGAGGGGTTGATGAAATGTACGCGCGAAGTATTAAGGAAGTTAAAAACGAAATTTCCGCTTTATTCGCTTTTCTCTTTAATTACTTTCTGGAAGCAAATTTTGTTCCTATGGATTGGAAACTGACCAATGTTGTTCCCATATTCAAAAAAGGTAGACGTGAGGAAAAAGAGAACTATCGGGCAGTAAGCTTAACTTCACTTATATGTAAACTAATGGAGTCAATTATTGAGTTAAAATTACGCAAACATCTGGAGAGAAACCAACTCTTAGTAAATAGTCAGCCTGGTTTAAGGAAAGGGAGGTCTTATGTCACTAGTCTGATCACATTTTATGAGCATGTAACAAAAGCTGTCGATTCAGGTTCTAGTTACGATGTGGTGTATGTAGATTTTTCTAAAGCCTTTGATAAACTCCCGTTCAATATCCTCCTTTCAAAGCTAAAAGCTATGCATATCTATGTGAAAACAATAACTTGGATTAAAAATTGGTCGACAGATCGTAAGTAGAGGGTAATTTTAAATGGGGTAACATCCGATTGGCTGCCGATAACTAGTGGAGTTCCTCAAGGTTCCGTTTCGGGACCCTTACTCTTTATAATTTTCGTAAACACCTTAGGTTCTGGAATGAATTGCCAAGTAAATTCATTCGCGGACGACACTAAACTTAGGCAGATAATAAAGGATAAAGAAGACTCAAGCTGTTTACAAAACTGCCTGAATATGTTAACTAAATGGTGCAACGAATCTGGCATGAAGCCTAATGCTTACAAATGCGGCGTTTTACACTTTGGAAAAAATAATCCTAAATTTAAATATTATCTCCAAGACACCGAGATTATAGAAGTAAAAGAGCAGGTCGATCTAGGAGTTAAAATAGATAATACATTAAATTTCTCCAGTCAATGCGTTGCAATTAGAAATAAAGCGACCGGAGTTGCATCATTTATTAGGCAATCCGTCTCAACGCGTAATTCAGAGACGATGTTAAAACTATGCACGTCATTAGTCAGATCTATATTAGATTATACTGCTCCCTTCTCGTCTCCACGATTAACTAGAGATGTAAATATAATAGAACAAGTACAGCGTTGCTATAAGAAAATAATAAGGGGAATTAAACATCTTAGCTACAATGATAGGCTTAAAAAAACTCAATTTCTTCTCCCTCGAACATAGAAGGAAGAGGGGTGAACAAATTGAAACATATAAATTATTGATAAATATGCCTGATACTGCAGAAAATATTTTTAATTTGGCAGACATGTCAGCGACGCGAGGACACGTCAAGAAGATGAAGAAGTGGAAATTCAAAACATCAGTGGGAAAATTTGCCTTCAGCAACCGCATCGGTGAAGTCTGGAACAATCTACCACAAGAAGTAGTCAGCGCTCCAAACACAAAAAATTATGAAGACAAAATTTGAGCAATACTTAAAAAAAAAACAAAGTTAAAATAGCTTATAATTATTAGAGGAGGTTCCACCTAATTTATCTTTATTCTTATTAGGGCCTACCATGTATGAACTCTTATAGCTCTCTGTAGATGCCAATAAATTGTTTGCTTATTTGTTTGTTTGTTACAAATATGATGGGTAAAAATGCAGTAGAAGTAGTTTTGAACTATTTGAAACACAATGATCCGCCTCTATATTTTTGTCTTCAATTGATTCTTCAAATCACAAAAAACATCAAAATTACCCAGTTCAATATTTTAATATGGAATTTGGCACATTGAATTATATAATTGATTTTTTTCGAGAATGCTGATGAAAGTGAAGATGGAATGTTCAAATGTTTGAGAAACAAAGTGGACAATTTGCAACTTGATTGGAAAAGAATTTCTTGTTTTAATGCAGATAACGCAAATTGCAATTTTGTAATAAAGCATCCTTTATATACTAATATCCTCACAATGAATGACAGTGTTATTAAAGTTAATTGCAATGAGCCTATTTTTTACATAATGCAGTAAAGTTTGCTTTGGGAAACTTGAATCTGGAGATGCTAAATATTGTCCTAAAGATTTATGGCCATTTTTCTGTAGAGACAGAATTTAGTGTAATTCTTCGGCATCTACCTACTAGGTAGATGCAGCGATGCATTGAAAGAATTTTACTTTCTTGGAAAGCCTAAAGTTCTTATTTCTTAAGTAGACCAACTGATTCCTCTAAACAATTACCTAAAATTCTTTCAATTAATAATGATTCAACAGAAATTTCCCAAATATTGAAATTATTTGATGTTCTCGCGACATGCAATGGAGATATTTAAACTATCTGTTGAAGGACTTGAGAAAAAGGAAACCTCAGCAGCAGTTGTTTGCAATATTTTGGCAAATTTAAGAAATAAGGTAAAATCTCGATATGCTGAGGAATATTTTGGGTTATCATGTTCACACCTTCTAAAAAATTTAGATACTGCTGAGGCTCGAAAGATTATTGAAGACTTTAAGTTATTTCTTAAAAAAACAAAAACATCGATTGTGACGAAAATTCAACATTTCGAATATTATCAAATCTAAGTTTTTTTTTGATAATTCATTCTCAAAATACCAGAAATTTGTCGAAGCTCTTTAAGAGTTGTAGCTAAAAAAAATTCTGAATTTGAATATGGATAACCTCTTTGATGAATGTAGATTAATTAAAAAACAAATTTGACACTATTAAAAAAACTGAACTCTTTACAAGATGCAAAAAGACAAGCAGCAGATTGAACTTGATCTTAAAAAATGGTAATATTAAGTGTGTGAATATTTTCAAAATAGTTTCATATGTGCTTTCAATTCCTGGAACATTAATATACTGTGGAAGTATTTTTAGTGTAATGTCATCTAAATGGCAAACTGAAAGAAACAGATACTTCGTAAAACTAATAAAAAAATTTACATTTTATATACTTCAACTTGAAAGATAATTGCCTAAAATTTGCTGAAAAACAGAAGATGATACCCAACTGCTTACGTCCACAAAAATCCAGAACAAATATAATTTAAAAAAATAAAAATCTTTTAGTAAATTAGGAAATAGGTATTTTTTAGTTTTATGTTTTATTATATGGGTATAGGGAGGGGGACAGGGAGGAACATTAAAAAGGTCATGTGTGTATGCTGGTCACGAAAATGTTAAAATAGCGATGTTTATCTCCTTGCCCCATTAAGCACTTCTAATTATTTGAGGGGGCTATTAAAAAGTCATGTGTGTGGATGCTTTTTTATGTGTGTGAGAGTGAGTGTGTGTGTGTGTGTGTGTAGACTCGGATTCCTACTTTTAAATATGAATATAAAAGTACAGTTTAAAATTAAGATAAAGAAAAGGTGAATTTGAATATGGATGACCTCTTTGATGAAGTGAGATAAATGAAAAAAAAACTTTGACACTATTCAAAGCTCCGAACTCTTTACAAGATGCAAAACAACGAATGAAACTATTTTCGAACTTAAAGTCTTCAATAATTTTTTGAGTCTCAGCAGTACTCGTAAAAAGGAAGGAAGGAAAATTTTGTGAAGGTTAAATACAGTAGGAGTATAAACTTTGCCCTGTGGTTGGACTAGTCAACTTTACAAAACAATAACATTTACATTATAGATTACAACAAAATCAAAACAAAAAACAATTACATTTAGGATATTGTTAAATTGATGTCTTCGTATATCTCTAATGTATATTTGATTATTAAAATCATTTTACAAAGATAATTTACTCTACTTAGTTTATGCTATTTTCCCTTGGTTTCCATAAAACTCGTTTTCCCCTATCTTTGACGCACTTTTGTCGTCATTTTTATTATTGTCACTTTCCAGTAATATTATTTTGATATATTTATGATTAAGATATAACATTTGATTATAATTAGAATTATTTTCACTTTGTTCCTATAAAACTTATCTATTTAATATCTTTAACATTCCTTTTACTGGCACAATTAATTTCTATTGTTATGATTAATGTTTAAGACACCTGATTTTAATTGGAACTATTAGCATTTTTAATTCACTGTAAGACACTTTTGCTATCACTCATAAGATTTTAAATTTATATTTGTAACTCGTTGATTTCGGAAGTTAATTGTCCATTACGAATCACTTTGGATACGGACTTGTTGACGACGCGGAGGCACGAATCTGGGATGAAGATTGCGCCGCGTATAAACAGGTCCATGACTTCCTTCGGAGAGAACCGACTCTCAAACGTGCACTTGACTTTACCTTTCCGGATGCCCTCGAGCAGAAGTCGTGGGTTTCCTTTAAGGGGTGTGCAGACTGGTGTTCGGTGTACCTTGAGGGACAGTTCCTCTCCCTCGAAGAAGAAACCTTGTTCAAGGACTTCCCTTTTCTCTGTAAGGGGGACTTTCTCGTACAATGTGAACTTCACTGGTTCCTCTTCTTTCTATTCTTTTTCGTCCGACGAGGGGGTGTCTTGTTCTACCCTTTCTTCTTGTCAATTTTTCGTTTTCTTCTTTCCTCGTGAATTCTTCTTCTTAGGATTTTTCTCGAGGCTTTTTTTAGTGGTAGTCTCCTCTTCAGAAGACTCTTCTATTTCTGGTTGAGCTGGTTCTTCTACGTTGGGAAGGTTGGTTAACTGAATCTTTAGGACGCCCTGTGAGGCGGGGTTAGACGGGAACCACAGCTTCCTGTTAGTCCCGTTCTTCTGCAGGACGCGGTTTAGTTCCTCCGCAAAAGTACCGGGATTTGCCAGGTTCGCCAAGTGGGCAAAAGTGACCATGGCCATTATCTCTCTGCCCTCGCTTGTCATCACCAGCTTCAACGCCGTAATTTCATTATTGTTCCTTGTAGACTTTGCTTCCGCGAATGACTTCGCCTTTGCTTCCTTTTGCAGCTTAGCATGTTCTCTCTTCGCCAGAATTGTTTCTTTGCGGATGGGAAAATTCATGGCTAGAGCTCTGTGGTCCCCTCCACAGTTGGAGCATATGACCTCGGTCTCTTTGCACTATCGCGTCGTGTGCTTCTCGATAGTGCAGCATTTGAAGCAGCAGCCCCCGTGAATGTACTCGTCTGCCTCAATCTACTCAGGGCCTACCCGAAGTTAAAAGTCTAAGAGGCCTTCCTTCTTGGCCCTGTCCGCCATCTTGATGGTATCGAAGACGAGCTTGACTATGCCGTTGTCCTGTCCGAATTTTTCAACCTTGGTTATTCTCGCCCACTTCTGCTGCCTCGTCAGCTCTTCCTTAATTTCCTCGCAGGAATTATCTGTGAAAAATGAATCAGCCGTCTGAGGATAAGGGTTCGGCAAACGAGGATCTCTTGAGGTACTGACGATTCAAGCCCCATCTTCTGAAGTGCCATCTTGGCCTTTTCAGAGAGAAGCTGCTCTACGTTCCCCATCGAGTGGCAAGTAGTGGCATATCTGTTCGGAGTGTCTATAAGCTTCATGATGAGGATATTGAGCACTCCGAATAGAAATTCTATAACTGCGGGTCTTGTAGGTTTGGTTCCTCCCTGGGTAACGCGGAGGAAAACCCGTCTGTTCTCGAGAGGGGCCGGCCCCATGAGGCCACTTTGAGTAGAGGAACTACTACCCTTGTTGGTCACTCTCCTCTAACCGTGTGAAAAGAAACTTCCGCTCAACAGTAATTCTTGTCTGGCGGGAGACTTTCGCAGAACTTGGTTTTCACCTTTCCTCCTTTGCCAAACCTAGACTTGATCCCGCTATATTCAATATATCTTTGGGCCTTAGACCTTGGATATAAAAAGTGGTGAGATTTAGGGAGAGTTAGAGAGAAAGATAGTAAGAAAGGAAAGTGGTGAAATAGGGGGATTTTAAAGAATAGAGGATGTGTGGGAGACAGAATAAATAGGTCCCTGGTGAAAGGGTAGCTCTGTTGTTTTTGTTTTTGGATAAATTTTGTTTGGTTTTTGGTTTTTATTTAATAAACTATAAAATTTATAATTTATTCAATCAAATTAATCTTGTTAATTTAATTCTTAAATTTTTAGATCTTTCTGGAATTCAAGCCTTTATTTGAAGCGGGGTTTTTATTCCCGCTGTGGGTTTTCGAAAGAGTTTAATTTCAGTTTCATTTGAATTTTTGCAAAGTTTGAATTTCTTTTAAAGAAACCTGAGCATTACATTAGTCGTTTTTTTGTGATTTGTCGATTTTGTCATGAGTATTTTGGAGTCACGTCGCCGTCAGACTGTATCTTACTGCTTTTAAATGGTCTTATTTGTCGGTCCACCTCGATGTCTAGGTCTGTACGAGAGAACTCAGGGGTCAAGCGGGCGCCAATGGCTTGCCATATCCTCTTAGCTCTCTCGTAAAGCGCCACGTTGATTGGAGATAATCCAACCGAGTCGTGGAACTCCATTTGTCGTTTGTGTTCTCTTCTTTGGGTGTTTGGGATGAGAAGCACCGCTTTGTTCTGGATAGTTTGTAGTTTCGCAATGTGGGTCTTGGCACTCGCATTCAGCGGCACCGGGGGGTACAGGAGTCTTGAGCGAATGCATGCATTGAATATCTTGAGTTTATTTGAGGGATTTAGGTCACGGAACCTATAAAATTCCCTCAAATCTCTCTTGCTATTCGCGACTGTTCTCTCGATATGATTCTTGTAGCCCCCTGTGGTGATTTTGAACCCCAGAACCGTCCCTTCCAGGCAATAGGGGATTCGCTCCATTTCTACACGTATATCATTGAAGGTCTTGCGAAACATGGGAATTATTTTGAATTTTGGGGCATTGGTTGATATCTTCCATCTCCTCTCGAAAGAGTTGATGTTAGATATCTCCCTAGCCGTATTTCTCGCCATAAATTCCCTGTGAACATAAGCGGCTGTACAAATTTGTGATATATCATCAGCGAACTGAACGTATATCGTACCTTCGGAGAGAGGCTGTGATAGGTCGCGTGTATAAATGTTGTATAAAAGGGGACTGAGACAGCCCCCTTGTGGTACCCCTGCCACGAGCTCGAATTCGGGGCCTTTGTGTTCTCTGATATTAATGTATGCTCTCCTCTCCATTATGTAGTCACATAGAATCCTCTTAAGAATGGGGTTGAGGCTTACTTGAAGGATCCTAAATTGTAGTCCTCTCTTCCAAACCTTATCAAAAGCTTTTTTGACATCGCGGAGCACCAAGTTGGCATATCTTTTGTCTGCCTTGATTTTAACAAGCTTTTCGGTGACAACGGCTAGTGCCATTTAGTCCCTCTTTTCCTTCTGAAGCCGTGTTGCTGCTCGTTATGCAAGTTGGCTTCGTCGAGAAAAGAGTTGACTCTATTAGCCAATATCTTCTCGAAAACTTTGCCAGCAAATTCTAGAAGAGATATCAGTCGAAAGCTGGGAGAGCAGTCCGGGATCTTTCCAGGTTTTGGGATGAAAATCCTATTGGCCACTTTCCACTGATCGGGGAAATAGCCCGTGTTCAAAACAGCGTTCATGATGTTGAGAAGGCCACTCCAAACGTTAGGCTGGGCCTTGATGAAATTCTCGCGGGTCAGCCCCGTAGTACCCAGTGCTCTTTGACGAAAGGATTTTAGAGTAACGAAGAGTTCAAGGGCAGTTATTTTATCGCCATAGCCCTCCATCACTCTTTCCTGCGACACAAAGTGATGAGGAGAGGTTTTGTGTATTTGTGTGTTTAGCTGTTGGATTACTTCAGTTTCGAATTCGAGGGCGTAGTTGTCATTTTCTTCCGGGGTAGTTACGAAGATTGAAGACCAGAAGATCTTAAACATTTCCTCAATCTCTTCAGTCTCGTTAATTTTTTGGCCGTTGTGAATGATTGTCATTTTTGTTTGTGGAGGTTTTCCTTTAAGACGTTTAACCGTCTGCCAGAATGTGTGTGAGTCTCTTTCTATCAGTCCGTCCCACAGTAGTGTTTGTTGCTCCGTAATTAGTGTATGGAGTTCGTCTTTAATTTGTTTTAGTCTCCTGTGGGAATTGTGGTTGGGGTCTATCAGCGCTACTACATTAGACAAGTCCCTATATTCTTGGGCCAGGGCTCTCATGGAAGGGGTCCAGGGGAAAGCTGAAAGGGTTTTATAATTAATACGTGGAATGCTATTTTTATCAGCTTTTATTAGAAATTCAGTAATTTTATCCAACTCTTCATCTATTGTTCCAAATTAGCATCAAATAAAGGGTCGGGGATATAATTTAGAAAGTAATTTTTATAGCTTTCCCAGTTCGCTTGCTTATAGCCTTTGCGTTCTTGGACTTCAATTTGAATGGGATTTACATCTACTATAATTTTGATAGCCTGGTGGTCGTTCGGAATGATGGGGCCCGGTTGAATGTAGTAGTTGTAAGGAAACCTGATTCTAGATAAAACTATATCAGGTTTCGTTGCTGATCTTTCCGTTATATACGTCGGGAATTCTGGTTCGATCCTTGTCATGTATTGTCTGTCAAGTAGTACTTCGATGTTTCTGCCTGCATTGTTGTAGGGGGTATATCCTGCCGCTGCACACCTTGCATCAAGATCTCCGGCAAAAATTACACCTTTTTATTGCTAAATATCTGCAAGAGGTTGTGCATGAGAAAATAACCGCGTCTTGGGGGTTGGTAGCCCGTGGCCACGACCAGTCCGTCTAGGGCAGTACCTACTTCAATGACAAGGTAAGATTCATCTAAGTCCTCCAGTGTCCTGTATTTTAGTCCTTTTTTAACGGCTATCGCGCAACCGTCATACGGTTCCTGGCTATGATTCTTGCTAATGACGTCGTTTGAAATAATTTAAACTGTTTTTGCGTGGTCAGTCCGTGTTCAGAAAGAAGTATTATGTGAGGGTCACTCTGCCGCATAATATTGCCATAGTTGGAACCTATTTCGTTCCACCCATCGACATTCATATGTATAATTGTAAGTCTTCTGTGATTTTGTGTAATGTTGGTTCCCTAGTGTGTGGGATTAAAGTAGACGCTTATTCGCGATCTACTTTAGCACCATGAGGTGTACTGGAAGGGGGGGGGGGCGCTCCCTGCCGTTTCTTTTTTTTCTCTATTCGGTGTCCGTGATTGTGTGGAAGCAGTCTGTGGTCAGTCTTACCATGTTTTGAGCAAGAGCATCCTCAATCTTTCGCTCCGGAACCTCACCTGAGCATTCCCACTTGTATCTTTGGTCCTAAGACCTTCCGCTACTTCGTGGGAATCGATTTCGGTTGGGAAGGAGCCGATTCGTGGGCATATAATTTAAGATTGAAACCCCTCGCGTGATATTTTAGCTAATGGTCTCTCCCTCGCGATGAGGAGGTTGACCTTGGGCCGCGGGTTTTAGAGGTTTACCTCGCTCGTGGAGACCTGGCATCCTTGGGTCGCACTGTTTCCTTGTTGGGGGTGTGATTTTGCCTGTTGCTTGTATCAATTGTGTCTAGTGGCGCTTGTTTTGTTTTTTGCGTTACCTTGGGTTTATTGAGACGGGGATCGCGTGAGTTGGCTGTGTTTGGTGGTGTGGGCACTTTTAGGCATGTTTCCCGGCGCTGAGGGGCTACGCTTATTCGCATAACCTTCTCTGAAGGTGGGTTGTCCGGAAACCACATCTCTTGCAACCCTTTCTTTACGAGTATGCGATTGACTTCCGTGGCAAAGGTACCTGGGCGAGTAATGTTGGCAATGTATGCATAGTATATGCAGCACATTATTTTGGTTGAGTGTTCGTTTTCGATGTGTAAGAATGTCTTCTGGTTGTTTGTCTCGGCAATGGATGCTTTGGCTACTTTCGCATAAGTCGAATTAGCCTTTTTCTCTTCTGTGTCTCGTTTTATTTGGGTTTGTTTTTGAATTTCTTGTTTTTTAATCGGACATGTCATAGACATAGTCCGGTGGGGGCCTTCACAATTTAAGCATTTGGTGGAGTTACTTTTACAGTCGCGCCAAAATTAGTCACGACCGGCACAGATATTGAATAGCGTAAGGTCTTTTTCCGGGGAGTTGGAAGTGGTGTGTTTGCCGTACTTATAGCACTGAAAGCACATGTGTAAGTCAACAAACTCCTCAAGTTCCATCTGCTCTGAACAGACTCTTACGTTGAAGAGAAGCAAACAATTTTCCTTAGCTTTTTGAACTATAGCCGTGTCCTCGAATACAACCTTTTAAACACGTCCGTGTAATGCTTGAATTTGATAACCTCAGCTACCTTTGCCCATTGGTGGTTCCGTTTAATTTAGTTTTTAATATCCTTCGCTGAGTGGCCCCCGACCCAGGAGTCAAGGCGCCTGCAGATTAAGCTACGGTGAGTTCTAATTTGTGGTGGTGTGCTCGGTTTCAGATTAATAGTCTTCAGGCAATCAACGGCTTTGCTTGAGGTCAAGGCTTCACGGTCGGCCTCCCTCGCGCAAATGGCCGAGTAACCATTTTGAATGTCGATAAGGCTAACCAATGCAATGCTCAATGTTCCGTAAACCTTTTCAAAAACCTTTCCTCTGTCTGGTTTTGGGCCCTTCGAGAGAACCCGGAGAGTGATGCGGAGAGTCTCCCTCATTTCTCCTGCATCCTATCGTAAGATAGGGGATGATATTATGATATGTGTATGTATAAATATATATGTATACACTGAGAGACGGTTTAGAAAAGAGGAGGGGGAGGCAGAGAACTAGGGGCCAAGGTCCAAGTAATTTTATAGAACTTTACCTTAGTTTTTCTTCCTTCGGGCTTGCGGGTGGGCCAGAGGAGGTTCCGGTCCTTTTATCTAGCAAAGGAGCAAAGATTTCGCCCTCCACCTTCCTAGATTGAATATCAATGGTCCACCTTCAAACGTATCGTGCTTTTTCACTTTATCCAGTTTTTATTATCACTACTCGAAGCAAGTCGCACAATTTCACTTTCACAAAAGTTCAGTTTGCAAAAATTTCGAAAAATTTGGCACAGCGGTAAAGCAGACTAGATAAGGCAACCAAAGCAGTCCAATCTATCTTTGGCGATGTTCTGCCAGTCTTTTATGGGAAGTCAGCTGCACTTTGCTGGCGCTTCAGCTGGTTTTTGCAGTGATTTCGTGCGCCTCCTCTGTCAATTTTGTATGACAGAACACGACTTTGGATATTCGCGTATCTTCCATGCGTGACAGGTGTCCTGGCCAGTGAAGATGATAAAGAGAAGTCTGTCTTAACGCTAGTAATGTGGAAAGCTCCAATACTTCAATTAATACCCATAAGGGCACAAAGGCACCGTTAGGGAAAACGTTTCGAAAGCTGAACTTATTTTGAGTACATAACCAAGGCTTTCATCTCTTGAGAGGGTTAGTGATAACTGCAGCTCTGTACACCATGATATTTGTTAGCAAACGGGAAGTAATTTTCCATATACACTTTTGAATGCGTCTAAAAGAGCTGCTATTTTTGGAGAGGCAGTATTCTACATCCTTGGTAATTTGGACATCAACGGAAATGAGGATCCCAAGGTATACAGGGTGCTCAACTGTGAAGAGCGTTGGTCCGTCAAAGCTGATGTGCTGTAATTATAATTACATGTAGTGGTTTCTGGAGGGAACACTTCTCTTTTCTTGATGATGATTGTAGGGTCGAAAGACTCCGCTGCGTAAGCAAAGTTGTCGACTGCCGCCTTGAAGGATTCTTTGTTGTCTACAAGAAGTGCAAAGTCGTCTGCAAGAAGCAGTGTTAAGATCAGCTTCCCCGTGGTTTTGGTGCGATCTATAAGTCTTTGGATATTGAAGAAACTTCCGTAAGTCCAGAATCGTACACAGATCCCCTCTGTGTTAGGGATCTCCTTGGTCTCACTTAGCATCATTCTGAAGAACGAATCGAAGAACGCTTGGACGAGGACCGGTAGGGCAACGTGTTTTTTTTTATAATATATCTACTGTTTTCGAAACATTTTTATCATTATAAATTCATGCAAACTACCTACTAGCTTGGACAAAACTGCCAAGTGTGTTTAAATTTCTGTTACAGACTGTAAACTTAATAACGTTATGGCTCTTACTCTAATAAGTACCAAGAGTAGTAATCAGAGGATTCGTAAAAACAAAGAGCAAATATTCAAAGAATAATAAAAGATAGAGGAATAACTGAAGGTTAAAAGCAGAGCGAAATCTGGTGGAATAATAGAAAGTAATAATTCCAGGTGTAGTAGAAACAAAGAGAAAAAATCTAAGTGAATGACAGAAGGTCAAACCAGAAGATTTGTTGTCTTTGTATGGATTTTACTACATATTCCTACCTCACATCTTGGTACACCCCATCTGAAGAAGATATACATTTAAGCACACACATTCTCTTCCCCATTAGGAGGACGTGTCCATAGTTCATTACAAGTTTTCTCTTTCATCACAATAAACTGAAATTGCTTTCATTAACACTTCTGCTTCTCTTTCTATTTCACTTTTCTGCACGGAACGAAAAATTCTTAGGTCACTTGCAATTTTATTTACTTCTGTTCATCTTCGACTTCGTCATTTTCTTCTTCTTTTCGGGGCTCCAATTTCAATGTTTTTCGCGATCATCTGAGGGCAAAAGATCAGGGTAGCTCTTTTCACAATAGGGACGGTCAGGATATGTACAGTACCGTCCAAAACGATCAAAACGCCTGTATTTCTATTACAACATCTCCCATAACATTTGCCAGAGAAAATTCCAGGTTTCCAAAATTGGCGTAAGATAACTTACATGTATAAAACTATTTATGGGTAAGAGTTATGTAACATTGGATGAATAAATCCGAATTTATCAGCAGATAAGCAATTTACATGAAAAATTGAAGTGTCCAAAATTCGCCGAACGAAAACAAAAATCAATTCTATTTGAATATTAAGATTAAATTATCAGTGGAAAACGATTGTATAAGTTATAAGTGAGTAATATTTAGTGTGGAGGTCTTTATTCTCGTTGATGCTTTGATATCTCCTGCCAGAGAAACGAAACAACTATTGACACTTGCGAATTAATCTTGCTCTGATGATTTGAAAGAATTATCTAGAATTCTTGAGTTGTCTTCGGCTTCCTCCCTTTTAGCCTCTCACCAAGTGTCGTTCAAAAACTTTCAGATCAGTTCGGAACAATGATGTCCTCACCAAGTCTTCAGCGATTTGGCTGTGTGGCAGGTGGCCTTATCATGCATGAAAATTGTAGGTCGGGCTTCGTAGGCTCGCAAATAGGCCAAAACATAGTATCGCAACAACATTTTCTTACACTCTTTTTCATTCACTATGCTTCGTAATCGCCCAGGTGGCCGCCCAGTGCTTTCTACCGAAATCACGCCCCAGACCATGAGACTTCATTAGTTAAATTTTCCACCCGGTTTGGTGCCATTGTCAGACAATATTTCGCCTGCTCTGTGACGAACGAACCTCCTGCCATCAGATCCGTCCATGCAAGGAGCTCAGTGGCAAAAACAAGACGAGCCTTCTTCTTCTTCGAACGGATTAATGGCTTGACGCAGTCTACTTATAGAGATTGATCGCCAAAATCTCACGAATCTCTCGAGAAACTACTGCGGCGGAAACGGTCATTCTTCACAATTTGGGTAATGGCTCAGTCTTCCCTTTTTGAGGTCTTCCTTGCCCTACTTTTTGATTTACCAGCCTTGCATAAATTTATTTTGTCGTAGGTTTACAGAATGTTATGGACTACATTTAGGAACGATTGGAACTCTCTGTAATGGCTTTGCGATCAGCTCGCGGACATAGACGCGACAGATATCTTAGGCATCTTATCTCGACGACAAATGTAAAAAAAGAATGACTTAAACTACACGAGAATGACTTGAACTTAGTTACTAGGCAAACACTGATGGTTTTCACTACAAGTAACATAAGCGTTTGCATCATTTTGGACACTTCTAGTTTCTATCAATTCTTTTTTATTTGCTGATAACTTTCATTTTATTCATCCTAATTTACATATTCTTTACCTATACATAGTTTGTATTTTTCTGTCAAAAGTGTATGGAAGATATTGTATTAGAAATAGAGGCGTTCTGATCTTTTTGGACAATATGTAAGGTCGTGAAGCTCTTGAATAGCACAGCAATTCTTTTGACTGCCATCACATTAGGATTATAAAAACACTTTATTATGACAAAATAAAAATTACTTGCAAGTTAAACTAATTGGGTAATGGAATTAACTGTTTCACCCTTGTAAAGTGAAACAATGACGAGGTTGATGAACATAAGAGAACTAATTAAGTCGCTCGAATTGACTGGATGCCCCCCACTGAATTTCGCAGTAACAAGTGTTTAGATTTGTTTTACATTTTGTGAGGCAGCAGGACTATGTGAATTGTGAAGGTTAAAATGAGCTCTACCTCCCTAATGCGGTTGGAGTGAAAGAGCTACCAAGTTTTACAAAAGTTCCGTTACTCTCTTTTTTTTATCCTTCGAGAGGTTTAAGTGTGTGATAGAAAAGGTTCCATCAAATAAACTTAAATTTAAAATTCTACTTTTCCATTATGTGTCATTAAAACGTATTTTCCACTGTGTGCAAGTGTGTGGAGATGGAAGTGAAAAGAATCAAAATCTCTGCTCTCCTGCCCGCGGCCCACAACAAGTCCGACATCATCAAACGGCTCGACGTCAGACAAATGACCGTCCACAGTGTCGCGGATAACCTTAAGAACGGGGAAGACTTCAAAGATCACCTAGTTCAGGCAGACCTCAAGTTGTAGACCGTTTTGCTGTGAGATATGCCTTCAAAAGGGCTCCGAAGTTCAAAAGTAGCCTAGAGGTGGCCACAATGTACAGAGCCGTCAAGGAGAAGGGCGGCAAGTGCTTGATGTGCGTGGAAAGGCATCTGCTCACCGAGTGTATGCGAAAGCAACGTCGGGGGCGCTGTCGTCACCTTCTCAACGACTTGAAGACTCATAACAATCAAATTCTCATATTTTCTTATGAAGAAGCCTTCACTGTCGATCCCGTCATCAACAAGCTGAACAACCACGTAGTAAGCTTTGGTCAGGACGTCTCTGAGGTCCGCTACGTGTCCAAGACCAAACACCTGGCCTCCGTGTTGCCCGGCGTCGTGGTTTCGAATGGCGAGAAGATACCCCCGGTGTGGTTCGCGGCCGGTTACAAGCTCACTATGGTCTAATACAGGGACATTTTGGCCACAAATTCCTGCCCTGGGTGAGAAAAATCACGAAGAAAGAGGTATAATTCTTTCAGCAGGACGGTGCCACACGTCACACGACTAAGAACGTGCAAGAGTGGTTGTGATCTAACATGAACTTCTGGTTAAAAGAAGTTTAGCCGCCGCAGTCTCTCGCCTCACCTCAATCTATTCGACCTCAATGTGTAGGCCCATTTCGAGGCCAAGGTCTGCAAGGTCCGTCAGCGCAACGTCAAGAAGATCAAGTCCTCTGTCAAAAGGATGTGGGCCAGCCTGAAGAAGGAATTCGTCCGCAACGTCTGCGATTCATTCAGCTCTCGTCCTTTGTTAAGAGTGTCGTAACTAGTGTAACATGACTTTTGCAGGCCTCAAGCATTTTTCTCAACGAACATAACGATAGTCAATAACAAGGGACAGAATAAAGTCTGAATTGATTTTCTCCAATTTACATATTTTTTTTAAATGTGTGTGTAAAATTATAAGACGCGGCCATCTGCCTCCACCATATCCACTCTCGACTAATCAACTGGGATAATTTGCTTGTGGAGAGTGGTTAGTATATCTGCGTGATCTTATTGGCTTCGATGTGTTATCAGCTTTTTTCTTTCCTAGAATTTGATAATGGAACCTGGGAATACCCGTCTCCTTGCTATCTCGTTTAGGCAAATTTAAGTGTAGAGTTTGATAGTTGTCGGGAGCAAATTTTATTGAACTGTTAAGATGAGTCGAATCTGAAATGAGTAAATATTTGGCATGCGACATGTATTGAGAGCCACAACAATTAATGCTCAAGGTAGATTCAGAGGTAGTTAAGTACGTGCGGAGAAAACACTGTAACCAGTCATTTAGGGACGGGGTACCATCAGAGTTCAAAAGAGCTAAAGTCACGTCCATCTTCCAAAAGGAGAAAAAAACCGATTCGAGTAACTATGGTACAATTAGTTTAACTTTATTTGTTGGTAAAATTGTATAATCTGTAATTAAATAAACCATAGTGTGTCATCTCGCGTCAAATAATGTAATTATGGACTCAACATAGATTTCGGCGAGTACGTTACTGTTCAACTAATCTATTGGAATTCTTTCATAAAATGATTTCTATCTACGGTGAACACACAAAAGAAATGCATTTCAAGAGATCCCCTTGTAGTCAGTTAGTTTACAATCACATAAAATTTCCCCGTCTTTAGAAAATATTTAGCAAAGATATCAATGGAAAATTATTTTAACCATTCCATCTTCTTTAATTGCAAGCTAGCTGACTATAAAGGGATCTCTTGAAATGGGATGCCCTACCTGGCGAGGAACGATGCCCGGCCCTCTGGTCATGAAGCAGTGTTGGTTATCAGTTTTTGATATCTACTAACCGAACATAAACAATTACACACCGTATTTTTGTAGTTGTTAGTTATCTTTTGCTTAGTATGAGGTCTCCTAAGTATCAGATGTCTTAAATAGGCGTTGTTCTGGTATGACTTGTTTAGGTATGAAGTGACCTACAACCGGTTTAATTAATAAAATCTCCAAATTCGCAGATGATGCGAACGAAATTAAAATTCAAAGCCGTGTTTATATTTGATACAGCGAGATATAGATAAAACTTTTGAGGGGACAGATAAATGGCATATGAATTTTAACGTACGTAAATGCAAGGTAATTCATTGATTTATGATATTAACATTTGAAAAACACATTACAAAATACAGCGGCAAATTATAGAGTAGGTCACCTTAGAAAGAGACCTATAGGTTTTAATTTTGAAAGATTCTAACGTGTTGAAGCTATTTAGAAAGCAGAAAGGATGCCGGGATACATTGCCTGGAATCTGACGTTTAAGTCGAAGGATAATTATTCTCAAAGAAAGATTTTGGCTGCGAAGTAATATTCATTATAGACTAACGTTCGAGAAGGATGATAAAGCAAAGAATTACGAAAATGGATTTAAAAGAGTAACGTGGACATAGCAGCTCAAAATGACTTTAGTTACAATATCAGACGAAAACACAATAGTCTCCCTTGCCGAGTAGTTTGTATGTTTATAAATCGACTTGACAACTATTTTTCAAACAAAAATATTACCTAGTTCGAAGCATAGATTATAACATCATTTAATATGTATAAATATTGATTTGACTATTTTTAGAATGCCAAAATTATAAAGGAGGAAGCACAGATGAGAACATCCACTGACCGAGCTAGAAGATAGTGGAGGGAAAAAAAATGAAGCTAGGAATTAGTCTTCTGGAAAGGTATGTACAAATATCGTACGTTGTTCCCTGTATCTATTTCGCACTTTCCTGAAAATGTATTCCTTTTTCACCTTTAACAGGTGGTGTCCTGCGGGAAGAAGATGACCTTCCTTATTCCTTCCTGTGGTATGAATGTGTATTAGAAGATTGTAACAGGCCTTGAGTTCCATTAGGCTAAACCTACATAAATCATAGGTGTACATGTAGATAAATGTGTATCCCTAATTCAATATCTAATAAATAAATCAATATAAGCTAAGCTTGATATTATGTTTTGGTACACATGCAGATAGTTGTTTATTAGCAGTTCTCGACCTACCATTACAGTGAACGCGATTTAATTGCAAGATAGCTAAGTTGGTTAATCTAGTAATGAAGTTTGCGCTTTCTAGAGCTTTCCACTATTCGGAATTCTTTCTCGGGCTGGCCTGGAGCTGATACTAGACTCCAAGGTAGAGTATCCATTATCTGATCCTCTTAACTCGTAAAACGAGACAACCTCTTCTCTTCATCGGTAGCCTCGCTTTCCAGAACTCATTTGGATCGATGAAGTTAAGCTACGTTGACTGTGGTTAGTACTTGGTGAGAGACGCCTAGGCCCTAAGGAATGATCATATGATTTAGAATTGTAAATCGAGGTTCAGATTCTACGTTAATCTGTAGGTTCCCCCTCTGAGATAATTCTGGAAAGAATTTAAAAGGGGTGTCTAAGCTATGCCAAAAGGTTACCCTTAGTTATTATTAATGTGTAGCAATATCTATGACTATGTAAATCAATGCACAAAAGTACTTGCAATTTACTGATATGTATTCGAAATTTACGGCCCGCAAAGCTTTACATAAACTTCAATGTGGCCCGCAAAGCTTTACATAAGCTTCAATATAGCCCGCAAGGCTTTAGATAAGCTTCGGTGTCGCCAGAAAAGCTTTACATAAGCTTCAATATAGCCCGCCGAGCTTTACATAAGCTTCAATATAGCCCGCAAGGATTTACATAAGTTTCAGTGTGGCCAGCAAAGCTTTACATAAGCTTCAATATGGCCCGCAAGGCTTTACATAAGCTTCGGTGTCGCCAGAAAAGCTTTACATAAGCTTCAATATAGCTCGCAAGGCTTTACATAAGCTTCAATATAGACCGCAAGGCTTTACATAAGCTTCGGTGTCGCCAGAAAAGCTTTACATAAGCTTCAATATAGCTCGCAAGGCTTTACATAAGCTTCAATATAGACCGCAAGGATTTACATAAGCTTCAGTGTGGCCAGCAAAGCTTTACATAAGCTTCAATATAGCCCGCAAGGCTTTACATAAGCTTCAATATAGCCCGCAAGGCTTTACATAAGCTTCAATATAGCCCGCAAGGATTTACATACGCTTCAATATAGCCCGCATAGCTTTACATAAGCTTTACTGTGTCCCGCTGCCTAATATTATTGCTCCTGCCTGAAGTAAACAATTGAAATAAATAATAATAAATTTGTACAACTGACTACTAAAAGGAAGAAGGTAGTGGTAAAGTAGTTTTTGAGGTACTTAATGCCTCGTTCCAAATCGTGGCAACACACATTATGATCATGCGTGGCATAAACGCATTTATATATTTATTTAAACTATTCATAGCTGGAAAATTTGAATTTGAATGAGGCTCTGATGACTCGCAAAGTGTTCAAGAGTCAGAATTTTCGGCATTTTGCCAAACGTTGCGGACGAGATGTGATCAAAGAATTCAATTTGTGCAATTTTAAGCTGAAAATTGGGTTTCTTTACTGAACCTCCTTAGATGTTATTCCTATACACAAATACTTGCCGAAGCGGCTACGGGCACCAACATCTGCAGTTTGTCGCAAAGGCCTCGACCTCCGCAGGAGGAGCTGCGGTTCTCTATCTTCGTCGCCACTCTATTTGCAAACCTTCTGACGGAGATGCCCTCGTTGGTATGTCACTTTAAATTTTTGACTTCTCCCGGATTATGCTGAGGTGGCCCGAAATATTGTGTGCCTTAAAGAATCCATTGACAAATATCATAATTGCATATTTCAAAGATAAGATGAAAACGATCGCCTATTTCATCCTTCGAATCCCCTACTACTACTACACACACACACGTATATTATATATATATATATATATATATATATATATATATATATATATATATATATATATATATATATATATTGATAGATCTTAGGTGCACGACAAGGGAGTGCCAATTTTTGCGACCGAGCTCAGCTGCCAGTGGGCGGAATCCCAAAGACAATGTGCAAAGAGCTCTAACTTCTGTCCTTCACCTCTATGACTAGGTTCGGACCCATGGTGGGGAAGGGGGCGGAGGCGTTATCCGGGCATGTCTGAGCCAACTGGTCTTAAATACCTTACCCACTCTCCCGTCACTCACTCAGTTTCGCGACCCAGTAGCCAACCCGAGACTAATTCTATCTGGGAACATTAAAAAAAAATGACTCATTCACATGCACATGCACATGCTCGCACTGCAACAAACCCATCCATGCGCACACAAATGAGTACGATGTAATACATGCAAAAACTGGTCCCAACTACATATACTGCACATCAATGAACACCAATACATAGTACACAAAACATACCTGCTCAAACTGTCCTCCACTTACCTTACTAATCAGCACCTACACACCAGCAAACACACACAGTGACATCATCACAAGCAAGAAAAAAGTACCCAATAATGTCCTACATATCCGTCGAAGAAGCACTGTTCAATCTCGACACATAAACTCCAATTGCACCACAACAAAATCTACACTCAGCACAAGGGTCGTCACTTCATCACATCAATTCATTCTGTTCATAAACACCTCCAAAACAATCAGGCAACCGATCAACAACGATCCCCCCATAGAATTACTAGTAATATTAAATCTATGGAACAAACACAAGAACAACAACACATAACTTTATAAATCTATACAAACCACCACGAACCTTATTCCCAAATCTTTCACCCCTAAACCATTTTACTAACTATCTATTTCTCTATATATCTAGTTTCTCCACTTTTTATGTCCAATGTCCAATGAACCTCCAGTCAAGCCTCACCCAATTACCAACCAGTAGCTCTCGCAGACACGCTAAACCACCTCACCTCCTGGCTTACATCTCACCCAAACGATCACAGAGGCGAACTACTCACAACATAACTACATATCCTCAACATACTCAACTACAGAAATATGCCCGCACGCACTCTTCACCAACACAAACATCCTCAGCTATAGACACAAGCACAACATATGACACACTCCCATGACATATAATACTCCCCCATCCCTAAATACAAGCATCCACCAAAAATACAAAAAATGTCTTACAAACTTCCTTTAAACTGACTAGCAAGAGTTATTTGCAACCAGACGAACTCAAAATACATACCAAAATACAATGGTGTACCACACCACTCCTTCCTACTCTTCAACCACTCCGTTCACGACACTCCAACCCCTAGCACTCCCCTAATAAGAGTACAGCCATAACAAAGATAACCTCAAAATAACATCCCAACAGGGCAACAGAGACAGAACCAAATAAAACATTTAAACACATTTCACTCAATTAGAACTTTAGCGTCAAAACAACAGAATGACACTTCCTATGAAAATCTAAGTAACATTATTCATCCCACTCAAGCACGAATCAACCCATTGCCCTAACACTACACTACAAACTCACCGCATTCCATTCAATAAAACGCCTACAATATTAGACATCACCTATGATACATACATACATACATGCCCTGCACAGAGCACGTCAAACACACACGAGGCAAAATTAACAAGACACACTTAAGAAAAATAATTTTGGTCTGTGGATTTCCTGTCTCCTTCGTCTGACTACCATACTTTCGTGTATCTACCCTACTTTTGTTTGGCAATCCTCCTTTTCAGTTTACCGGATCACTCTATCGTCGGCGGGTCTATAGGTAGGCCACCCGTTTATGGTAGTTGGAATCAATGGTATGATTCAGCTTGGGGCTAACGGCTGCTGTTGGTTATGCCGTAGAATTCCATTGAACGTTCCAGATGTCCGCTGGTCATCCACTTGTAGACTGGGTTAACGGTATCGGCTTATTACTTGGCAGAGATAAAGAAAATGGCGGTTTTGTAGTTTTAATCTTGGTCTTATAGCCACCTCACCTCTGGCAAGTGAAATCACTGAGTTCCGAATTCGTAGTGCGCTCATGTCCTGGTAACTGGCGACTGGTGTTAACAGACTCAGTGTTTTTGGTATTTTTCCAGACTGCCTTTGAGTGTTTATTACAAGCCTTTTTATTCTAACGAAATATTAGGGGCGTGGCTCCGTTTCTCTAGTCCGAGAGCTGGGCGGAGGTTCTTTGATCAGAGGGTATGTGTGTAAATTTAGTGTAGGCGCGTGTACACCAAGAGAGTGTTTGAATTTGCAAATCTAATTTTTATCTACCAGGTGGATAGTTGTAGTAACATAAAATTTCGTCTTTCGCGGGTCCATGTAAACGCTAGTGGGTCAGACTTCCCTATCTATCAAACCCATTATTTGTATGCACGGCTGTTTCAATTGTCTTTGTTATCGCCACGCGCGGACAAAACGGTTGGCTCGCACTTGTTTTATAATGTGTGAATGTTTGTGTGTTTACCGTCAAAGCACAACGACTTCATTGCCTCGTGTTTTTTTTTGCATCATTTACAAATCTACTGTTTGCTTTGCATTGATACATTAATTATTGACTAGCGGTATAGCATGATTTACAAATATACGGGTTGCTTTGCATTAATTGATTATAATTATAAGCAAATGGCAGATTATTTTAGTGTTTGATTTGTGTGCTCATTTCAAGATTTCATAGGGCCAACGGGGTTCTCAATCTGTGAGGTTCCTTGTTGGCTCTACCTCACCTTGTAGTTGAGCGCTACAGGTCTAATTTCATTTCCTTGTTTGCTGTTACATTTTATGACTTTATTTGCCTCAGTTGGAATTTACTGCCTACCATATTTAAGACAGGCCCTCGTGGCCATCATGGGAACCATTTACAACTTTCCCATATTCAGGGTTGGAGAAAGGGGGGGTGCAGCCGTGGAGAGTGTTCTTTTTTCAATTTTAAGATCGCATCTGGCGACTGCCTTCTAGGCCAAAAGTCACAGCAATCACGCTATAGCTTTCTACTCGGCTAAATTAAAAAAAAAAGTAAAAACAAAAATATGTAAATAACACTAAAGGAAAACAGGAACAAAGGCAAAGGACCAAGCTAAAACGATAACAAAAATACAATCAAAAACAATATAAACAAAAAGCAACAAGAAGGAAGCACCCTCTGGCGTCGGGGGTAGGCCCGCCTTGCCCCGGTGCAGGAACATGCGACCTACAACAAAGAGAGTAAAATAAAGTCTTCCTCCAAAAAGTCATATAGTCCACAAGTCTGTGTACACGAACCCGTCCCGAGTACAAGGGGCAAGCAGTAACGACCCCGCTCGTCCCGGTGCCTGGACAGGTAACGTGCGCGAAGATCGCCCAGAATGGGACATTGAACAAGAATGTGCCGAACAGTCTGGGGGACTACACAGTCGTCGCAATAAGGTACAGGCCAGCAGGCAACGAGAGTGATGTGAGTACAAATTTTGAAACATAAGACCGAGGGAGAAGGTTCCCTCGATCTTGGGCCTTCTTCCACTGGTGTATGTGGTGGTGTATGAGTCAATTTCCGACGTTAGAAATTTTAACGTCGGAAAAATTGTTTTCCAAACAAATCGATAAGCTCAACAAACAAAGCGAATCTTCAAACAGAAGAGCAAAATTTCCCGCCATCTAACTTAGCTTTTTCATCTCGCCTTTTAATATTGTGTGTGTTAACGGTAAGTCAATTTCAGCTCGTATTGATTGAGAGAAGATAAATATTTTAACGTTGTCCTAAAAAAACCATTTGGTTCTCCTGTCGCGTACTTTTAAATCATTCAAATTCCTTTAAGACTACAAACGCACATCCCTTTTCAAATGCACTAACTTTATCGAATCCAATTATTAAACTCCTCTTCCCTTTGCTTCAAGCTTCTTTACGAGAGGATTTGTGACTTGCAGCAAACCTCTCTTTCAAACACGGGAACTTACAGACTGAATCAAGTTGAATGGCAACCCCATCATTTTCAAACCTATCCCACACAAACTCGAAACAACACAAAACAAAGGCCTAAGGACAAGTACTGGCTGCACACAAGCCACCCCTATAACCCATCTACACATAGAAACCAAATTCTCCTCATAAATACACACATAAACATAACACGATAAGAACAGAGCTCTAAACTAAGACATGGGGTCAATCACACCCCTGCCACAGTTTTAACACAAACCCACTCTCTCCATGGACTAACAAAGTATCGCCTTCAATACACCTCAAAAGAGTCTTCACCTCAGTACCACCTTGTCCACCGCAACAAAAAAGAAACCACTCACACGCAAAAGTCAAATAACACTGGGTAACACTAGTTTTGTTTTTTAAATGTTTTTAGTCTTTCCAAGGTGGTTTTACTTCCTGATTTCAAAAATACCATTTAGAAACTTCATAGCATCGATATTTTGGGAGAATTTTTTATATAAAACTAACCATAAATAGCTGCGACAGTTCGCTTTATTTAGCATATTCACATTGTCCATGAATAATAGCTGATAATATTTTGTCCTTGTATTCTTTTTTAAACTGATGAGAAAATGTGAATATAAGAGATAACCTACTAAAGGTTCACTGAAGAATGTGCTTTCTTACTCTCAGCTCCTCGATCTTTGTGCAACAGTGACCATATATAGTCCCCCATCATAGCAGTGTCCCATCTTCCTTGGTATCTTTTCTCCATTACAGCAATGTCCTGATGGAACCGCTCACCATGCTCCTCACTCACTTCTCCCAAATTTTCACGAAAACACTCCAAATGTGAATGCAAAATAAAGTCCTCCTCCAAATATAGATAATTGATTCCTTCATAAAAAAGACCCAAACTTTCTAAAAGTTTTGTAGTTTGGGTCTTTTTTATGAAGGAATCAATTATCTATATTTCGAAATGCACACCACGCCTCACTTCAACATTTTCCTTACTTGCCTCTGATAACTTTGGCCTCTGATAACCTTGGAAAGAGTAGACGAACCACTTAAAATCCTCTTCACCGTGATATAATGCTTTTAAAAACTCTTCGACCAAACCAAGCTTTATATGAAGTGGATGTAGCAAAACTTTGGCAGGCTCTACAAGAGGTTGTCTCATAACATTTAGTTTTCATGGTTGCAAGTCATCTCGATGGGGCCACTCAACCTTCTGGTAATGTTCATGAACAGCCCTACTGCCCCATAGGCAATAAAAAACATGAATACTTGGTGTACTCACCCTGCAATCCGAGTAAGAAGGCAAGCATTCTAAAATCACCACAAACATCCCATTTAAACTTAGTATAGTTTACCTTCTTGAGGAGCTTTTTTACATTGTCATTTTATTCCTTCATATGTGCCGAGTATGCTATAGGCAGAGATGGATACTGATTCCCATTATGTAGTAAAATAGCTTTGAGGCTTTTGTAGAACTATCTATGAAAAGTCGCCATTCCTCAGGGTTGTGATCAATTCCAATAGCGTTAAACAAGCCATTAATATATTTGCAGAAGAAGAGATCCTCACTTATATAAAATCATACTTCAAATTCCTCATTGCGCTTCCTGTTAACTGTTGATCTGCAGTCCTCCCCCAACAAATTCCATTCATTAAGTCTGGATGACAAAAGCTCAGCTCCTGACTTAGTGAGACCCAAGTCCCTGATGAGATCTTCCAGTTCACGTTGATTTGGAAAGTGTGGGCAGGTATTCATTCTTGGCTCAAACGTTACATCCATTTCTTCATTGTCACCACCTTTAGACTCTCCTGATGAGACCTCCATCCTATTCTCTACCTAAAAAATATATATAAAAAGAGATTCATATAATAGCTGGAGCATAAATATGGATTGCATGTGTAATCACATTACAAGAAACCTTAGCTAGATGTTTCGAATATTTCAGCATTAATTCTGTTACAAAGAATCTAGCTTACAATTTGATAGGATTTACTTACATTGTTTGGCGGCCGTGGAACTAATAAATTATCATCATGTGGCACAGGTGAAAAAGAGGATGAAATGTTGGGATATGGAAAAGATTTTCTTCCATTAACTTTTCTGTACTTTGATATGTCAATCATGCAAAAATAGCAATCATCGTGATGATTTTTTGACTCTCGCCAAACTCCCAGCACAGCAAATGGCATTGCTTTTCTTGCACCTATCAGCCATGCATCTAAATTTGATCGAAAACTTCCACATATCACATGAGGGGCCCATAGTTTTTCTTGGTACCCCATACTCATTCCAAAGTAAAGTCTATAAGCAATCCAGTACTTTGCCCCTTTCACAACTTTATGCGATACATGCTTAAGTCGAATATAGAAACCACTCACAAAACAGGACTAATCTGGTGAATTTCTTCATCCTCTTTGTAGCCATAATCAAGAAAGTCAATATTTATCATAAACATGAAAAAGAAAATATATAAATTAGCGACAAATGTAAGTGTGCTCTACCTGTACCCCATACATTTCTTTATATTAGCATAATTTGTTATATCTTTCAAACGTAGAGAAAAAGTAAGGACTTATTTGGAATCAACGCAAAATTTAGTATTAAAAACACATAAAAATTCGAGAAACAAAGATTTTGTGAAAATTGGTTACCCGGTGTAATCAGCCGATACTTACACAACCTCCACACCCTTAAGCCAGCAAAATAAGAATCAATCCTGAAACACAAGAGTCACTCCCTCCACACTCAGAAGCCACCACCCAAACCTACAATACAACAACTGCTTCATAAATCAAGCAGCCATCCAACATTGCGCGCGATGTAGCCACCACTCAGATTTTTTTATTTTTTTACCTTTAGGAGCCCATCTGGCGACTACCTGCGAGGGTAAAAGTCGTCGTACTTACACCACAGCCTAATACTAGGAAAGATTAAAAAACAAATAACGATATGTAAATAAAAATTAACAAAGATAAAATAGCACAAAGGATAAGACACAGGCTTAAAACAACAACAACAAATAAAAAAAAAAATAAAGCAAAAAGGCAACAAGAAGGAAGCGCACTCGTCGGTGGTAGCCCCCCCCCATCCCGACGCAGGAACATGCGACCTACAACACATTCGAATGAAGTGAAAGAGGCCAGACTCCTCCAAAAAGTCGTATAGTTCGCAAGTTTGTGTGCACAAACCAGTCCGGAGTACAAGGGACAAGCGGTAGCGACCCCGCTCGTCCCGGTACCGGGACAGGTAACGTGCGCTAAGATGACCAAGACTGAGACATTCACAAGCATGTGCCGAACAGTCCGGGGGACAACGCAGTCGTCGCAATAAGGCGCAGGCGAGCGCTCGACCAAGTGGCGGAGCGTCCCGCGATTGTGTCCAATCTGGAGCCGACAGAAAGCAACCTGAAGCTGACGCGGCATTGGGAGGGTAGGTCCATGGGAGCAGTCGGGGCGCAGTGGCATGCAACTCTAAGTTTCCCCTCACTTCTCAGACAGAACTGAACACCTTGTAGGTATCAACATACCCAAATCTTGAACCACCCAGATAGAACCACAACATATTTTCAGTCACAGATTTATGGGTCGGCCGTTGGTGGTGGCGGCCTTTTTAGAGGCCACAGACCCTCTTGGCTGTAAAAATAGCACAAAGAAGTAAAAGGAAACAAGAAAGGAAAATAGAGAAAATAAAAGGAAACAATGCAACCGGAAAATGTAAGAGGAGAGGACAAACGAAAAAGTAATGAAACAAAAAAAAAATAAAAGTAGAAGGAATAAATAAACAAATAGACAGAAAATAGATGAGTAAAGATTAGAAGAAAAAAATGAGGGGAAAGATAGAGTAAAATATAAAAGAAAATGAAATTGAAAACAAAAAGTAAAAAGGAAAGATGAGAAGAAGCAACTTATAATGACTTATAATGATAGAGTTCTCTCCTCCCTTAGTTTGGAAAGACAATTTAGATATCAAAATTAAGGGTGCGGGGCGGGGGCGGGGGGGGGGGGGGGTTGCATATTCATACCTAGTACTAGTACTGATCTCCCCACCTGCCTTTATCCAGGCGGCTCTCGACCGGATAATGAAAAAGACATAAAGGTCAGTATGACAATCGCTCGTGAGCCCAAGGGCACCAGAGGCCGATCCTCTTGGGGGAAGTGGTGCCAGAAGTATTATTATGTTTTAACACCAAACAGCGTTCAAGTGGAATCTTCCTCACCCCGGGGCAAAGGGATCTGTTCCATGTCAGAGGTATGTGGATATAGATGCCCATCGGCAGATTCCTTGCAACAGAGAGTATGTATGTGTTGCGAAGACGGGAGAGGAACGAAATCAGTATTTTAATTGTCTATGTGAGTGACGAAAACTGTATAAGATCTTCCAGGGAGTGAATTTCAATAGAGAAGAAATACTTAGAAGATTTTGATACATATTTTTGTTAAATTAGTTCAGCTAGTACTAGTTTATCTAGTTGCTTTTTGAATTGATTCATAATAATGCTGGTTACTAGCGTATCGGGGAGCGGGGTCCAATATTTCACTAATTGTTGGGGGTCCCCTTCTTTGTTAGTCTGAAACTACGGAAATTCAAACTTTGGAAAATGTTGGGTGTAGTGAGATGTTTTTTTTGTGTGTGTGGCTGAGGTCAGATGAGATTTTGTTGAGAGGATAAAATTGTTGAGTCGTAATTGCATGTGTTTGTGAGTTCCTAAGTTTGATTAAGTTTTGCGAGTTTAGATGATAATTGTTGAGATGCAAAGAGATAGGTTTGAGATGCTTCTCAGTTTAATTGACCTTCGTTGAGCTCGGGTTAGATTTGTTAAGTTTGGTTGGAAAATATTGACTCTGGTTGAAATTGGGTATGTTTGGTTGAGATTTAGGAAGATTCCAAACTTTTCAACTCAACTCGTCTCAATCCAACTCAATTTAACCAAGCGAATCTACCTACAAACAGGAAAAATCTCAACCAAACTCTGTTAATACGTATTTGGAACCTGGAAAGTTCACACCGCTTTGTAAAAATTCTAAAATAAAAAATATTTATTAGTAAAATATTACTGAAAATATTGTTTTTCAAACAAATCTATAAACTCAACAATCAGTAAAGTCTTATAGACCTGTAAATGGAAGAGAGATTCGAACCTTTCTAGGAATGAATGTTCTAATGTGGATAAAACATATCCAAATTTCAGGGACCATTGGTGCTTTAAGCCAAATTGGAATGATTCCTTCTTAAGCATTTTGATAAAGTTCGGTGGATTCTATTGAATTTAAATTGAAATGATAATCTAATGATGCCTGATAGAAATCACGCAAACTTTGATAAAATTTATAAAGTGAGTCTTTACCTAAACTTCAAAGGAATTTGGAACGGTACTTTTTAACTGGTCAGTATCTTGCTGTAGACGAATATCATTAAATTCAAACTGTATATGCCCCCCAAAAAAATCTATCATAGGGGGGTATAAAATCTGAGTTTTAGCGGATCAATCGGGCTACCTATTCAAAATTCAATATTTACAAGGGTAAAGATAACAAAAAGATGGAAACTAATCTTGGAGCAAATGTTTTCAAAACTTTAACAACCGTTCTAGAGGGTGGAAAACACCAAATGAATTTGGACAGTTATTTCACTAACTATGAGCTTCTGAAAGATTTTAAAGACAATATGATCCCTGATTGTGACACAGTGAATACTAGTAAAAAATATTTACTAGAATTCAAATCAGATAAAGACCTTAACAAGGGAGAATATGAATGGTATTCTAGTGAGGATGGTCGTGCAGCTTTAAAGTGCAAGGACAAACGTTGTGACCATGTTATATCAAATTTTCATGGTACTTCCTCTGTTTTTGAAGTCTCTCGACGAAATAGAGATGGGAGCGAAATAAATTTAACACGACCTTTGGCGATTGATGAATATAATAAATATGAAATGTGTAGACAAATTCGATCAGCTAAAAACAGTCTACGTTCTTGATCGAAAGAGCTATAAATTTTGGCCCAGAATTTTTTAAAGATTTTTTGGATGCATTCATAGTGAATTCCTATATCTTGTACAAATGACTTAATAATTCCAATCTCTTATAAAAAGATTTTAGAATACGCATTGTTGAAAGCCTTACAACTCAAAGAGGAAAAATTCAGTTGCCTCAAGAAGTAAGAAGAAATGAATCTAAGCACCAACACAAAATAATTGCCAGCAGAAAACGCTGCATCAGGTGCAGCACGAAAAATAAACAAGTACGCAATATTGGCTGTTTTCCATTTGTAACGTCCTATTATGCTTGTAAAAAAGGAAAGATTGCTTTCAGCAATATCGATCATGATATGTAAGTGGTACATATTTAGTACCACTTACCAGTGTAAGTCTATTTGCATGGTGGTACATCATTTACACCAAGTGTATCTATTAATTAAATACCTTTTTTTATTTTTTCTAGAAATTTTCTAATTTAGCAACAATTTAATATTTGTTTACTATGATTTATGGATTTTTTAACAATTAAATTATTCTGCATGTAAGGCATTTTTCCCCGCTTGGAAGAGTTCAAGAGTAGAGTCTACAGAAATAACCCAACGATCTTACAAGAATTAGGAACCGCCATCACCAATGAGATACAGGCCATACCCCGCTCACCCGAAAAAAGTGATCCAGAGATCACAAGCGAAACATTAAAATACAGGCCATACCACCGCTCAGGCTTTCAAAAGTGATCCAGAGATCACAAGCAAGAACACTGAGATACAGGCCATACCACCACCACTCAGGCTTTCAAAAGTGATCCAGAGATCACAAGCGAGAACACTGAGATACAGGCCATACCACCGCTCAGCCTTGCAAAAGTGATCCAGAAATTACAAGCGAGAACACTGAGATACAGGCCATACCACCGCTCAGCCTTGCAAAAGTGATCCAGAAATTACAAGCGAGAACACTGAGATACAGGCCATACCACCGCTCAGCCTTGCAAAAGTGATCCAGAAATTACAAGCGAGAACGCTGAGATACAGGCCATACCACCGCTCAGCCTTGCAAAAGTGATCCAGAAATTACAAGCGAGAACACTGAGATACAGGCCATACCACCGCTCAGCCTTGCAAAAGTGATCCAGAAATTACAAGCGAGAACGCTGAGATACAGGCCATACCACCACTCAGCCTTGCAAAAGTGATCCAGAAATTACAAGCGAGAACGCTGAGATACAGGCCATACCACCGCTCAGCCTTGCAAAAGTGATCCAGAAATTACGAGCGAGAACACTGAGATACAGGCCATACCACCGCTCAGCCTTGCAAAAGTGATCCAGTACTTACAAGCGAAAATATTGGAATGCTTGGCAATAATGGATCACATTTGGAAGGCAGCATTAAAAAATATATTTATATTTCATAATTAACTTGTAACTATCCTATTTCGAATGATGAATATGGTTTTATAAAAGGACTTTTACTTCAAGTGTTACGTAGATTTCTTTGGGGTCCCATTTTTCTGGATCACCCTGTATGTGTGTCGATTTTGGTCCACTTCGGTTCACTTTAGTCGAAGTTACCGAAGAAGCTGTCATAAAGGTATCCTGAAGGACGGTAAATTACCGTAGATTTAAAAGAAAATGGTTCCGTGCCATTGAAGCAACAACTTTAAAAAGGTTGGGAGACTATTTCTGTCCATTTTGATCCATTTGGGCGTTTTAGTCGACTTTAATTTATTCCTGTCGATTTTAGTTTACTTCGGTTCATTTTAGACGTTTTGGTCCATTTTGCCCCACATTGACCATCATAGTCTATTCTTGCCCACGTTTAGTCCATTTAGGTCCAATTTAGTCTAGTCTAGTTCATGTTAGTAGATTTAGGCTAATTTAGATTTATTTTAGGTCAGTTTTATCTATTTGATTCATTATAGTGCACCCTGTTTCTCCTGAAATTAAAGCAGGAGGCTGCCGCACCTCACCAATCGCAGATTCGAAGCCCCCCCCCTCCCCTGACGTAACTGTCAGGTGGGGGTAAAACTGGCACAAAGACCCTACGTAATAATATAAATGCACGTCACAACAACACCGCTGCTAACAACAACAGCAGCAGCGTCGCCCTCGTCAACAACGCCCAGCGGAGCAAACTTCCGCTGGGTTTCGCTTTGTGCTGTGTCATCGTGGATTTCGGTAGGCTTTGGAGGAGAACTGGAGGAGGGAAACGGAGACGAAGAGAGGAGAAAGGGAGAAGAAGAAGAAGAGGGGGAGAAGGGGTCGGGGCGTCTTAGATATGTGCGCGCGGCGCCTTCCCCGGCGTCTCCTGTTTGCCCAGACACTGCAAACACCTGTCCTGTTTACAGCCCCTCGGGGACTGAAATAGAGGTTCTAATCGCTTTTCGGCACAGATGGCCATCGGACGGGCGCCCACTAGACGGGGCGGAGACTCTTTCTTGCAACGAAGAAAGCACGATACACGGAAGGTGTAGGGAGAGGGGGGAGGAGGCGTAAACAAAGCAAACTCCAAGCCCAGATTTCTACTACATCTACGAATGCTCTCCTACTAATATTACTACTACTAGTAGGAATGCTCACACTATTACTACTAAGAATGTTTCCACTAGTAGTAATCGATAATAATGACATTTGGCTGGTGGCTTTGGAGCTAAATCGTCGCAAAGAGCAAAAGGAAAGGTATTAATGGAGGACGAGGGAGCGACGGCGATGTACAATATTCTGCAATATCCTTTCGGCTTCGCTTGACAGAAGGCGGGGAGTTTGATCGGCGCGGGGGAGGGGGGGTCTTTAAACTTAGTGAGTACAAACTCTTACTTACATAATATAGTCTCTTTTGTACTTTCGTACGAGTGTCCCTTAATAATTTGAACTATTCCCTCCGAGAAACCAACATTTTGGAATGACAAAGTTTGTCCCTTCTACTCGTACTGATTCCTTCCACGTACAATTTCCCCATTAAAAGAGGCGGCAGTTCGCATTATACCCCCCACCTAGCTTCACATTAAAGAGGGTAGTGATGCGGAAGTACGAACTCAGGATTTGGGTCAATGAGAGCGTTGAATGAGGCTCCACGTACACTTCAGGCGCAGACCCTCTTCAGAAGAGCGGGAGGGGCGAGGCACCAGGTCCAACCGACTTGAATAATTAACAGACTTCTATTGTTCTCAGCCCCAGTTTTTTAGGTTGAGTACATCTGGGCTCATGTGCGCCCTCGCCCTCCATTCTTCGTCTTCTTCTTGGTTTAATCTTGTAGTTTTTTCTCTTATGCACGGGATGGCCTTGGAGTGGAGTCGAGGGTCTTTGCTAGTCTGTACTTGCTCTTTATCATGGATAACAAACTTGTTGAAAATTTTTCAGTACGGGAACGAACATTCACACAGTAGTAATACAGATCATAAAGTATCTTTTCGAACTAATAGTCGAAGCCGTCAGGGAAAATTAAAGTGAAATGCCTGGCTTAGAAGCGCCCATTTTGATAACTTTTGAGAGAGAGAGAGAGAGAGAGAGAGAGAGAGAGAGAGAGAGAGAGAGAGAGAGAGAGAGAGAGAGAGAGAGAATGTGATCAAATAATTTAGTAAGAAACTCTAGGGTGAATTAAGTTAGCCGACATAGAGTGGCAGTTTAAACGTAAATTCATGAAATTAAAAAAGTATTACACCCCTCAGGCGTCGCCAATGAGCCAAAGAGATACTAAACTGAACTAGGATTAAGACCGAGATTGAAGACAAATAAAAAAAGTGAATTAAAAAAAGTGAGTTTTTAAAATAAATAACAACAAAGAAACTCAAAATAGCTATGTCGTGGTATTGCAAGGACCGAGTGATGGTGTACATACGTATAGGTTTGTTACGTACTTCAAAAACTCGGTGATAAGTTTTCTCTAAGAGTGCTATATTTTGAAAATGATTTTTATTATTACGTTATTGTTAATCTTTGAGTGTTTCTAGTGCCATGCTCAGCGTTTCGAAGATTGAATTAAATGCTTCTAAGAAAAATAGACCTTTAATTGCAACATGAACAAAAATTGAAATCTAACAACAAACTGCACAGTTTTGAATTAAACAAGTTTAAGTCAGGCTTAATAAATTACATAATTGAATAAACAGTAATGGTTGACCCAAAGCTCACTTTAATATTGAACGCTAACTGACCTTCCAAAAAAAGAGATGATGGAATTCATTTACCTTTGAAAAAACCACACGGGAATCGGGTTTGAGACTGATCTTGCCCTCAATTTTATGTCTCCTCAATAATGTTGTTTTAGAGTTAGGCGCGTGGACAGCCGTTCCAGATGTTTGTCTGGCGCGGGGATAACTTTAAAAACAACAGATGAATTTGGTGCGTGCGACGGATGGCGTTAAGCTGGTTGTCTTGGTAAGATAATTTCACCAACGGGACAGGGAAAGTATGCTTTTTCCAATCTTCGGCTTAATCTGGGAATACTTCGCACTGATGAGCGATGAAAAACGAGTGAATCGTTTGACGAAGGAGAGTGCTTGAAGGAGTTCACTTTGGGGTATTCCTCAATGGCGAGGGCTATCTCTGGTTTTTTTTTGTACACCAAGATAGGGGTTTCTCTGACGAGAACCAGTTAAACTTGTTTCTCAATGCAAGTTAACTTAAAGTTTGGTGTGACCACCAGAAACTGGCTCAGCGTGAGCTTTTTCTGTGTTCCTTTCGTATGGTTGACGAGCACTTCACCGGACTTCATTGTCTCGATGACTAACACGATCTTCCTTGAGACAAGATGCTAATTTCGGTATGACCACCAGAAACTGGCTCAGGATGAGCTTCATCTGTGTCCCTTTCGTTGGTTGCCATGCCTCTAGCCGGACTTCGTTGCCTTGATGACTAACTCGAACTTCCTCGTTCTTCTGCAGTTATTCGACTATATACTTCGCCACCCCACTGGGGGTAGGAGAAAGGAGGGGAGGGAGGGGGGGTTGAGGACGGTGGAATTAGGTCTCCTCCTCTAACCGTTTTTCTCAGAGCGTCTTTCACCTAGCCACAAAGGCACCTTCTGGCATTTGGTCAACTCTCCTCTAATTTCGTCAATGAAGTCAAATTGAATACCAACTCTTAGAGGAAATATTGCTGGTTTAACCAAGGTTAGGCCCGCCTGACCCGAAATGTGATGATTAGTGCATTATGAGGTTGGGCGAAGGCCTTTCTGGTGATACTCGAGGCGCAGGGAGAAAGGGAGGGGGGGTAAGTAATAGGATTACGCCGCCAAAATGCCAGGGTAGGATATCGAGTCCCCTACAAGCTATATTTATTCAAGTACGGTGTAAAGGGTGAACTAAAACCTGGCAAACGTCATTGTGAAAAAGACGTTCTAAAGAGTGCGAATTTAGTGATAAGAAGTTTTTCGTATACGCTATCAATAGAAGTCCCTCCGAGATCTGAACAAGGTTTAATATTTGGAGACGGAACTAATGTGGCGACTAGATTAAATAGGCAATTCTCGAAAGTATGTATTTAAAAATGATGGTTCATCCTCGGCTCGTTACAAGGTTTGACTTAATGCTACTCATAGATGATAAAATGAAGTTTGCCAAATCACCCAGTCTGGATTTTCTCTATCTACGCCGCCTTCAAGAATTATAGCGACAGATCGTCATGACTCTAATCAAAATATGCAATAAATCTCTAAAGGACGGAGTCATTCCTGATAATTTTAATTTATGCCAACGAAAGCTTTTAAGCTTTTGAAAAATTTGAATGGAGTCGTTTGTAACGGAAGAACGTGTCGAGAAGCTTAAGGATAAGGACTTAATTATAGCTTGTCAACATGATTTTTGAAAACGTCATTTAGGTTTAACTAACTTGGCTGAGTTTTTTTTAATAAGATAGGTACCGAAGATTCGCATAGCCATTGATATAATTTATCTTGAAATTGGTAACGTGTGTGACTTGGATGAGTGTATGAATATGTTGGTACGGGTTTGCATGCATTTCCCCAATACATCTGGAAAGCAAAATCAAAGTACAATCTTCTTTATAACTTTTTTTTTTAATATCTAAAATTGTGATGCTATTGAAATGTACAAAATCTCGGTATCCTTATGTTACAATAAAAATGTCTTTATATAACAAATCATATTTGTTGATTAATATGATATTTCACATCGACATGTTCTAAATCATGAAATAATAATTGGAAAAACACAACTATATCATGGAGGAAAGAAGTATGATACGCACGATGCACGAGGGAGGTCTTAGCAGTTGACGGATCACATTCTGGTGTTGCAGGAGTGGTGAAGAGGATACGAGAAAGCGGGAACATATAAAACCGACCTCTTTCTAGAGGACTCAAGTTCAGTACGCAACGCGACGAGAGGCCACTGTCTCGCATGAACCTTCTGGATCGTAAGAAAACCGCAGTCCAGCTGCAACACGAAGGGGCAGAGGGTGATTAGGTCAATGCATCCGTCAGAACTGTCCGTCTCAAACTGCTTCCCCCAAAGACCTGAAGTCATGTAAACGCCCGCCAAAAGCTGCTGAACCTTTAGCAGAAGAGACGTCGACTGGCTTTGGAACCTTCGCACCGCAACTGGACCATGCGTCAGTGAGGATGTGAGTATATAGTACCAACAGTAAGGCATTGTGGCCACTCAGTAATGGTATGTCAAATTTAATGATCTGTCGCCTCGGCGTTTGTGATGGCACCATGAATTCAGTAAAGTACAAAGCTGTTCTGAGAGATTAAATGCTCCTATCAGACCGAGAACTTTCCAGACATGCCCTGAATGTTATTTCACAGCAGGTCAATGTTACATGTCACAAGTTTGCCTCCACCTAACAGTGGTTCCGGGATAAAAATAGTACGGTGATTGAATGGCCACCTCAGTCTCCGAATATGAATACACTGCAAATGCTTTGGTAGGTGATGGAAGAGGCCGTAAGACATCGTCAGCCAGCCTCTAGAGAGCAACTGAAGGCAGTCATCACCAGGGAGTGGGCCAACCCCACACTTCCTCAGGTGTCGCCCCCTCGTGGAGAGGATGCCTCGAAAGGTTGGGGCAAAAAATAAAAAAAAGCTTTATTAGGTCAACCCAGTCCACGAGACGAGGTTTGCATCTTCACCATCCGTCCCTGAAAGGTTCTTCGAATTGTTCCACAACCTAACTTAACCTTTTCGCTTCCTCCTTTCAAATTTTTTGGGGAGGACGGAAGGAAGAGTGCAGTAGGGGGAGAGGCAAGATGAGGACTGCAAGGGGTGGGTGGGATATGAATTGCCACCAAAATGCCTGAAATGTCGCTCTTGCTATACCCTCGAAGCATGCGGTCGAGCATTCTCATGGGGCGCGAGGGTAGGGCGTGCATGGAATACCCTGATATTCATGGCTTAAGGGAGAGCTACTTCCCTCCGAAGCGTGCCCATGACTCGGAGGGGTAGCTCTCCCTTAGGCCATTCACTGCAGGGCAAAAAAAACCCTTTTTCTGCTGCTTCCCCTCCCTTCCAAAACGGACCGGACCCTAACTAATGTATTCTGTAGTTTATTATCGTGGGGTTACGATTTTTTGTTTCGATTTTTTGTTTCGATTTTGGTTTCGATTTTGAGTTTCGATTTGGGGTTTCGATTTGGGGTTTCGATGTCTTAAATTACAAATTTAAGTGTCATTTGTTTACATTTTTTTATATTACGCTAAAGTGAGAATCGCCTCCATGAGGCTTTATGTTCGTATTTTTGAGTATTTGATCATATTTAGAGGGTATGTAGGTATTTTAAGTGCCTGTTCGTATCATGAACGTCTGTTCGTATTTTAAGTGTCTGTTAGAATTTTTTGTCTTTCCGTATTCCGAGCGCCTGTATTTAGAGCGTCTGTTCATATTTAAAGCGTTTTTTCGTAGTTAGAGCGCATGTATGTATTTTGAGTGTCTGTTCGTATTTAGAGCGTATATTCTTATTTTGAGTGGTTGTTAGAATATTTGTGCTTGTTCATATTTTGAGTGTCTGTTACATTTTTTTGTGTTTGTTCATATTCTGAGTGTCTGTAATTTAGATCATATGTTCGTACTTTGAGTGTCTGTTCGTATCTGAGTGTTTTTATTTTGAACATTCGAATTTAATTCAAGTATCTGTTCGCATTTTGAGTGTGATCGTATTTTGAGCGTTTGCTATCATTTTGAGTGGGTTATTCTTTTTAGGGTATCTTTGTATTTTGAGTGTCTGTTCGTATTTGGAGTGTCTGTTTGTATTTCGCGCGTCGGTTCGTATTTTGAGCGTCTTTTTGTATTTCGCGCGTTGGTTCGTATTTTGAGTGTTTGTTAGAATTTTTGTGCTTGTTCGTATTTAGACCATCAGTTCGTATTTAGAGCGTCTGTTTGTAATTTGAGTGTATGTTTGTATTTTGAGCATCTGCTTGTATTTTGAGCGTCTGTTCGTATTTTACGCCTCTGCTCGCATTTTGAGTAGGTTAGTCTTTTTAGAGTATGTTCGCATTTTGAGCGTTTGTTCGTATTTTCAGTGTCTGTTTGTATTTTGAGTATTTGAAGACCAACTAGACCATCTCACCACAAACCTTTTAAGAAGTGGTGGTTCCAAAAGTGGTGATGCAGAGGAATGTGTTCATGTATGAAAGGGACATAGTCCGAGTACAAAATGGAAGACATGAGGTTCTAGGTACAAGGGAAGCGCGCAACTCTCCTGAACCTAATTATTGGGAAGGGGGCATCTGTAGCCCAGTGTAGGCAAAGGGGCCGAATGCGAACAAAAGAAAATCGCAAAAGAACCCTTCAAATGCAACGGTCTGAATTAGCACCTTTATTACGTGGCAGAAAAACCGCTCGCTTTGCTTACAGAAACCAACCCTCTTTTCCCTATCACAATAACGTATTAACTACTCGCTGCCTATATATATATATATATATATATATATATATATATATATATATATATATATATATATAGTTCTTTGCCCCCCCCTTCTCCCTTGCAATTATGGGTTATGAGCATTTTCCCCTTGGTCATCTGTCAGCATGTCAATCAAAACTCGTTAGCGCAAAACAACAATTGGAAAGATTAAGTTTGGAAAGGCTTGTTCGCGCGTGTACGTAGCTGTGGATTCAAGTATACCTGTATGTACGTACGTATGTACGAATGAGTATGTAATGAATCGTTATCTAAAGCTTTGTGAATTATGCAACTGATTTTACCCCTTCGGTTGATTGTGAGCAAGGGAATAAATATGAAATGGCCCTGAGTGACGAAATCTACATTCCTACTCCTATCTCTCGTTTCTTCCACACACTCATTGCCATCCCCGTACTCACTTTTATTCTGTGCATCCTGGTTCCACGATTTATGGAACGCGTTGCGTCATCCAATCGTCGTGACCTTTCGATCCTTAGAACCTTCCGAAAACACTGCAGGACATCCACAGCCTCGATCCATTCTCCTTAACGCTGGACGGGGGCGATTGACGGTCGCTCAGGCGATCGCATCAGCCCCCTCTCCTACACGCACATCATTGCAGTGAGTCACTTCACCCTGACTTCATTCGTTTCTTCCATAACAAAGGAACTTCACTCTCGTAAATGACTGACAGGCATTGACGGTTGTCCCTTTTTTTGGTCATTTTGATTTGTGAACCCCCACCAGTGCTCAGGAAGGTAAAATATTTTCTTATGAAGCCAGCATGTTATGAGGGAACTTGGTTTGGTATGAGGGTAGCTCTCGGGTTTAACGTCCACTTCAGTATCAGTAAGTTCCTTTTCCCCTTTTGACTTTACTTCTTTACGTCTACTTCTTCTCATTCGCCGTATTTTTTTCTGGCAATGCTTCCAGGCTGTGGAATGATATGCCAATCTTAATCTACACAAACCAATTTCTAAATACATTTAACTTTTCTCAATTATCTCAACCTGTAGATTAAGATTGGCATATCATTCCACAGCCTGGGAGCATTGCCAGAAAAAATTACGGCGAAAGAGAAGAAGTAGACGTAAAGAAGTAAAGTCAACGGGGGAAAAAGAACTTACTGATACTGAAGTCGACGTTAAACCCGAGAGCTACCCTCATACCTAGTGCAAGCGGCTCAGAGTGAGAGGGATTTGGAAATGCTGATTGAAGCATTTGAAACCATCACTAATGATTTAAATATAAACTAATAATGGAAATTAACGTTAATTTTTAAAACTAACACTGCAGACGAATCTAAAACAAATAATGATGGAACGATACTTATAAAAAAAACGAACTTTAAGAAAGGAAAAAAACCCATAAATGGAAATGATTGGAAATAATGGAAACTGACCCTAGTAACGGAAACTAACACTAATAATGGATACGAATACACACAGTGGAGAACAATTGTGAGGGAGACTAACCCAAATTATGCAAAATACACTTTGTCCTTCCAGACACTTTCTTACTATTCCAAACATATGGTCGCAGTCGGCTTCATTTGTACTACTACATTATCATTTACGAAATATTTAAAACCTCTAGGATCACATCTCACCTCACTTTTACGCCCAAACACTTTACCTTACTTTTTTCTGCAGTCACTTGTAGTCCCTCCTTCACACATACCAGCTCAAATGCTTCAATCAGCAATTCCAAATCCCTCTCACTCTGAGCCGCTTGCACTAGGTCATCAGCATATACTAACATAGAATCCATTAATCACTATTCTTCACTAATCACACCATACCCCTTTCCCTCATTCCCCTGCGTATTTCTCTCAGTACTCCACCTATATTGATAATAAACAACCATGACGACACCACACGCTCTTCCATTAACTCCAACGTATATCAAACTACTCACTCTGGCCATATTTTATCCAAACGCACACTTTAATTCTAGCATGAATACATTTCATACTATCCATTAGTTTAGATTAAATAAATGAGAAGTAGGAGTAGATGTCAGAAGAGTTCATCAAGTGGAGCATCAACTCGGTAAAGGAGGCAAAGCTAAATGGAAGAGGCCTCCAAAACCGTGAAAGAGACTTCGACGTTAGCGTTAAAAGTGTTCTGGCATATACAACGGTAGAGCCACAACGTAAGAGCCTTCGGAGTAACTGGAAACCCCTGAAAATACCCGCATCTTCTGCGTGTCCACGGCTTCTCAGAACACCGGATAAAGCCATCTCAGGCTTTCCTAACCAGACCCCCATTGAAGAAGTTAAACAGGAGCCCCCCTCTCCCAGGACCCTTGCACTCACAAGCTGCTGAAAGAGACCGGCAAGGCTTTGTTGGTGCTTCTACCACCAACCACTGTTACCGAGTGGCGGACTGATTGGAAATACCTCCTCCTGCGTATGCCATTCTTAGTAGGGGCGTTATCAAGCTCGGGTGGATGTCTTCTGTTTTTACCTGGCTTGAGGGGGGAAGTTGCTTCCGGGCCCCGAGGTATCAGTCAGCCCTACCAATTGGGACCTGATCAAAAGGTTGTCGGTCTGATTAGAGATACTTCCTGTTTCTGACGACCCTGACAGAAATTAGACAGGCGGAGAGAGAGAGGGAAAGAGTGATTGGAAATTATTCCTGTTTCTATCTCGCCTGTGGGGAAGGAGAGAGCTGCTCGTGAGGATAGAGTTGGGATTCGGTCCCACCGATGATAAGACGACCCATCCATTAATGGTGCAGGGGGGGGGGACTTGAACCTACGGGTTCCGCTGAGGATAACCGGTACGGAGATCCCAACTAAGGCCGCGGTGTTTGAAACAATATTCAGCAAGTTGGGAAGCCGTCTCAAACGGCTAATCGAAGTCGCCCGAGTATATACCGCAATCTGCCACATCCAGGCGGACCTGGTAAAACTTACTTCGTCCTCAGGAATCGAGGAACAGGGAAAAATAGGACGCGAGCCCAAGTCTTCACCAGCCATTAATTTCAGATAGGCCATAATATGCAGGCGAGTAGACCCGTGGTTGGAGAAAGCTCGGCGAAGGACATAGGGCAGGAAATCAAAAGTAACCAGCAGTGGGCAAAGGTGCACGAGGTGATAAAGTTCCTCAGCCATACTCACGTATTCAAGGTCGTGTTTGAGGAGGTGGTAATGGCTGCAAAGGCAAAGAAACCTAGAAGAAGATCTTCTTCATGGGAGGTCAGTCCAAGCGCCCCCCCCCCCCCCCGACCAATCAGACGTAACAAACAAGTTAAAGCTCGATGGTAAAGATATCAAATTCACCATTACGCTAAAATCTCACAACACACACACAAAAAAGGAAATCTCTCTAGAGGAGGTGGCTATGGGAGTGCGAAGAGGCTTTTTTAAATGGTACTAAACTCACACGTAAAAGAAGCAACGGTCAAGGTAGCTTTGATTGGGAAAAAGATCAAACTGCACGGCAGCTGCTTCAAATCTTACAAGCCATCCCTCTACAAAAAGCTTCGCCCCAGGAGGCCTTACAGCCCCACACACTACCAGAAGCCCATGTGCCGAGTGAAGAAACAAGATGGATGCTAGAAATAGAATTAATATTCTAGCACACAATGCGCAGAGATGAAAGACAAATAAAAATAAACTCTACAACATCTACAGTGAAATAGACCCGGATATTCCGCTGCTGTCAAAAACCGGCATCAGGGATCACGACAGATTAAGAATTTTTAGATACAATGTTCCCCAAAAGAACGTCACAGGAGAGAGATTCGATGGGACAATAATAGCGTTCAGGAAGGATCTGCAGTTCGGCCCGGGGAATACAATGGACGAATCATCCTGTCGGTAGTCCTCAAGTGCTCTCTAGAGGACATCTAGTTAGGTGCAGGATACCAACCTCCTCGCCGTCAGTATCTGTCCATTCACGACCTGCACACTCTATTCAAGAAAGAGCGCCCAGTGCCATTCGCCGGGGATGTGAACCCGAGGAATAGGATAGCTGGCTACACGAGACCGGAGGCTAGAGTAAGAAACCTTGATCTCTTGCTGAGAAGTCATATCGTAGAACGCGTCGGGCCGAACTTCCTTACATACCTATATCCAGGGTAAGCCACCAAGCTTGATGTATTTCTCACAAACACCAACTTTCCGTTCCACCAGCTAGTCCAGCAGGAGCCTTTGACGGCTTGTGATTACATCCCTATTGTGATAACAGTAGCATCTGTTCCTATGTTAGTTTCTGTTTCACCCAGGAAATACTTCTCCAAGGCTGACTTAGACGCACACAAGAGAGCGTTCCCGTTGGATCTTCCCAATCTGAGCGGCGAATCCGAAGAAGATCTCGACAACAAATTGATCCATATCAACAGCTGCATCTCCAACGCAGACGCTATTGCAATCCCGAAGATCTCACAAAAAAGATATTGCCTACCACCCCTGCACAAAAGAGAGAGTGGTACTCCAAGAGCGCTTCTATGAGATTTACGATCGCATCCTCGACATGGGCTACATGAGGCTTATTGACTTCCAGATTGTTCAGAACTCAGGAGGCAGCTTAGTGAACTGAGGGAGAAGTGGAACCATCTGATCGAAAGAATAGACATTGCCAGGAATCCAAAGTTCTTTTGGTCAGCCATCAGTAGGCTCAAGGGGACTCCCTGAACACACATCCCCACCGCAATTTCACACAACGAAGTCACGGTGACTACCCCTTGCGAAAAGGAAAGACTTTTTCGCGAAGTCTGGAAGAATGTCTTCAAAATCTCCGATGAAGAGGATGAGGACTTTGACCTAGCCTTCGATGATTAGGTCCTCGAATACATGGAGAGGAGGAAGGACAGGTTCATTCTTCACGGATCCGCAAACCTGACTGGTCTTAATGATAACTCACAGGAAGGAAATATTATCACCAGTGCGGAATTGTGGGAGGCTATCTCATCATTCCAACCATAAGCCTTAGGCCTTAGCCAAATTAGCATCAGGCACCTGAAAGACTCCGGACTAGACTACTGAACCTGTTCAACGCGTCCCTAGCAGTGGGATACTTACATGACGGCATGAAAACGTCGAAGATGATATTCATCCCGAAACCTGGGGAACCTGCGAGCCAGCTCCTGAACTTTAGGTTATCTCATTGCTAGCGACCGTTGGGAAAGTGTTCGAGAAGATAATTTACGGCAGCCTAACTACACTCTTATCGGAAAATTCTCTGCTGAACGAAGAACAACATAGATTTATAAAAGACCGTGGCACGGAGACAGCCATAGGCTACATGCTTCAACATGCAGCAACAAGGCGAGCTAATGTGTGTTGGATCGACGTCGTCTGTATAGATGTAAAGAAAGCCTTCGATAAAGTCTGGATCGATGGCCTAAAATACAAAATCTTGAGACTGAGACTCACGCCCCATTTCGAAAAAAATCCACTGCAACTACCTGACTGGCAGGCAAGCTGTCATTACCTTCGAGGAGCACACAAGGAAGGCTTTCGAGCTCCTGTCCGGTGTACCGCAAGGAGCATGTCTCAGCCCCGCTCTTTTCATCATCTTCATGAGAAATATTCCTACACCTATAGATGGAAGAACGCTCTAAATCCAGTACGCCGACGATGTCACCCAAATCGTGGTTCGTAGGACAAAATCTGCAAAGATGATGGCCAGAGCCACGGCTGTGGAAGCTGAAAGGATCTGGGGATTTGAAAGGCAATGGAAAATAAAGACCAACATCAAAAAATTCAAAGCAACCGCGATCGGGAGACATCGGACCGTCAATTTCAATATAAACGCGACCAACATTGAATACTAGCCAAGTGTCTCCGTACGTGGCTTCAAGCTTGCCAGCACGGGCATGAGCGGACATATCGGCACAAGGATTGGAATGGCGAACACGGAACTTAACAAAATTCAAAGATTTAGGGACGTTAACCAAGCAAATAAGAAGAAATTATACACCAGTTTAGTTAGATCTAAACTGGTATATCCTGCTATACCGCTCAACGCAGCCTCATCCAGCAACAAGTCAAAACTTCAGCGGGTGCAAAATCGAGGACTCCGGTTCATCACCAACGCAAGGTGGCAAGAGTTCCGGACCATGAGGAGCCTCCATGAAGTGGCCAACATAAATCCGATCAACGTCTTCCTTTACAAACGAGGATGAGACATATAAGTAAGACTCGAAACAATTCTCCCCAGGGAGACCCTGGACGTACTTGACCGAGAAGCAGGAGGAGGTAGATTTAAAAACTACCTTCCCAACACCAGAACGATCGCACCTATACCTAAATAAACAGCAAACAAAACAAAATATCTCGTAGTGGGACAAACAAAATTGGAAAAAAATCCAAAATAAATAAATAAACAAAAAAATAAATAAATTAAAAAAGATCCCTTAGTAGGACGTCCAAAACTAACACAAGACAAATAAAAAAGATGCCGAATGAGACACCAATACCATAAATGGAAAAGGCTCGATCACCGCGCAACATTCATTTATCTCTACTACTTCCTTCCTCTTCTATCTATTTTGCACTCCTCTCTCTTCATTACTTCTTCCACCTCTTATTTTATTTTTCTAAATGAAACGAAATGAAACAACAGTTTATCCCACACTCTTTAAATTCTTGGATAATGTCATAATGCTGCCATATCTATCTGTACACGATCATAACCTCTTTCCAGATCCTTGAACCCAGCAGCCAATTTACATCACTTATCCCTTTTTTTAGCCATGTCTCAATGCAAATACTTCCTCTACCCTTTACCCCCACACACCCTTACTCGATTTAATCTCACTTTGCTCATCGGCCATCAATCTCTCCGTAATCTTTATTACACTCCTAATCTGAACTTTCTCATACACCTTGCACACCACAATCCCAAACTTCTCCCACTGTAATTATCGCGGTCACTTGTCTCTCTTTTACCCTTATAATACGACACTATTCAGTATTCTTCCTGCCTTCAGGCACTATTCCACTTTTAAATGGATTACAATACAACCACCTTTTATCTTTTTAGCGATTTTATCATCTACTCCAGCCACTTTCCCATTTTCGCAACCCTCACAGCACCAAGAACCTCTTGCATACTTATTGCTTCCATATCCTGATACAACACCTGAGCTAACCCTCACGCCAAGTAATATTGCGATCTGCTTCATCATCCATAGCCACATAAAACAACTCATTAAAATATCCTCGCCAACTAATTTAGCTTTTCTTATTACTCACGAGTACCCTGCCATTCTTATCCTTGATATTCACACACGCATTCTTTTCTTGGTTTCTAATTTCCTTGCAGAACAATTTCCAGCTCCCATCCGGATCTTCATTCAAATTTCGTTTAAATGCTTCCTTTGCTGATTTCTTAACCTGTTTAATCACTCGTTTCACTTACTTCCTCTCGCCTACTCTCAAACAAACATTCCAATATATTTGTCTCCCTCTCTTTGATTCAACATAGTTTCACCTTTGATTCTTCCTCTTCTTCACGTTTTCTCACCTATACCAGAAACAATTTAACCATAAGAAGCACAATCTTATCATCGGATAACCTCATACCCATACCTCTTACAGGTTTCACATCCAATATATCCAACAGCACATTCTTTTTTTACCGGGAACAGATCAATCCTATTTTTACATTCTCCTCATATCAGTTTCGCAACCCATGTGTATTTATGCACATATTTCTGCTAAAAGAAATGTTTTCCATACACAAGCTTCTTTCTGCATACAAACTTACCACCCTCTCTCTGCTTTCATTTTACCTAGCTGAACCCAAGCTCCAGTTATCCTCTTCACCCTGTCACTTATTCCATTCACCACTACTCCCAAGTCAACCTAGAAACTCACTTTTTTAGCCTCACTTATATCATTAGAGGGTCTGTACATTACAACTATATGGTTTGACCCTTACAAATCTCAGCTTCCACCACACAATTCTCGAGCTCAATCGTTCATACATAGCCAACACAATATTCCGCTCCTCGCTCAAATGCACCAACATTCCTTCCTCTTTATACCTGCCACTATGTTTAAGTAGGCTAAAAGATAATTTAAAAAATGTCTAATTTCGGCCTTGTGCTCTTGCTGAGAACCACAAGAAGTTCACTAAATTTAAAATAATAATAAACAATCCACATCCATGTTTTTCACTTGATCTCACTCCATCTACTCCATGGTACACATACTCTTAATTCTCTTTCATCTTCGTCTCACATACGCATTAGCATCTGGAATTCCCCTGATCTAAAGACACTTACTTCTACTCCCCCCACCACCTTCACACCACATATGCAGCCCACTTTCCACACACCTACTCGATTCACACACAGGCGCGGACCAACCAGTATGACTCGACGGGGGTCTGCGACAGCCCATGACCATTACCGCCCTTGCGCATTGCATATGGGGCAGGAAGAATACCCATACCTCTGCCGGCCCGTATCATAAAAGGAGACTAAGCCGTGATGACGGAACCGGATGGACACCGACACATAAATTAAGGGAAACGAAGAATTCACAAGTGGATCTTCCTTCCTTAAAGAACTCTCGTTTCATACACCCCAAGTAGTTTCCTCTTTTGACTACTTGAGCTGTATACCTTCATCAACATATTTTACCTTCCCCTTACTTCGAAAACCTCTTCTTCCTACCTTTCTGACAGATACGAGGGGCGGTCAATAAGTTTTGCGAATTAGGAAGGCAAAACAGAGGAAGGGGGATGACTGTTTGTGGGGGTGTTAGGACAAGTTATGACAAGTCAGGACCTGCAGCCGCACACTCCTGTCTCGTCTATTTAAGAAGCAGTAGCTGATCACAGATCGTCAGTCACAAATTTTTCAACAATGGAGAAGTTTGAGCACCGCGCAGTGATCAAATTTTTGACCAAGGAAGGCAAGAATGCAAAAGAGATCCATGAACGCATGGTTGCAGTGTACACCAACACCGACCCTTCCTATGCAACCATTGCTCGCTAAAATAGGGAGTTCCGCCATGGTCGTGAGGCCCTTAAAGATGACCCCCGTCCAGGACGCCCGTCAGACGTGACCAAAGAGGACAATGTGGCCGGTGTGGAGAGGATGATCGTCGAAAATCGACGGGTGAAGGTCAAAGAAATCGAGCGAGAACTTGGAATATCACATGGAAGTGTTATCAACATCATCCATGACAATTTGGCTATGACCAAGGTCTCTGCCCGTTGGGTCCCTAGAAACCTCACGAAACCTCACGCCCCATGATCGACCTTAACGTCGTCAAAGTTCGGAAGAGCTGCTGTTCCTGCACAACCAAGACCAGGCGGGATTCGAGTCAAGCATAGTGACAGGTGATAAAACGTGCGTCATTCACTGGGATCCCGAAATTAAGCTCGAAAACATGGCCTGGAAGCACAGGAGCTCTCCGACCCCATCAATTTCCGGACCTAACCCTCAGCCGGGAAGATCATGGCCACCATCTTCTGGGATTCTAAGAGTGTGTTGATGGTGGACTATGCGCCCTCGTGGAAGGACCATCACAGGCCAATATTACGCCGAGGAACTGGTTGGGTTGAAGAAGTGCATCCGTCAGAAGCGGCGCGGCAAGTTGACACGCGGTGTTCTGCTTCCCTACGACAATGCCCCTGTCCACAAGGCCAGAGTTGCACAAGCTGCCCTGCGCGAGTGCAGATTCGAGGAGCTCAACCAACGCCCTACAGTCCAGATCTGGCTCCTAGCGACTACTTTTTATTCCGCCAACTCATAGCTGCACTGCGTGGACGCCGGTTTGGAGACGATGAAGATGTCCAGCTCGCCGTCCAGGAGTGCATTGAACAGCAGTCGGGAGATTTATGGTTGTCGGAAATTCGAAGCCTCAAGGATAAGTGACGCAAGTGCATTTAAGTTGAGGGTAGTTATATTGAAAAATAATAAAACACTTTTCCTCATATCTCGTTTTCTTATATCCGAATTGCAAAACTTATTGACCGCCCCTCGTATGTCCTCAATGTTTAGTTTCTTAATATAAAAAAAGAATAAAACACCGGACATCTCTAACGATGCTAATTCTTCAAGCACGCTCGTATTTTGAGCAACCATAATCTTTCCCAGTGGGAAAATTCAATAAAGATCACAGAGCCAAAGATCAATATTCGAGGAACACTGAGGCATTGGCACTGAAGAGGGCCAATGAATGAAAGCGAATGGAAAAATTCGGAAGCTCTGAAGGTGACAAAGACTACTGGTGTCAATTTCCCAAACTAAAATTAGGAACTCAAAAGAACAGCAAGATTGCATTTAAACGCCTCTTCGGACAAGTACTCGACACTCAAGTACTCTCTGAACGAGTTGTAAGCGATTTAATTCACGATTACTAAGCAAGATTGTTAAGTTCGCGGACGATGCTAAACTAAGTTATATGACAATCACGATTACGATCAAAAGGAAATAAACAAAATCTTAAGATGTATTTAATTGGTTTCATACACGACAGGTGAATTTTTAATCAAAATAATGTAAAGTAATTCACATCAGTTCTCGAAATGGTCAAAGAATTCAATACGTCAGAAGAATGCGACCTCAGTGTATTAATTTAGAGGGACTTCATATTTTTCAAATTGAGTCCAAATAACTAAACGAGAAAAAAACGCTTGATTTTTTTCGAGAAATGTTGAATATGAAAGTAGAAAAATAGTAGTTTTATTGTTTATATCAGCCGTGCATCGTTCGCTGGATAATGAAGCTCAACTTTGGTCTCTTTATCTGCAAATAAATATCGTTACATTAGAAATAGTACTGTGAAGAGCGATAAAGCTTATTTAAGTGCTGCGAAATAAATCTTTATACAGACGAACGTAAAGAATTGAAATTGTTCTCGCTTGAAGAGAGACGCTTTGGCGGCCAATTCATAGAAGTCCTCAAAATTCTGAAAGGCTACGATTAGATAAACCTTGATGAAATTTGGAGGGGGGGGGGGAGATATCACTAAAAACATTAGGTGAACTAATGTTCATGAAATGAAACTAAAACGTCTTTAGAAGAATATCGTAGTGAAATTTCGCATTTGTAAAATCGTTTCAACTTGGAATGCTCTTCAAATTAATATAGTTCAAAGTACATTACCAAGCAAAATAAGAAAAAGATTTACCTTTAATAAAATATTTTATAAATATTATGAGTATCATGCGTTTTATATAATTTATGGCGATTCTATATTATAAAATCGTATATTCCAGAAATTATACTAAATAAACTAACCAAATAAAATATTGATACGTGCAAAATAAGAGAACGATCCTTTACAGAATTGCTTACCAAGCAAATAGACCAGAAACAAAACAAGATTTGACAACGATGAAACTTAAAACACTTAATATGAGGTGTTGAAGCATTTGTTTTTTTTTGCTTCGGCGAAACGATGACCAAAGAACCTGACCAGTTTCTTGCAAAATTCTGGTGTTAATTTGTTCCATTCTTGCTCAATTTTGGTGAATAAATCAGTCACAGTTCAAGGCTGCTGGTCTAGAACTTTGTCTCCAATGATCTTTCAGAGGTTCTAAATTGGGTTCAGGTCGGGGCTCTGAGCAGGCCATTTCTTTACTTCGATATCTTCTTGTTCGAAAATGTATTTTAATCTCTTTCTACTATGGCATGAACCGTTGTCCTACATAAATACTGCTAGGTGATTCAGAGATGCTTGGAGTGAAGGTATAACATGGTGTTGTACGAGGTTTAGGTACACATTCGCATTTACCCTTCTAATTATTCGTACCGGAAGATTAACTCCTCCAGATGAAAACATCGCCCATAATATGATGCTTCCTCTTCTATGCTTGGCAGGCTTTTTAACACATTTAGGGTTAAGTCTGTCACCTGCATCGGGTTCATAAATCGTCTGCCATCAGATTTAACTAAGTTAAATTTACTTTCGTCACTGAAGTTAATTCTCTACCGATCTTTATCCCTACAAAAAATGCTAGCTTCAGCATATTCGAGTCTCTCCTTTTGGTTCTTCTTCTTGATGATTGGTTTGGTTGATGGAAAACGAGCTTTTAGACCAGCTGCATTGAGGCGGCGGGTCACTGTGAAACAGCTCACTTTTTTGCCACTATTGGTCTTAATTTTTCGAGAAATTCTTGCTGCAGTCTCGATGCGGCCCTTCATAGAGAATAGCCTAATGGCTCTGTCTTCTCGGACGGTGGTAATGCGGGGTCAATCGACTTTTGAATGAGATTTATAGATTTTGTTTCTATTGTATAACTTTGGAACACGTAAAATCATACTCTTGGACCTTCTGCCTCTCTTGAAATCGCAGAAAGAGTCCTCTCCGAAGTTTTCAAGCGAACATTTCTCTGAAAGAGCTCAGGAATGCTTTTCTGTGTGGTAGCATCTCTGCAGAGTGAGTACGACAACAATGCGGCCGTACAGTTCTTACCTACTGAGAAAAATATTTCCAGATGATTCCAAGAAACTTCTAGAACATTTCTAAAAAAATCGTTCTCTTATTTTGCACGTGTCAATATTTTATTTTGTTAGTTTATTTAGTATAATTTCTTGAATATACGATTGTATCATATAAAATCTTCATAAAATATATTAAATGCATAACTTTATCTACCATAGAAAATTCATTTACCTACTTACATTTTTAAAAATATTTTAATAGAGGAAAATCGTTCTCTCATTTTGCACAGTAGTGAGTCAATCAAGATGTTCAAAGATAAATTGGATAAACACCTACTTAATTATCAAAATTCTGCATTAAATCGAAAGTAATAAAATCCATATATTAACCTGGTAACTCTAAATATCCTCCCAAAACGCCCCTAAACCTACTTTCCCCACATTTTCTATGCCTAGCCATTGATCGGATCTAAGGGTCTTTGCTAGTCTTGGTTCTATAATTTTATGTATAATGTAAATCTTGTTTCCTCTTATACTAATACTTTGAAAAGAATGTTAATACAAAATTGCCCTAATGAAACAAATAACGTAATTTATAAAATCCCTTGTTTGGATTGCCCTTCATTTTATATTGGGCAAACTAGCAAGGATCTGAATGTGCGTATTAAGCAACATAAGTACTCTGTAAGCACTGAGCAAACATCAAATGCCATTTTTATCCATTTGAGTGAAAATTCCCATCGTATTAATTGGAAGGAGAGTTCTGTGATTGCCAAATCAAATGACTTTTTTTCACGAAATCTTTTAGAATCAGCATTTATACAACTGACTTCGAATTTTAATTTCAGCCTTGGAATGTATTTTTTGGACCCTTGTATCAAAAGAATGTTTAAGAATGACTTTAAAGATAAAATTTCTGAATTAATGATTACCACATAGAAGTTATTTTAGCTTATTTATATAAAAAAAACCTTTCCTCATATTTTTTTTTTGTCATACTTTCTAGTTATCATGTGTAAACTTTTTTTTTTGTTTTCATATTGCATATGTGATTCTCAAGCATTGCCCGCCCCCCTTTCTTTTGTAACCCGTAAACTTTTTTTTTTTTTTTTTAACCCTGACGGCTCATCTTGTTAATAGTTTTTTTTCCAGGTATCTGTTAATCCCACCCCTTTTAATCTTTATATCCCATATTTTCATTAATCAGGTGTATAAATATCTTTCTCTTTTTTCCTGTCTTTTAGTCTGCTCAGTAAAGGACCATTAGTCGAAAGGCCTCGCAGTTCTCCGTTGTTTCATTTTCCTCGTGGCTGTAACGTTATTCATATATATATATATATATATATATATATATATATATATATATATATATATATATATCTAATATATATATATATATATATATATATATATATATATATATATATATATATATATATATATATATATATATATATATATATATATATATCTTGATCATTCTGGACTGTAGGTGAGGCTGTGGGAGGCCATTTAGAGCGAAGAACTACAACGAGCTTGGAGTCCCTAGAGGGAAAGCATGATTATTCTGGACTGTAGGTGAGGCTATGGGAGGTCATTTAAAGTTAGGAACTACCACGAGCTTGGAGTCCCCAAGGAAAAAGCATGATCATTCTGGACTGTAAGTGAGACTGTGGGGGGCCATTTAGAGTCAGGAACTACCACGATCTTGGAGTCCCCAAGGGGAAAGCATGTTCTCAAAGGGTTTTCAGGAACATTCGTCCTCATAAGTTGATTTATTGTTATTTATTTTGGAAAGAAAGAAAGAAAGTAAATAATAGCAATAACTATATACTAGAAAAGTTGGACCCAGAGGATCGAAAAGTAAGGGAAGTGAAGATGTGTGGAAGAGAGATGGCCCGAGTAGCCACCAGAGGAAACTAATTGTGACGCTAGATACTTCTGCGCAAAACGTACTTTAACCCCAAATTACGACAATTTTCATAAATACACTTCTACCACGTCCTACAACCAACGTACACACACTGATATTACAGGTTGCGTAAGGAGACAATCTCCTCTACCTAAGTCACAACGCGTTTTCCTCTCTGCTTCTCTGTCTCCGTCATGAGTTCAAACCTACACCTTTTCTTTCGGTCTTTTGGACTCCACTACATGTCATTCGTGGGACTAAGTGCGATTCACCACTGGCCTTTTCACACTTTTTGACACGGCATTATGCCCGCTATGAAATTCACTGTCATCATATGCGTACTTTCATACATCTTAGGATCCATGGCACAAGTCGAATTTCTTAGTGACATTGCAAAAGGACAACTAACATGTGACATACATCTCAATACTATACACAGCCAGGTGTACACTATATCCAGGGAGCTGTTGATAAAAAAGATGTATCCTTTGAAATATAGCTGCCGTTGTCTGCGCTAAACCATTCATCTGCATAGTGTCTCAATCACACAATATTCATTCACTTCGTTGCGTATCGCGTTTTCTCTTTCAACATTACAATTTTTTTTTAGGTTGTAAATTGGTGTAAGGAAAGCCTCTTCTGGATTGTCTCCTCCACGGCCATCCTAGAGTCGCGAGTGTTCTCTTGTAAAGTATGAGGTGCTAAAAAGGTTCCGGCGTTTTTTTCTATTCTGTCAATAAATATAGGCAAATAGAGTTAACGATTCAAATGACGATAGTTTGTGGAAGATGCTGGGACTCAGCTTTTCCCACATGACTTACACCCACGCATAACATGCCCCTGCGACCAAGGAATCTTTCGACCAAGTCGCCTCCAGCCGCTGGAGCGAACGAAATGGCGAAACGAATATTCTCCTCGCTTCGCCAGATAAGAACGCTCATAATCTCCCTACTTCTTTCGTTGGAGGCAAAGTTGCTTGAGAACGAAATTATTCTCCAAAACGTGATAAGCCAGACTCCTCCGGTGTGGAGAATAATGAAAATGGCTTGCCAGAAAGCACACCAGGTCAGTTCAGAAGTCAGAGTTCATCCAAACTCTACTCGCCGAGAATACTAGCCTGCCTCTGAGACACCTTCCTCATCTCTCGTTGTTAACCATAGTAACGGGTCATCTGCAAATTGTGCTACTTTCTCACTTGTTCAGTAAGTTTGAGCACTCGTTTTCCTTAACTTCAATGAACTCAAACAATATTTAATTCACTTCGTGCGTTCACAAGCTTTAACATATCGATTAACATATAATTAAAGTGTTTTCTTAGTGCCTAAAGTGAAGATAAAAATTCAGTAGATTAAAAGCGATTTAATTTTCACTAGTAATTGCCACTGAAGTAAATAATTCCATATTTCATGTTACTAAAATATTTCGCATACTTAATTGATATAGTTAATTATTTTATGTAATAAATTACAATATCTTTCCTTTGAACGTTCCTGATTAAAACGTATACCATAGACGTCCTCCAAATTCCTCCTGAACAATGAATACTCTCGTTGGTTTCGGAAGTGAATCAAAGCAAAAACAAACAGGTCATACTGTCATGCAATTTAGTGCCAACAGGGCCAGTGGTGACTTCAATTTTAATGTCCAGAAGTGGGTACAAGTTGATATTTTCAAGAAATATTTAACTTGGAAATATTTGTAAATTGTTAATTTAATTATTTAATCTACTATTACAAACCCCAAATGATATATGTATAGTAATGCGCATTTCTTTATTATTCACAATGTAATTAATTACATATAACGCTTGAATAAAAATGGATTCATGGGCCTATAACACGTATAAGATATTTGCTTATGGACAGGTGTTGTCTAAAGGTTGCACCAATTCAAGTTTGGGGGGAAAATGCGTCCCCACAACTAGTTCTGATTATAACGAGGCGAGTGCAGCTGGTTAACAAGATTTTCGTCCATTGTAACGGGTGGCCCAAAAGTTACTTAACATTTTAACACAAAAACTAATTAAGTTATAAAAGTGGGTGATATAAAATGAAAGAGGAGATCTTGGATTTTTATTATTTAAATATAATATCCTTCAAATGTTCTCCATTATTGTTAAACAAGGCGGATTCTTTGCACCATATTTTCCATGACATTTTCCAAAACATCAGGAGTGATTTTGTCAATTTCTTCAATGATGTTTTGTTTCAATTCTTGAAGATTATTTGGTTCATTTACGTACGAGGGGCGGTCAATAAGTTTTGCAATTCGGATATAAGGAAACGAGATATGAGGAAAAGTGTACTATTATTTTTCAATATAACTACCCTCGACTTCATTGCACTTGCGCCACTTGTCCCTGAGGCTTCGAATTCCCGACAACCAGAAATCTCCCGACTGCTGTTCAATCCACTCCTGGACGGCGAGCTGGACATCTTCATCTTTCCCAAACCTGCGTCCACGCAGTGCAGCCTTGAGCTGGCGAAATAAAAAGTAGTCGCTAGGGGCCAGATCTGGACTGTAGGGGGGATGGTTGAGCTCCTCGAATCTGCACTCGCGCAGGGCAGCTTATGGAACTCTGGCCTTTTGGACTTTGACGACGTTGAAGTCGATCATGGGGCGTGGGGTTTCGTGAGGTTTCTAGGGACCCAACGGGCAGATGCCTTGGTTATGGCCAAATTGTCGTGGATGATGTTGATAATAATTCCATGTGATATTCCAAGTTCTCGCTCGATTTCTTCGACCTTCACCCGTCGATTTTCGAGGATGATCCTCTCCACAAGAGCCACATTGTCCTCATTGGTCACGTCAGACTGGCGTCCTAGACGGGGGTCATCTTCAAGGGACTCCCGACCATGGCAGAACTCCCTATTCCAGCGAGCAATGGTTGCATAGGAAGGGGCGGTGTCGTTAAAATGGATTTAAAGAAAGGATTCATCCCAAACTAGAAAACGATAAGTATATATGCAGCCATAACCAGAAAAAAGCATAATTAATTCAAATTTAATTGAACAAAATATTAAAAATAAGGATGCACGTCCTTGATCTGAATGACTGCAGCATATTTTAGGCTCCAGAACTTCGTCAATTTGTTGCATTGTTCTGATGTGATTTTAGTCCATCTTCTTCCAATCTTTGCCAGATAGCTTCTACATTTATTGGTTTCCGAAATATTAACTTCACACAGATTATCTTCCATAGATTTTCTATTGGGTTTAAATCAGAGTTCTCCACAAGCTAGTTTAGAATGCTATTTTTCAGCATCCAAGAGCTGCCTTACCTTCTTTGTAGCGTGGTGCGATGCGTTGTACTGCATGAACAAAGACGTCCGGAGAGAGGCAATCACGTGTTGCTGAGTAGGATTCTTGTATACCGCAGCGTTTCCTTTACGCAGTAAATAGACGAAAGGAAAGACGCCAGCGTTTGAAAACAAGCTTCACACCATACTGCTGCTACTTCCAAATTTAACCCGTCTTTTTCGCCCATGTCAGATTCAATCTTTCACCCGCATGACACCTAAATGCTGTTTCCCATCCAAACAAATTGGCCGTTATGTAAATATGCTCTATTTACATAGGAAACATTAATAAAATTTCAGAAATTATTATTATTGAAATAGACCAAGTGAACAACAAGGGTAAATTAAACAGATATCTTTGTGGAGCTTTATTTTGATTGAAATCACACTTTTTGACCGATTACAAAGGCCTCACCGGGTCATTCCTTCACTCTTTCAATGGGCAACCATTTTTCTGAAGGATTTGGCGACCGTAATTCCTCCCGAGTAATATTAACAGTAGCACGGGTAGTGGTGTCATACATACGCTACGAATTTTAACGTGTAAACTGAAAGTTTTATGTTATGGTTCTCTAGTTTTGGACGAAGAATTTCTTTAAATCCACATTACTTTCTTCATAACATTTGTTTATCCGCTGCTCTATGAAATGAAACATGGACATACTCGGAAGCAACCTTAAAAGAACCTTATGAAAATTTCAAGAAAATGTAGATTGTGGCATCTTGTTCTCTAGTTTTAGATGATACTCTATTTTACAGTCATATCTTAAACCATTTACAGTTAGTCTTGATCCTGTATAGATTTCCCTTGTGAAAGTTTTTGAATTTTCTTGGTTTCTATTTATAAATGAGTTATGACGTATTTGATTGTAAACACTTCTAACGATGGGGGAAGCTAAACCACACCAGGTGCGGTTAGTTGCTGGAGGGAGTTACGAATCGTGTTGACTTTACTTGGACGGTTGCCTAAAGTTGGGCGACCGGTAGCTCGGATGTCACTTGAAACAGTTTCTCCTCATTCAAATTCACATCTGGCGGAAAGAACATGTGGTAAAAACATATCTAAAACAACTAATTTTGGACATCCAAACATTTCAATTATAAATGCAAAGTAAAGCTAAATCTTTTGAGACCAGATTGAGAGGAAGGTCAACAGAAACCCTCGAAATGGGCCAATCAGCGACGAGCTCAGAGTTGGCAGTTTATGTCCAAGGTCGTATTTAGACCTGGCCATTTTGCTCATTGATAAACTGCAAAGTTCTAATCAGACACAAGTGACACATCGTGGTTCGGAGTCCACGTTAAGTTGTAGGTCCCATGACTAACCAAGTCCTCCTTTTGTCTCCTACTCTTTTTCTTCGCTGTCCTATCCTAAAACTCTCTTCTTCCTCTCGCTCTCACGTAGGCTCACAGTGCCTGGAGCCTACTTTGGCTATAGACAATGTGGCTACTGGGGACTACAAAGGAGTACCGGGCATCGCTCCCATCCTCCTTGGCCAGTCTATGAGGGCCAAGGGGAGCGGGGGAAGGGTCAGAAGAGCTGTTCTTTGTCTTTTTTCATTTTATTTCATTTTGTAATTCTGAGTGGACGGGTGAAACGTCAATAAAGGTCCCCACACCAGTTCAGGGGCTCTCCCCCCCACTCACAAATGCATACAATGAACTATTGAAAATAAAAAGCCCCCTCTTCTTCAAGCAATAGCCAATTACAATCCCGGACACGGCCATAATCTCGAGGATAGCGTTCCCTCCTGGCCCTAATGCCCGCAGGGGGATATGAAGTTATATATCTCCCACACATCTTTACTTACTCCATCTTCACCACTTTCTTTACATAAAGAAAGTTGCTATTGTCAAGTCTTTCCATTTTCGCTCACAAAAACTCTCAGTTAATAAAAAATTAAAGTGCTCGGAATCTGTTCCGTTTTATTTGCGTTTTGTGTGAATAGAAATTAATATAAATCTGACCATGAACGGGATTTAAAGGACCGAATGAAACAGTTCCTCGCATCCTAGACAAGGTCCCACAATTTTGATAAAGAAATGTACATAAAGATCAGAATGACAATTGCTGCGGTCCCAGGGATCAGTATTCTTTTGGGGGTAAGGTGTCCGGGTCCTAACTTGTGGATCCTTTCGCGACCCTATTGGGGAGGGGGGGGCATTATTTGTCAGGTGTATGTGGATATGAGTCGCGCCATAGAGGACACCCCATTGGCACGGCCCCTGAACAGAGAAGAGAGTGGGTATGTTGTGTTGTAAAGCCGGGAAGGGAAATTATAGCGGTGTTGCGATTGGCTGCGTTGATGGCGTGTGTGTATGTGGGGCCTAACTACCCCCACGAGGTATAAGTTCAGCGATTCCCCTCAATAGGGTTGCTTTATGTCCACGCTCGTTGGAGTTGAACCCGACACCTGGACGCTAGATATCCCACGCGGTATCCAGGAGGCGAGCGAGGGCTCCTCATTTGAAGAACAAAGAGATAGTCTCGGGCAAAGAAAAAAGAAATACTTAAAAGTAAAAAAAACAACACTAAATTAAAACAAGCATAGAACGAGAGATGCAAGGAGACAACGCGTCGAGGTCCGAAAAAGGACTTGGGTACCAACTGATACACGAATGACCGATCGAGGGAGTGTAAAGAAGAAAGTTCTGAAGTGAAGATGAGGAGGACACATTTTCACAAGTAACGATGGAATAAAAAGCAATCTTAAAAACTTTCGCCCATTTGCTGTCTCTTATTTTATCAATGTGTTCCTTCCATCTCCCTTTCAGAAGTTTAATCATTATTTGTGTATTTGTTCTTCAAGTTTTCTTTTCTTGTCTCTCTCGGTGCTTTGGCTTTTTTCATGCTCATAAGTGCGTGAAAAACGTCTCTGTTTACTAGTTTAACTTTTCATTTATTGTCAGGTTAGTAATTGGTGTTTGGTATCTTTTGAGGTAACAAAATTCTGATTAAAGCCCCTTGACTTTCCTTTTTTCCATTTTAATATTTGCCAATTTTTCCGTTAACATTTCTATTTGCTGTTTACCTCATTAAGTGTTTTTCCTCTGTGCTATTTTGTATTTTCGGTGTAATTTTTTGCTAGATTTGTATTACATGTTTTACAGGAATTTATAGTGGTAAAGTACCCTAGTTTTGCACATTCTTATAATCAATCTTTACTTTTAATCCTCTCGTCTGCTATGAATTAACTTGCCTTAGACCTGCAGTCAAAAAGGCTTAGATAATTGTCCAGAAATAAAGTTTTAATATCTTAAAGTTTAATTAATATATTGGATATTTCTAGAACTTTTGGTATGAAAAGTGTTTATTGCAGTTTATCGTTTCTACCAAAAAAAAAGTATCTGGCCATTTTTTAATTGTATCTTTTCTTCTCCCCCCATTCTTTCTTTGCTGAAATCATTCCCCCCCCCCATCCAATGGCGCGTCGGATTCAGGTCGCTTTTGAATTGCGTAGACTCGTGGGATGCACCGCCATTTGATGGAGCGCTCGCCTGCGTCCGACAATGCCGAGTGCGTTGTCCCCCAGACTCTTTGGCACATTCCTGTTGAATGTCCCAGTCTGGGTATCTTAGCGCACATTACCTGTCCCGGCATCGGGTCAAGCGGGGTCGCTATTGCTTGTCCCTTGTACTGGGGAAGAGCTGGCTTGCCCCCCGACGCTGGAAGTGCTTCCTTCTTGTTTTTTTGTTTGATTTTTATTTTTTCTTTGTTTTTTGTCCTGTTTTTCCTTGATAGCAGTCGTCCGATGGGCGAAATAAATCAGCGATCGTCTTTTCTGTCCTCTCAAGTTCTTCTTCTACTTCAGGGACCTTAGTGTCTTTGGGAGTATTTATAAATGGTACGTAGCCAGGGTCGTCAACCATTCGCAACCACTTCCGTAAACCGGAGGATACTTAGCACCCTCTGTATCCATGCTTAGAACTCACCACATCGGGCCATTTTGGCCAGTGACTGGTTTGGTCCAAGGCTCGAAGTGAACATGAATATCGAAGATGCTGTGATCTCCACTACTCTGCCTTCCCTCCTATCTCTTTCATGTGGACGCGCTTGATATGAGTTTACTCCTACCTCTTTGGTTATCTGCATATATGTGTACACGCACATGTAATCGTCAAACTTACATACCGGGTCGCATCCTGTACCTTTGGGTGCATTGATAAACATCGTTGGATCTCGAAGGCAACAAACCTCCAAATAAAATGGACAAAAAAATTCCACTCCGTCTTCGGACCGTCTCCAACTCGGTTCCTTATTAACACCTTCCCGACCACCTAAACCGACTCGCCCCTAATTATCAGCATTTTGCAGCGACCGAGGCACCTTCAGATACTGATGATGAACGGGGGGCAGTTCCGAAGCGCTCCGAAGCGAATTTTCTTGCAATATGAACTTTGAGCTCGGACACATTACCAAAATAATACACACGAACACATACATGTACGTCTATTTATGCACATAAACATGAATTTGGACTGAGAAATAGAGAATTTTTTTTTATATTTCTCAAGACATTCTTTTGAACGAACGAAACTGGGATAATTAAACGAAAATTTGTTGGATCATTCATAGAATTGCGAAGAAGACAGTCACCCTCCTCCTCTTCCGCCCCTCCCCCTCAAAGAATAAAAATTATGAAAAAATCCTCATCAACCTTAAGTTTGTGGGTTGCAGCTTGAAATTCAAGATTTCCCTGAAAGGGTAAACCCAAATGGCCCAAGCCTCTTAAGTAATGAGCACGAGGCACAACCTTCGCCCAGTCGCTCTTTCACGAGGAAGGTAAGGATAAAGAAGACCAGTTCCTTTTCCTTTATTTTACAACGTTTCGAACTTGCTCACTCATCTTCAGGTATTGACATACTATAAAATTAAAAATGAATTCAAGTTAGTTTAAAAAATATGACATTAAATGTGATAAACGATAAATAAAGTAACCAAAGTTTGCGTAAAAAGTGAAGCATATAGTCTCAATTTTTAAATTTCTTGTCACATTTCATTAGTCTTATTATATATATATTTTTTGTCTGCTGTGTCATACTTCACTTTATATATATATATATATATATATATATATATATATATATATATATATATATATATATATATATATAAGCAAGAATATGAGGACGTAAGAAAGAGCTTACCAAGGGTTACCTAATAATAAAGGTTACCTAATGTGTTAAAAAGGTTTAGGTAGGCAAAACAGTCTTGAAATGTAAAATAGAGAATATCTACGTACATGTGAAAGAGTTATTTAAGCAAAATACAATTATTAGAAATAGAACAGGTAAAAAATGAATAAGACCGTCACATGCAAACATTAGAACAATCTTACACAATATTGATATGAAAAGGCATAAAAATGACTAAAACTCTCTCAAAAAAGTAAGAGAATAATGTTACAAAAAAAAAGATGTGTTAAAATAAAAATAAAGTTTACCTAAAATGGTAAAAAAGATTAGGTGGGTGAAATAACTTGGTATAAGACTAGTAGTCGTAAATTCTGGTTGTAACTTTTGAATGTGTAAAGATTCTAGATTTCTTAAATAGGTATAGTTTTTAGTGGAAGTTAAAATATAAAATGAATTCTTTAAAATGGATTGGTGGTGCATTTTACACTGTTTATGTATTGAGAAAAATTCTGGATTAGAAGATGGGGGAGAAGGCAGGGTGGATTTTAGCTACCCTCGAGGTCTCTTTGCTACTTTCGATCCTTTTACACTGGCACATGAGACAAGCATTATTTGCTTGAGTATCTCAGTCAGATGAAATTTGATATAAATGAAAAGTCGTATTCGTATACAACATATATGTATTCTTAATTATCAGCGAAACTATAAATATATAACCTTTATAGTATTGCCTCAATTTACAAAATAAAATAGTCACTCAAAAATTTGCTTGCCGAATGAAGAAAACGTGCGATATTTGTGCCTAGGAAATACGAATTCTGCATCTCAAGGCTATTAAGATATTATTAGCCTTGTTTTTTATCTCTCGCTTTCAGTCATCCTTTAAACTTATAAGTTGTGTTATTATAGCCCCTAACACAATGTTGTTAACTTTAAATAATAAAATTATAATAAATGCATGTTTTAAAGAAAATGGATGGAATGGATTTTTTTTTTAATTTCCAGATAGAAATTGGACTCGTAGATGTGTTTATAACTTAATTAAAACTATAAAACTACTGGTTCGATAGTTCGAAAGAAAGGCGGTGAGGGGCCATAATAAAACTGCTATGACAGGGAGTAAAGTAAAAGAACTTGTTTTATCTCAGGAGAAAAAACCCAAAACTTATCTACTCCAAACAAAGGTCTCCAGTGAATTAGGTATTTCCTGTTCTTCTATGCGACGGATTTTAAAACGACAATAATATAAGCTTATAAAAGAATGCGCATTTTCCGTCGTGATATTAATGTAAAACAACATAAAAGGAAACGTTGTAAGTTACTCTACGATCGCTATTCATCCTAAGATACATTAAATTTTGCGTTTATCGACGAAAAAGATTTCGCTTTGGAAGTGCTAATAAATATGTAGTCCAAATAAAAGAGTTTATGACTCAAAGAAAAAAGACATCCATCCATCCCGTCGGACTGTCATGGAATGGTAGAACGAGGATCTATTTAATCGATACACAAATATCCTCAATTAATTCCTGATTGCCATCAGCTCTATCTTAAATGAGACTTCATTTTCCAACAAGATGGTGCGCCCTTCTCATACTAGCAAAACGACACATAAATTTTTAGAAGAAAATTGTCCTCATTTTATCAAAAAGAATGAATGGCATACTCAATCGCCTGACTCTAACCCTATGGACAATTCTATATAGAATTTAGTTCAAGAAAAAGCTTACAGCAATATAAAATAAATAAATATATATGCGGTTATGTAAGGGTAATAGTAAGAATTCCTTAATCCGTTAGAAAAGTTTCTTGAAGTTCCTCAACCCTCTTCATGAACGCCACCCATATGACTGGGCAACCATCTATTTCTTTTAAAAGATAAATTTCAAGAAGCTATTTTTTTGTATGAGATAGATGGCGTTTACTTTAACAGAAAAAGAGAATTATATTTATTATTTCAACTTAAACCAGTTTCCGATAAATTGAAATGCCTCGTCTTTGCAAGATCCCAAATTTGCCCTTGCTAATGATGGGATAAAGTGTGTTGTAGCATCCTGTACTGTCAGAGTTCATAGCGATGGGGTGTGTCAATTTTGGGGGGTGAAAATCAGTTTTTGCCAATTCTTTCACTGAGGAGTTCTAAAAGTATGTTTGTATGTGAGAAATTCAAATCTGCTATTATTTTGTGATTGCACAACATCTAGTTTGTTAAATATACTTTAAAAGAAAAACCCAGTTCATAAATTTCTCTAGCAAAACAACAGGCAATGCTATGCACATTTAGTTTCTCTGCATAAAAATATCCCAGTAATCATTAAACATATCCTTGTAATCATACAACATTAGACAGTGATGACATCAGTAAAAAAAAAATTAAACAAGTTTCATCAAATCTTGCTTTGATTCGTTCTTTGACATCAGCCACTGACTTGCGTCTTGGCTTCTGATATAGCCCTCACGTTTCTTAGGGGTATACACCCCTATCTGCTGCTTCTTTGACTTGTTTCACATACCTCTCTATTGACTGGGCATGGCAGGGCCAATGTGGAACTTGCATAGGCTTGTCAAGGAACTTCTTTACTTACGCTGTATCCAGATTACATGCCAATGGAGGTTTGAATACCTTGTCAGCTCGAACAGGGAAGCACTGGGGTTGATGGAAGGTCTTTTCCTTGGACGTACAAGTGTGTGATTATCTCCACTCTTCATGTCAACAATATTTTGGACAACAGATCTCCTCTCCTCATTGTCATCCGAGCACAAGATTGTCTGGATTATCATTTCGCTGACCGAATACCATGCTGAGCGCTTTATAGTTGACAAAATAGCATCCACTATAACGATCCTTTGAAGCTTAGGTAGCCTCAGCTGAAACAAGGTGTAGCGTTGGCCTTCCACCCAAGAATGATTTACTTTGATGTTGAACCAACAGGGGTTGTACACACCAGCAATGTATTCCACTATCAGCCTTAAGTGTTGAGAGTTCCTTCTTTACACCTACTTTTGAAACTCATGTGCGACAAGGCCTGTTTGCTTATGTCAACCACCTAGAATGGCTCAATGGACCAATTTCAAGAAGGGCTAGATCTTTGAGAAGTTCCCTTGTTCTTATGGCCTGTGTGAGCATATACCTGTACGCTTGATCAGTTGAGAGTTCCTTTATGACATTGCCACCTAGTTAAGTAAGAGGTTTTGTAATTGAGAGTTTAGTGAATGAAGGAAAAAATTAAAGTCCGTTTGCAGTGTCTAGCATCTTGCCAATATTACCTGTCAACTTGTTGTTAAACAAGGTCTTCCCATCCAGTCCTCTGATCAAGTGTTGCAGGGGTAACTCGTTAGTGTGGAGGGCACAAACAAATCAGATTAGTTTAAAGCCAAGCTTGACTTTTCCTAAATGCATGGAACCACCCCAATGTTAACATTTGTAAAGTTATCTCCAATGACCTGAAAGCTTTTATCAATGCCCTTCATGAAATATACAAGATTATCTGCAATAACTTCAGCAGGTTTGGTTTTTATTTCTTGAGCCTTTCTCAGGAGTCAAGTGGTAGAGATATCTGCCACCTGACTCATTGCACACAGAAAATGCTCTTCTTTGATGAGGCTGGCGATTTGACTATCTGAATTGTCTACTTTTTGCATAACTTTAATTGTATCTTGACGGCCGTCTTAGAAGATGCAGTCAATTTCACCCTTCTTACAACATTTATCAAAATCATGATCCAGGGAGGTCATGACTTTTTGTTGTGCCCGCTTGACTGTATTGCGATCAACTCGAGTCTCTTGTCCTCTTCAGTGATCAAGCCAGCATCCATAAAGCCAGCAGATGTGATGGCAGCTGGGTTATGCAGGCCAAGACCATATTTAATGATATGCATAGCAACATTAGGTATTTATAATCTGTTATATTGTGTCTTTATAATGGAAGTTGAAGATGTGCTTGGCATTTTTAATCTCACTTCAAAACTTCCATCCTTTCCATCTTGAGCATCAGCTCTTTTTGTCCTTTATTTTCATCAGCAGAGAAATTATTTCACTTGATGGCATTGGAACATTGGCCTGCCTACTTGTCTCTTTATATTTAGCAAATCTTCTTCTTCTTTCACCTTCTTGCTGCTCCTGATTTTTTACTTGTCTGTTTTGCTCAGGTTGATCTGGCAAGCCAATCTGATGTGGTCGAATAGAACCAAACTTTTGTCGCTGACCTTGAATGAAAACAAGTTCCTTCACAAGGATCTTCATCTTCCTAGGGCATGTGCAACTAATGTGAGTTTCGTTTTTGTAAACAGGTTATTTCCAACTAGTTAGGATGGGAGTACTGACGGACAAGTAATCTTCAACACACTGTGAAATAATTTTAAAAAACCCCCACTGAATTAGATATAATAATTTTCATTTAATTTTTTTCAAGCATTCAAAAAAGTCACAACTTTCAAGTAGCTTATTACCAAGCAGAACTAAATTATATTAAAATAACAAAAATATAAAAAATAACAAAACTAACAACAATAACAAAAATATTTTAGAATTCATAACTAATGTTGCAACTATTTAGCACCCTTACCCCGGCATCCCTTGCAGTCGGGGATTGGTCCCTGGGCAGAAGGGTCTGAGCTCGCCCCCTACAAATCCCCTTCATGGCCATCCATCATACACAATATCATCCACTTCCTCCTCGGTCATCCCCCCCCTCCTCTCTCTCTCAAACTCTCATTCATGCAATCAATCTTTTACGCGTCGTCTTCCAACCTTTCACGCACCCTGACACTCACCCTCGTATAGCTTCTCTCTTCTCAACTCGATTCCCGTCCATTCCTCTTCTACGTCTACACCACATCAAAGCGCTTTTAGACACAACCTCCTTCGCATTATAACCATCTCTCACACCGTCGTCCATCACTCATCCATCACTCATCCATCTCTCACTCGAGATCTTTCCTTTTACTCTCATACCATATTCTCATTCCCATACACCAACTTTGACACCAGCGTATTTTCATGCACCCTCTTCGCATCTCCACAATCAACACTCACCAACGCTCTAATTAATCACCCTAGAGACTTTTCTACTTTTTAAAACCTCGCAGTCGCAATCAGCTTCATCTGTACCACTATCACTTACACCAGATATCACACCCAATCCCATTCCCACTTGCAAATTAGATTATCTTTCTCTTTTCTGCACTCATCTTTACACTCCTTTCCACACACGCTCTGGGAAAAGCTACCAGGCCATCAGCATATTCCAATATATGTAGATAGAACCCATCCCTCACCATTCCTAATCAATCTTACACCTCTTTTCCACATTCCCATACCTACTTCTTCTCTCAGTACTCTTCCCATAAAGATACTAAACAGCCACACTCGCATGACACAATCTTGACATATACACCTACGTATGTCAAGCCACTTACTCAGTTTATCTTTATCCTGAAAGCGCGGATTACATCCAACATAGATACCCCTTCACCCTATCTAATAGTTTACGAATCATTCCATACATTCTTCCTGCCTTCCATAATGGTTCTATATCTACACAATGATGAACTTCCTTCAGATCCACGAATCCAGCGAAAATCTAATACTGAACGAAAGAGTCAAATATCTACACAATGATGAACTTCCTTCAGATCCACGAATCCAGCGAAAATCTAATACTGAATGAAAGAGTCAAATATCTACACAATGATGAGCTTCCTTCAGATCCACGAATCCAGCGAAAAACTAATACTGAACGAAAGAGTCAAATATCTACCCAATGATGAGCTTCCTTCAGATCCACGAATCTAGCGAAAATCTAATACTGAACGAAAGGGTCAAATATCTAGACAATGATGAGCTTCCTTCAGATCCACGAATCTAGCGAAAATCTAATACTGAACGAAAGAGTCAAATATCTACACAATGATGAGCTTCCTTCAGATCCACGAATCTAGCGAAAATCTAATACTGAACGAGAGAGTCAAATATCTACACAATGATGAGCTTCCTTCAGATCCACGAATCTAGCGAAAATCTAATACTGAACAAAAGAGTCAAATATCTACACAATGATGAGCTTCCTTCAGATCCACGAATCCAGCGAAAAACTAATACTGAACGAAAGAGTCAAATATCTACACAATGATGAGCTTCCTTCAGATCCACAAATCCTAGTCTAACAAAGACTAGTAAAGCTTACCATATATAGGATAGTAAAGCTTACCATAGTATCGCATAGTATAACTTATCATAGTATAGTATAGCATATCATAACCTAGTATATGTAGTTTATAATAGTTTAACATAGTATAGACTATCTTATCCTCGTATAGCCTAAGCTAGCCTAGTCTTGCAAAGCCTAGCATAGTATAGCCTATCTACCATAGCCTACCTTACGCTAATATAGCTTAGCATACTATAGTATAAGCATAGTATAACCTAGGCTAGCATAGTATAAACTAGTCTAGCATAGTATAGCCCTGCTTAGAATAGTATATCCTATCCTATTCTAGCATAGTATATCTTGGCACAGCACACCCAACCATAGTATAACCTAGCTTGCCCTAGCTTATGTTAGCTTAGCATGGTACTCTATAATCTAGCCTAGTCTAGCGTAGTATAGTCCAGTATATCCTTGTATAGCCCAACCTAGTGTATCATAGAATAGAATAGCATAGAATAGCATAGTATACCCTAGAGTAGCCTAGTGTACCCTAGCCTAGCCTAGTATAGACTTGCAAATATAGCCTAGCATAGTATATATAGCCTAACCTAGCTTAACTAAGCCTAGTGTAGTATAACCTACCCTAGTTTAGAATAATATACCTGAGCCTATCACAGTGTATCTTAGCCTAGCCTAGCTTATCAAAGTATAGCCTAGCCCATAATAGTATAATTTAGCATAGCCTGCCTAGAAGAGTATAACCTAGCCTAGCTTAGCTCAGCCTACTATTGTATATTAAAACTTAATCTAGTCTATCTTAGCTTACCCTAATCTAGTATACCCTAGCTTAGCCTAGTTCACTGAAGCCTAGCCTAGTTCATTCTATCCTATCCTAGCCTAGTTAGCATATTCTAGCCTAGAATAACATAGCTTAGGTTAGTATATCATGGCCTACCTTGCCCTACCCTATCCTAGTTAGTATAGTATAGTATATCCTAGACTAGACTATTTTGATCTTAGTCTAGGCTTGCATAGCATGCATAACATAGCCTATCCTATCCTAACCTGGCATAACGAAGCCTAGCCTAGTATAGCTTAGTATATCATTGCCTATCCTAGCATACCATAGCGTTACCTAGCCTAGTATAGCCTTTCATGCTCTGCATAGCCTAGTACAGCTTAGCCTAGCCTAGCATAAACTATCCTAGACAAGTATAGCCTATACTATACTATTATACCCTAGTCAAGCATAGCTTATTATTGTCTAGCCTAACATACTATATGCTAACCTAGCATAGCATATTATAGGCTAAATTAGTATAGTATATGTTACCCTTGTACATTATATCTTAGCATATCTTAGCATAGTATAGCCTAACCTAGCCTAGGCTTGCCTAGCAAAGTATAGCATAATATAGCCTATTCTAGTCTAGCAGATTATCGGCCGAAAAGTTATTATATTATTGCTAAACAAAATAATTCCCGGGATATCCTTGGGAGGACTTTGGCAATTATAGAATTCGAAAGAGAATGTAAAACAACATAGGGGTTTCAAATTTCGTTAAAATCGGCCGGAAAGTTACAATGTTGTTACAAAAACAAAACACAAACCGAGGACCGACTGACTGATCGACATAGCGTGATGTAGAGTTGCTTATGACTAGACTCGCACGCGACTAAAAATATTACTAAACAGCTCTGAAAAAGTCTCATATCTCAGAAGACGGGACCGGATTTTTGTTAACTACTTTCAGAAGACAAGCAATTTGCTTACTGCCGCACTATTTCAGGTAAGGAGTGTGAAGTTTCCTTACCTGAATAATCACCTTCACTATTTCTCCGAGAGCTGTAAGTGATGAAGTACTTTTACCAAGAACTCATAAAGAAGGAAATGCGCTATCAAGGGCGATGGGACAGACATATGAAGTCGGACTACTGCTAGAGTCTCAAACCACATGACCCCGACAAAGTCTTCAAACGCAAGAGCTACAAGCGCAAATTCTTGCCATAATAGGAGTCTCAAACCACATGACCCCGACAATGTCTTCAAACGCAAGAGCTACAAGCGCAAATTGATTCTATAATAGGAGTCTCAAACCACATGACCCCGACAATGTCTTCAAACGCAAGAGCTACAAGCGCAAATTGATTCTATAATAGGAGTCTCAAACCATATGACCCCGACAAAGTCTTCAAACGGAAGAGCTACAAGCGCAAATTCTTGCCATAATAGGACCAATTTGAGCTTTCTTTTTATTTCACCGCTCTTTCTGGATCACATTAGTGCACACTGATATTTGGATGTAATAGATACAGGATTCAGATTTGACTAGTAGTAATACATAGTTTTATGTTGCATATTTTGCCTTTAGAGATGAATCATGAACAAACTCTGGCTCTGCATGTTTCGACAAGATACTTCCTCCTCCTAAAAAAACTGATATATACAAAAAATAAACTTGTAAAAAGAATTTACGTTAGCATTTATATTCACGATCATTTTTTTTTAATTCTTTTTGAGTGAAATAAAAAGACTACTTGACCAATCTAAAGCCTAATATTCTCATTTGAGAAAATTTAATTTTACATGACTTATGTGGTTGAGTTTATAGTTTTATGTAAAATGGGGAGTTATGAAATACTTCGTTGACTATTCTTCTTCACTGGTGCCATATATTTTTTTATTATTTGTGTTCTATATAACTGCTATTATATTAGAAATACATGCGAAAAATATTGAAATTAATGATTTTTGACATTCTTATTAGACAAAGTGAGTAATATTCTTTGCAAACAGTGTTTATATGATGTATTTTAAATATATGAGATATAAAGTGTCATCCTATAATTGCAGAATGTGATATACTGCAACACTGCCTAACAATGATTTTATTTATATGCATTTTTTCATGTTTTTATATCTATCTTTTACCGTTGACTTCAATTATTACCTTAGTTTTGGTATATTATCAGTACTCTACATTCTGAGGATGTTCCAGTTCGTGTTTTTAATGGTTATATAGTTATATCTCCACTGAAGATGAAAGCGGTAAATCTAATAAGGTGTTCCAAGACATGGTCTCAGATTCCGAAAACACCTCATCTAATGTAAAACAGTCATCAGTTCCTCAGGCTGATAAAACCGTTTTATCAGTTCATCACTTACAGCTTCAAAGTTCTCGGGGAAATGATGAAGGTGACTATTCAGGCAAGGAAGCTTAACATTCCTTACCAGGGATATTACCGGAGTAAAGCGATAGGTCTAGTTCAATCTAATCTGATTTTGTAAGGATATTGAGACAGTAAAGTGTATTTTCATGTATTATAACGTATTTAGGAAATGTAAAGAAAATATGAGCAATAAATAATAAAAAAATATTTACATTGCGAGTATTTGAAGTTCGTGCTTTTCAAGTGTGAACGCTTTTATTTTTTCTATAGACCATATATAGTCTCCCATCTTGACAGTATTCCACCTTCCTTAGTTTCTTATCCCCATTGTTGCGATGTTCTGATGGAATCTCTCACCATGCTTCTCACTGATATCATTCTGGTTTTCACGAAATAAAATTAGATGCCAATAAAAAAAGGCTTATTCAAAGACATACCACAACCTACGTTCTTGAAGCTCTAAATAAGCTTTGCTACCAGATGTTTGTAGTTTGGATCATGGTGATTCCCTAAGAATCCATGAACTACACCACGAAATGCACACCATGTTTTCTTTTAGACTTTTTTTCGTCGCTCTTTCTAGTTTCTCAGACTTCAACATTGCGTTTACTTGTGGTCCAACAACAATACAAACCAGCCTTGATCTTAGCCTCAGAAAGCTTTGGAAACATGAGACGGATTTCTTGAAAGGCTTCTCTTCTAAAATCTAAAGCATTAACTTAATGTTTTATCAATCCCAATTTTATATTAAGTGCGAGTAATAAACGTTTGGCAGGCTCCATGCAGGCTGTATGGCAATATTTATGTTCCCTGGCTGTAATTCATCTCCCGAGGCCCACTGAAATTTCTGGTACTGTTGATTACAGCTCTGCTATCCCTTAAGCAAAGGAAACACGAATATTTAGTGTATCCACCTTGCAAGGCAAAGCAAGAAGGCAAACATCTTGAAGTCCCCACGAACATCCTACTTATATTCAGCATAGATGATTTTGTCGAGTTCTTTTATAGTATCGAGGGTTTAGTGAGTGGTTAATTCCAGTCCCACTTCCTGGGCATATATTTTATTACCGCACCGAGGTAAAGCGGAGGTGAAGCGTATCTAATACACCTACCCTAGCCACTTCCGATGAATAAGAATAACCCCAGTGCGTACCCTTTTGATCAAAACTAAGATAATGATCCTCTGAGTCTGTTCTCTACTCAGTATAAGCCAACCATGGGCGGGTCGGTGGATTGCTTAATAATTGCCAAGGGATCGTCCAAATTTGTTAAACACACATATAGAAAAATAATCTTTAATGTACATGAATTTGGAATAAACACAGCGTATACAATTATAAATAGGATGAATCTTGCACTGAATAAATAAGTCTACAAAAATGTCGTGGGGATTACTTGCAGATTACTCACTGGGATGTTTGCGTCTTAATGACACCAGACAGAACGAAGGGAATATTATTATTGAGTTAAACACTGAATTAAGTAAGCACTTCTAATATTAGAGGGTATGGGCTCAGGATGAGAATTCTAGTACACAAATAAACTGGTGAAGTTAGGGGAGGGGATGATTCAATTAGGGATACCTTTGAGTTCGTGAGTATTTTTGAAGGGGGGGAGGGCGGTGAAGATCTTCTTCTAGTGACGATGATCACAACTAGTCCGGCCGTCCGAGGTTACCGAATGAGAGGGTAATCCTAGACCGGTGATATACTGATACTTTGCCGGATCACGAACGTGAGCGAAGCGGTGACTCAATCGGACTTCTTCCTAGAAGTACCTGTATGATTATTCGACTCCAAGAGTGGGTAGACAAAACCGATTACATAGCTACGTCTAGGGTAATCCGCAGAAGGAGGTCCTGTGTAACGTCAGACTCTGAAGGGGAGGGGGATGCTGCGAGAAGTTTGGCACCTACAAGTACTGTGACGGCAACAACCAATTTCCCGAGAAGTTCCTTCCTTGCAGCGGCCAAACGGTTTCTTATGTGGATCGAGTTTCACACAAACCCAACGTAGGTCCAAGGGCTTCTGCCTGATTCCAGGGAGAAGTCTTCCTTTTATTTCTCCAACGAGCAAAAATCGAGAGAGCGAATCGAATTCTCGTAAAATCCGTATCGTCACGCGAAAGAACTTTTTTCATCTTTGGGTTAACGATATGTCATTCACGTCTTTGAGCCATCTCGGATTTTACAGCGGTGCGAAAAAGGGCGACGGAGAATTCGAGGCAGGCGAGAGGTGCGTTTCTGGATACCAGAGGTCGCGCAGCTTTGTGTCGGAGTGTTTTTGCGTACACTTATGTACGCGGTATTTAGACTTCTAAATATAGTATCATAGTTTTCTTTTCTCTGACGGAGTGTTCAAAAGGCAATGATGGATATTGGTTTCCATTGTGTAGTAACACTGCTTTGCAGACTTCATGTTGAGGTATCTATGGAGAGTCTCCATTCAGCAGGATCATGTTTCAATCCAACAGCAGTAAACAAACCCTCAACATCTTTGCGGAAACAGAGATCCCAATTAACACCAAAGAAAATTTCAAATTCATCATTTCATTTCCGCTACACAGTAAATTTCCCTACTTCAGCCTGTATGTTAAAAATTCAGCTCCTGACTTGGTTAGATCTAAATCCCTGATCAAATCATCCAGGTCACTTTGATTTGAAAAGAGTGGATGCGTACTCATTCTTGGCACGAATGCTTTATCCATTTCCTTGCTGCCGCTACCTGCTGACTTCAGAGATGGAAAAATGTTGGCGAAAAGCAATATGATCTATCAGAGTTGAGCTTTAGCTAGTTTGATTAGTAGAGAGCCAAGGGGATCCGTTTCTCGGACGAAATCCTTCTGGCGAGTGTATCGGACTCTCACGAGGTGGCTATGATTAATGCCCTTGATGGCACGCCTGTGAGTGTGATGTCGCACTCCATCATGAATTTACTGAAAGGAGTCGTTTATGCGAGGGAACTCGTGGACTACTCATTAGAAGACACCATCACCTCAGAGCTAGCCGACCATGGGGCTGTCAAAGTCGAACGTGTGATGAGAAAACAGTGAGAGACCCACGCCTACACTCTTCGTCACGTTCGACCGTGCCAGGCTCCTTGAGTCGGTGCATGCCGTTTGGTATCACTACTGCTTGAACGAATTCGTGCCACTGCCGCGGATGTGTTCCTATTGCTACCGCTTTGGCCTTATGAATCGCTTGTGTAGACATGCAAAGTCGGGTTTAACCGAGGTCTGTGTAAGTTGCTCCAAGGACGTACACGACTAGTCTGTATTGTGTATGACCGAGTGTTTCAATTGCAGAGAGCTGCACCACACATCTCCTTGAGAAGGAAATCCTAGCCTTTCATGCTACGTGTCGTCTTTCATTTCACGAGGCTAAGGACTTAATCCTGGCGCGAACAGCGCTACCTGCGACGTATTATGTCTCGATTTTAAATAATGCAGTCTCTGATCCTGTCCATCCTACGATCACGGTCGCTTCCGTACATATTCGCATAGCTTCTGCGGGGTTCTACTCCCCCCCCCGAGCTGTCAACAACAAGGGTTCACATCCAGCCCCGCTAAACCTGGTCTCCTCCCCCTCCTTTCTCCCCTTCCCTGCCCTCTCCGCGTCCGTGCCATTCCCAACTGCCCTCCCTATCTCCTCCCCTTTCCACTCCCATCCCCACTCCCCACGTCTCTGCTCATCCCCAGTCATCTTACTCTCCCTTCCCTCCTCCTCTGCCACCCTTGCTCCTTTCGGAGTTCCCAAAGATGTCTCCGGAAAGTAGGACAGCTCCCTAATTCTCTCACTAACTTTTCAAACTCAATCCCTAATTTCCTCCCTAATTTACTCTCTAACTTCCTCTAATTTATTCTCACACTTACACTTAAATTCCTCTCTAATTTACTCTATACTTCGTCTCTAACTTCACCTCAAACTCACTATCTAACTTACTCGCTAAATCAATCTTTTAATTCCTCTCTATCTGACTCTCTAATTTCTTGCCTAACCATCTATCTCTCAAATTCCCTCTCGATTTCACTCTCTAACATCCTCTCTATCTCACTCTCTAACTCATGCTCTAACTCACGCACTAACTTCCTCTCAACTCTCTTTCTTTCTTTCTTTCTTCTTATTTTTCTTTTTTTCCTCTCTTTATCTCTGTTTTTATTTATCTCTTTCTTTCTCTTTCCTCTCTCTTCTTTTCTCTTATTTTTTTTTCTATTTTTCCTTTCTCTATTTTTTTTTTCTCTTTTACCTCTCTTTTATCTCCGTTTGCCCCTCTCTTTTCTATCTCTCCCCTTCTCTTTCTTTTCTCTCTCTTTTCTTCCCTCTCAATCTCTCTTTTTTCTCTCTCTTACAAGCTCTCTCTTTTCCCTTGCTCAATCTATATTTCTTTTTTCTCCCACTCAATTTCTCATTTTTCTTCTATTCCTCTTTTACCCTCTTTTTCTCAATCGCTCTCTTCTCTCCTTCTTTTCTGCTCTTGTATCCTCTTTTTTCTCTTCTTTTCCGCGTCTCTATTTCCTTGTTTTTCTCAATCTCTCATTTTATCCTCCTTTTCCTCTTCTTTTCCGCCTCTCTTTTCCCTTCTTTTTCTCAATCTCTCACTTTATCCTCTTTTCTCTTATTTCTTCTCCCTCTCTCCCTTTCCCTTTTTTCCTCACTCTCTCTCACCTCTCTCCATCCATCCATCTGTCCATTCATCAATCTCTATCTATCTCCGAATTGAGCTATTTACATCCCGCCCTGAATCGAACTGTGCCCACCCTTTCGTACGGCGTGGACCTACCTTAACTTGGCACGCTATGCCCTATGCCAAGAATGAGTCACTTGCATCTTCTCCTCTTCTACATCCAAACATCTGAAATGAGACGTTGAGGTTTAATTTTATTGATCGATTTAAATGGGTTATTTTCTGTGACGAAAACCGCCAGCGTTTTTCTAATCTCACCCTCGGACTGTTCGTTGGAAACGCAAAGGAGAATAAACAGAAGAAGAAAATCATGAACTAAAATTCCCTATGTTGAAACTTTTACTCGGTCAAGAACTTCGCGAGGTATTCATTCCTTGTAAAGGGAAAGAAGCTCAGGAACTAATTAATTTCCGAATAAATCTTATTAATATCCGCCGCTTGCATCCTGTTGTTCGAGGCGACATTGAGTGTAAGATACTAAATTAAAACACTTGTCAGTAAGAAAATCAAGGTTAGAAAGACATTTCCTAAAGGTCAAGCAAAATAGTTCGTAATTTAGAGCAGAGTTCAAGTTACGAACTTAACCTCTTCGTCGGTAGATAGAATAGACGTTTCATATCGAGAACGGATATTATTTTCAAAATTATCTAATTCACAAAATTCCGGCTTTTTTAGCGGAATCTGCCAAGAAACGCCAACACACGGACCCACGCATGCATGGCATCTCGTAATTTCATGCGTAAGAACGATTTTAGTGCTAAATGTCGATGTACCTCACATATGTGTGTGAAATTAATTTGTGACAACTTTAGCTAATTAATTTATGAATATGAATCAGCTTTCCACGAACAAGACTTTGGACTTAGGGACTTTGGACAAAGAAGGGTTGTTGTCCTCGTGAAAATAATAAATGACGAGATACCCGAATCATTAGCTAGGGATCGGATGCCCAGAAGAACAATTGGTAGGGCCATTAGCCATCCTTGCCGACGAACCAAAATAGAGATTTGTGTGATCTTTCCACTCTTTCGTATGTGGTCGGTCGGTACGCCTTACTTCAAAGGCGATGCAAACCAACGAAGGCAGAAAAGTTCAGATTTGAATTGAGCTTTTCTGTCAGTAATCACATACAGTGGAACACCAAATCAGGATATCCAACCGTCTAAGAAAGCTAATGCAACAGTTGCATCACTGTTTAGAATCAGTAAAGCTTCAATCCACTTTATAGCTTTGTCTATACATGATAACAAGTAACGATTAGGAGATAGGTAGGATTGTCAAGGCAGTGTACACGGCGGTAGTGAACTAATAATCTCAAGGAGCACTGTTTCGAATCTTGACGTGGGAATACTAATGGGCAAGATGGATGACTTGGTGTGACGAGTGACCTCAGCTGCTTAACATTAAGGGCATTTTCATGTCCATGAAAGTATGTCTATATCCTTATTAGGTCAGAAATAATTTGTTTTGACCAACCGAAGTGATGCTTTAATTCCAGGATGAGATATACTCTGCAGTTGTTTGAAAAATGACATCCTGAAGGTTATAGGAACAAACGCTCTTACGTATTTAAATGTTACTTTAATCCGAATTAAAATCATTTCCCGGGAAAGGAAAATGATTTTAATTCGGATTGAAACGATTTCACCTGATCTCCCTTCTGTGCTGTTACCACAGAACAGATGACAAACGAGTCTATTTGGGACTGAGTTGACATTCCGAGACAGGCAGTCAGCAACTACATTACCTTCACCACGTACGTACGCTATGGCGTTAATATATTCTAATATCGCCTTCCAATTACGTTGTTGTCTGTGGGTCTTTACACGTGGTGGCAAGGAAAAGTCAGATACCAATGGTTTGTGATATGTAGGTACATAAGGTTGCATGTCGACCTTAGATGATGTATCTGAAATGGATCACAGCAAGATACGCAGCCAAGAGTTCCCGTTCATAAGTGGAGTATGCTTGCTGTGTTTTGCTCAACTTTCTCAAGAAAGATGCCACAGGCTGGGGATACCCATTCACCAATTGATGAAGAGCAGCGCCCACTGCGAATTGTGAGCTGTCTTACACTAGTTAGTATGGTGAATTACTAGGCAATGGCGGACGTAACTTGAATGAGCTTTCCGGCATTAAACGCTTCCCGTGAAGCATCATTCAAGGGGAGCTCTCAAACTTTAGGTAGAATTCGTGCGAGTTCAGTCAGAGGAGCTGCAATTGCAGTAAAATTCGGCATCATTCTCCTATAATGGGGTAAGATACCTGTGGTCCGTTGTAATCCGTCGGTAAAGGCATTTTGCTGATTTTTTTCTGTGACCTTCCTCGCTGGAGGGCATATTCCTGCAGCTGAGACATGGTGGCTTAAGAAATCAATTCTTCCTTCATGAACTCGCATTTATTTTTGTAGAGGTGTTCATCTTTCGAATAGCCCTTGAGACAAACCCGGCAAACGTATTCCCATTTAAAGAGCCAACCTAATAATATCGCACCAAGTCAATGGTACCCGAGTGTAGCGCCGATAGTGGCTGCCTGGCGTACAGTAGTGTATACCTTTAAAGACTTTTGGTCACACGCCTTCGTTCCTGGACAAACGGTAACCTCAAAAATTTCCAGAGCACAAATGGAGTTGACACAGTAGCTTTTTCTATATCCTTTTGGTTGATTGGAATCTGGTGATATGCTCGAACCAAATCTAATCGCGAGAAAACAACTTTACCATCGAGATGACTAACCATGCTTTGAATTCTTGGCAGAGGATAACGGTCCGGTTTTGTTATTGCGATTAGGGAGCGAGAATCACCAACAACTCTATACTCGCCACGGGTCTAATTTTGCACCATTTGAATGGGTGAGGCCCATGGTGACCACACTTTGTTCAATAGAACATCGAATTTTACTTTGGCAACTTGTAAATTGTCCACTAAAAATGGTCTTGGACGAGCGAAAGTTGGTGTAGCGCTACCAGGCTTGATTGAATTCACAATTAGGTTGGGAAGAATTAGCATCTACGAACTTTGAGTTAAATATAGATTCGTATTTATGCAAAACTGCTCTGAAAATGGTTGGGAGATGCGAGAGGTCATTAATAATTATTGATATCACGGGTGCACTTCACTTTGGATTCGAGCCTATTGTGATTCTCAATGAGGATGTCATGAGCACAGTCGATCAAAATATGAAAAGGGGCAAGTAAATTGGCTCCTAACAATGGCCACGTAATATCCACAATTACGAACATCCATTTAAATGAACGGCGCAAACTAGGGTTAACTATATCTAATTGCACTTCGCTGTATACTTTTATTCTTTCACCATTAGCAAAATTAAAGGGTGTCTACTGTTCAAATCCCTGAGCACTAGAAAGTGCCCCAGTAACCGTGCCATGACGCGGCGGAAAACCCCTGGGGTGAAGTTATCTGACGGTAGAATGTACGCTGCAGCTGCACAGCTACTACCTGAAAGGATGTATTTAAAGCAAAGAGAAGAACGGAGACATCATGCCGGGTGTAATGGTGCACTCTTCCGCTGGGCCCTAATCCCATGCTGTTGGGGTCGCAAAACCCTTATACCCTCGGGGTGGTGCTCAGGGGACACTTGCTCAGCATGGTCTCGTGCAAAAAAAAAGCTAAAGGGGAACGGGAAGAGATGAGCCTCCGCAGCTCCTCTTAGTTGGCGCCGAGTTCGCGGCAATTGCATTGAAGGAATATACCCACCAGGCCTAGCTCGGAGGAGATGTGGGAGCCCACTTCGAAGAGAAGATCCTCACGCAAATGGACGTACGCCATTTGCGTAGGGAAGAATTTATATAATGTGTTAGAGAGAATGTTAAAGAGTGAGAAGAGGGGGAGTTAGTGATTTTAGGATGACGTTGGTGTTTTAAAGAGGAAGTTAGAGGGTGAGTTATAAAGGAAGTTAGAAACTGAGGTAGACAGAGTTAGAAGGGAAGGAAGAGACTGAGTTATAAAGAACTTTTACAGTAATATCTAGAAGGTAGAGAGTGATTTAGAGAGGAAAATAGAGTAATATACAGAATAAGGTAAAAAGTCAGTTAGAGAGGAGGTCAAAGAGTGAGTTAGAGAGCAAAATCCAGAGCGAGATAGAGAGGAAGGTAGAAAGTAGGTTAAAAAGTAATGTAGAATGTCTTAGTGAGGAAAGTACATTGATTTAGAGAATGAGGTAAATAGGCAGATAAAGATTAATTTATAGATAAAATTAGAGAGTAAGGTAAAGTTTGAGTTAGAGAGGGAGTTAGAGATTGTGTTAAAAGAAGTTTGAGTGATTTAGTGATGATATTAAACAGTGAGTTAGAGAGTGAGCTCCATAACAAGTTAGAGAGCGAGCTAGAGATGAAGTTTGAGAGTGTATTAGTGAGGAAGTTAGAGATTGAGTTATACAACATCATAGAGTCTGAACTTGAGAGGAAATAGAGCTATTCATAGAGTAGGGTAGAGATTGAGTTAGATAGGAAGCTAGAGTTTAAACTAGAGATTGAGTTAGAAAAGAAGTTAGAAACTGAGTTAGAGTGGAAGCTAGAGAGCGAGTTTGAGGGGGAGTTAGAGATTGATTTAAAAAAGAACCTAGAGAGTGTTTCAAGGAGGACGCTAGAGATTAAGTTAGAAAGTGAGTTAGTCAATGATTTAGAGAGTATGTTAGAGAGGAAAATACCGAATGAGTTAGAGAGGAGGGTAGAAAATAGTTAGTAAAGGGAAGTTATAGAGTAGAAAAAGAAGTTAAATACTGAGGTAAGATGAATTTCGAGATTTAGTCATAGAGGAAGTTAGGGTGAAAGAGATTATATATATATATATATATATATATATATATATATATATATATATATATATATATATATATATATATATAGAGAGAGAGAGAGAGAGAGAGAGAGAGAGAGAGAGATAGAGGGGGAAAGGAAGTTAGAAACTGAGATAGAGGGAAGCCTAAATAGTAATTTATAGAGGAAGTTCGAGAATCAGTTCAAGAGGGAGTAAGATAGTCACTTAGAGAGGAAAAGAGAGTGATTACGAGAGGAGAGAAGAGAGTCTGTTAGAGAGTCTGTTAGAGAGGGGGTTAAAGCGAAATTTAGAGATTGCGTTATAAAGGAAGTTATATTACTCGAGAATTTCTTGAATAGAGTACTAGATATTAATATGGGAGGAGCATGGAGTACTCACCAGACTACAAAAGTGTAAATGGGAAATCAATAAACAGCAAATCAAATTTAGCCAAAATTTGAAGTAGTATTATTGCAAAAGAGTACAAATTAGCACATCTTAGCTCAATGACAAGAATATATTTCCCCCGAATGGACACTAAATAAGTACAAATCAATGCTAACAGACTTGAGAAGAGTACAATTTTACAATCAGTCAGATCTGGCTGGAAAGAGGGGTCCTAGAACTTGGAGGGGCGAGCTAACTTAGGGGAGATGAGAGGTGGGGATGGAATTACTAATGAGCACTGCTATCGGGATTATTAATTGAATTGGACGCCCGCATGCAAAATGAGATTGGCAACAGCTCCTCTCCCCCTCCACTGCTCTCCCTCCCCACTCCTCTCCCTCTCTCTCACATGCTCTTCCTCGCCTTAGAACGGGTTCTCTCCGCCCGGTTCCCAACCTTGAGGTCAGTGGCTTCAGCGCTGTATTAGAGACAGGAGCTCAGCGAAGTTGCCCTCGCTCGGGGCCAGAGGGAGGCGGGAAGGGGGAAGGGGGAATCAAACCCCATTGGGCGGATTAGTCCCTCCCCATGGATCGGGTCACCTCATGCAGGGAGCTGCTGCTGTCGACCTACCATCACTCATTGCTCGTTGACCGCCACGCACGCCTTTATCCTACTCTCTCCCTCTCTCTCACACATACACTGGTACCGACACACATCCCCAAACACTGTGTAAATTTATGTTCGAAGAAGATAATCTGTGCGAGTGTGGCCTAGTCCATCTTCACGCTTGCTTAACGCTCAATCGCTCTCCTCCCATACTATCCACTCTTCTATTCTCCTCTCACTTTATATATGTATATATATATATATATATATATATATATATATATATATATATATATATATATATATGCTAATGGAGGAAATCGGATCCTTAGATATGACTCCAGTTGGATTGGCCCCCGCCAGATTTGGGGGGTAAATCAAACTGTTTAATGTCATTTCCATACATTTTAATCGAACCCATTTTTGACGGTTTTAGCGGTGTGAAAGAAGAGGCCGCAGGTGAGAAAGACCGTTTGCACTTTTGATTGCACCTAGTCAGCCCAAATTAACATATAGTTTTGGGTGTTCACACCGCCATGTACTACGATTCCTGGACCAAATGGACTCCTAGGGTACCCCTCCCCCAATCATCACTAATCCACCTCCATGTGTAAATGTGGGAATGAGAAAATCAGGATCCTTTAGACGTAAATTCGACCAGAACATGGAAATAATGTAAAGGAAGATTCTTCCAAATATATCCCATTCTTCCATACATCCATTGTCAAATCCTTATGGTCTATACACCATCTTTTAAGGCAATCTTTGTTGATTTGCGAAAGGGTTTGGCAATCGAACCTTTCCGTAATACCGGGCTTCTTGAAGCTCCGGGTGAAACGTCTTCGTCAAAACATGACTTGTTAAATGTTGATTAATCTTTGTAGCCACCTTTGAAGTTATGGTCCTATGATGCTTCCAGATTATGCCCTTTAGAATTCTATGGTCTCTATCGCTGAGCTTTGTATTTAGTTAGTTATTATTAACTATTATTTGTATTTTTTTCATTCTCATAACCTGTAAAGATCTTAGAGCCAATTCCTCAGGCAACATTAAAAGTTTGAGCTGGTTTTTCTTACCGATGCTCATGCCATTTGAACTCTTACAATCTCTTCTCTTTGAGCTGGAAGGTCTTTCAATTTTTTATCAGATATTAAACTTTAAAACCCCCCGAAAAGTGGTTTATAGCATCAAATAATATATATTAATCTGCAAAATATTTCAAAAAATTCAGTCATTCGAAATTTTCTTAAATGTCAATATTCCGATAAAAATTTACCAGGAATCCCGATGCAGGGCACCTTCTCGCGGCTACCACACACTGTAAATACACGTAAAGATGTTGTCCGTTCCCCTCACCTCCTTGAAGAAGTACAGATCGTTGGTAAAAACCGTACTACTAAAAATTTTATAGATAGCGGTATCAACGAGCTGAGGCAATTAGAGAAATAATCGAATATACTCGTCAAATACTAATCTAGTGAAAAACAGACATTGAAAATATCTAGTGAATTTTTTTTTGAAAAAATCAAATCACTTAAACAGATGAAACAACACCTAACATTTGACAGACAACATATGGCAACACGAAAAGATTAATGACTATATTAACATGATTTAAGCTCCAACATACGTGTACACTCCAACTCCATCCCCCACGCACACATACACGATAATAGGCAAGAGTATCCACCCTCAACCGAAGTTATATGGTTTCGATAAAAGACGGAAATCCTCAAATTCACTTTTCCCGTGCAGGTTGCCCGCTTTTATAAACAAAGATTGCACAATGGCGAGTGCTGTCAGTTACTGTTAGATCCGGCAAGGTCTTCGCCCAGGTCAGGTCCGCGTGGCCCTTCCCCCTCGAACCGGGAAACCTTTCACTGAGAGTAATGGTTGTGGGGTCACGGCGCATCTGGGCGGACAGCCTCTCGATCAACTCGCTGAATACTCTCTTGACTCAATTTGGGGCCGAATCCTTCTTGAGCCCTTTCGATGATTGGATCGATCTCCACCCCTAAGCCGGGGTTTCACTCTTAGAGGCGATGGAACTCCCTCATGCCCATAATGATGATTGATCGATGATAAAGAAGGCTTAAAAAGGTTACATAGTTTCGAATTGCAGGTCCCAATCGAGAAAGGAGGCTAAGCAAGATAGAAGGTCAAAGGTAATTATAGACATATTTTAAGAAAGAAGACATGGAAAGAAAGGAAATTGTAGTGGTAATTTCTGTTCTACATTGAGAAGGATGACCTCGATAAATAGGGCATGTACTCTGTTAGTTGTGATTGTAAGTCTCTTTTGAGAGAGAAGGCCTAAGAACACATGAAGTAGACAAGAGTTCGAAAGCCTTGAACAAATAAAAGATAAGTGGTAATTTTATGTGCCATCCTGAAGATAGAATCATAAGGTTTTGGAAAAGGGCAGTTCAGCGGTAATTACACTCTACAATTAAGAATCTATAAAAAAGGGAGGTGAGTGGTAAATTTACCTTCCCATTTAGTAAGGTGTTAAAAGCAAAAGATTTCCAGTAGTAATTGTAATTCTACATTAAGAAAGAGTAAATGAAAACTTGCGTATGAGCGGTAATTCTAAGTACTCATTAGAAAAGAAGGCCTCCAAAAGAGGGCATATAAGTAGTAGGGAGCCGATTGACAACAAAGGTTTCAGTACATAGGACAGAAATGTGGTAATTTTAGTTCCTTATTGTGATAAAAGACCTAAAACAGGCAGTGGGCTCAATAGTAATTAAAGTTCCCCTTTGAAAAATAAGGATTCAAAAGTGACACATCAATTACGTTGCCTTTAAGAACAAGGCTTAAAAAAACAAAAACGCTCTCTTGCGAATTGCATGTCCACATTGAGAAATTCAACCTCAAGTAAGAAGGAACATCCGTGGTAATTATGAATTGATAATTGTATATCTCTTGTAGAAACAACCTGAAAAAGTAAGCAGATATGTATGTGGTAATTGTATTGGCTAAATGATAAAGAAAACCTTAAATGAGGGCAGAGCTGTTAATTGTACATCGCCATTAGGAAAGAAAGCCATTGAGGAAAATATGACTGAACAATGACAACATACCAGTGGTAATTCTACGCCCATATTGAAAAAGATCCCCTCCTTTAAAAAGGGTGAGAAATGGTAATTTTAGGGTGCGGTTCAGGATGAAGGCTTCAACAGGAACGATGATTAGTGGTAATGGTACGTCATCACTGAGAACCAAGATATAAAAAAGGAAAATGGGTGGTAATTATATAATACCATTGAACAAGAAGGGTGGAAAAGAGAGCGTAGTAGTGGTAATTATACGCCTCCATTAGTAAGGAGGCTTTAAGAAAGGTAATGATAGATTAGTGGTAATTGTAGGTGCTCATTTATAAATATCTTAGAAAAGAGAAGAGCAGTAGTAAATATCTTTCTCTAATGATAAAGAGGACAAATGGTTTGTCATTGTCTGTTTCCATTGAGAAATAAACTTTCATAATAAAAGTAATCTCAGTGCTACTTTTTTCTTCATATTGAAGGTATCGACATGATAAGGGAATAAGTGGAAAATTTGCAGGTATAATTGTAAAACTAAAAATATTGAAAAAATCTATGTAAGTCGTCTAATTTTATTCAACTAATTTATGGCAATTTTGCACCAGTGAATCCGAAAATTACATCCATTTCTTCCGATCAGTTCAAATTTTTGTCCTAATCTGATTTTAAAAATGCCAAATCTTAAATATTTATTACCCACATTTTTCTCACATTTTCGGTTGATTTTTAATATTTCTCATGCGAAATAGGTTTGTAAGATAAAAAATATCGTTTTCTAATACAATTTATTGATTAATTGTTAAAAAATTGATCCCTGTACATTAAATAGTAGAAATTAATAGAAGTAAGTACATGTAAATTGGATATTAGGTCGTCATTGTTCAGAATTAAGGGCATGAACTTCTGTTTCTTCAAAGTCCTAGAAAGCTGTTCAGAGTCCAACAGTAATCAACCAACCTGACTGCAGCCCAGCGTCCCTTGGTAACTGGTCTCCATCTCTTTCATGTCTTGATGGAACTTCTCCCTCTGCACAAGTTCTTAAATCAGCTAAAAAAAACTATACAATAAAGTCTGTGTTGGCCAATGTAATTGTAGCTCCCTATTGAGTGGCTTGAAAAGGTAAGTGTGGTGGTCTCATTCGAGAAATAAGGCTTAAAAGGGTAAAGGGGAAGGGATTGAGATCTACTTCGAGAAAGAGCATAAAAAGGTGATTTTAAGTCTAATTTGAGAAAAAAGCTGCCCAAAAGAGGGTAAATGTAGGTCTACTTCGAGACAAAAGTCTAAAAAGAGGGTAATTGGAGATCTCCGAGATTTCTTTTATATAGGCTTAGTTGGCGACTGCCATCAAGTACATAGCCACCGAAATGTGACAGTAAGTTATTTCTAGGCTATATTAAATAAAATATCTAACCAAAATGAAAAAGAAAACCAATAAAACAAAGGTCGAAACAAAGACAAAACGTAACTGAGGAAAGAAAAAGAAAAATGCATGATCAGGTGTTGGAGAAAGGACCCCCTCTTTCAGGGGCCTGTACTTGCAACCATCATCTCCAGAAACTCAACCAATCCGTAATCCGGAGTGCACGAACACGCCCCGAATACGAGGGACAAGCGAATTGCGACCCCGCTAATCTCCGTTTCGGGAAAGGTAGCGCGCGCGAAGTTCCCCCGGACTGGAGCATTCGACGAGAATGAGCCGAAAAGTATGGGTTATCAAACTGGGGCCGTAGGAAGCTATCCTTCGAGTGTGTGTGTTTCGAGGTGTGGGAAAAAAAAACCCGACCTGAAAGTCGCGAAGCATTGGGGTGGGGTGGGGGTGGAGGTAAGGTCTACAGAAAATTCGCAGCGCAATGACACTTAACTCTAAATTCACCTCGGCCGTCTCCCGTCTTCTTTGCCAGGCAACCCGAAGGGTTTTTATGATTCTTACGATGTTGTCAGAATGGGGAATAGGGAAACACTCGCCCGTTCTTCCAGCTCATCCAGACAATTTGGTGCCTTCATCAGCGCATCAGCGCGCTTACTTCCTGCAATTCCTACATGTCCACGAACACAACAGAAGATAATTTCGACATACGCCTGGTTCGCCAAAACCGTGGCGTCACGGATATCGCGACCAGGGAATGAGGAGATTCCAATGCTCCGAGTGCACTCAGGGCACCTTGCGAGTCACTATATGTATATTACAATTCGGTCTCCGAGCAGGGCATAACGCACTATCCCCCGAACCGAGCGATGTATTGAACTAGCTCGGCCGTGAAGAAAGACGCAGAGCCCGGAAAAGCCATTTCCTTCTACAAACAAGGCTTAAGAAAAGAGAGTGATTATAGGTTTAGTTCGAGAAACAAGGCTTAAAAAGGGGCGATTGGAGGTCACCTTCCACAAAAAAGGGGGTTGATTTGTCTTCATCGAGACAAAGAGTTGATTTTAGGTTTCCCTTTAAAAACGGCATTAAAAAGTTTAAAAATCAGTGATTTTTAGGTGTCCTTTTAGAAATATAGTTTTAAAACGAAGAGAATTGTAGATCTCCTCCAAGAAGCAAACTTTCAAAAAGAGTGGAATTGTGGGTCTCCTTTGAGAAATAAGGCTTCTAGAAAACATCTCCTTTTTTTAATCCTAGGATTAAAAAAAAAGAATGATTTTACGACTTTTCAGGAAACAAAGCTAAAGTGTAGAATTAATCTATATCACATTAGAAAAACAAAGCCTCAAAAAGGGTTAATTTAGGTTTCTTTTGAGAAACAAGCTAAAAAAAAGTAATTGTGATCATCGATAAACAAGGCTTCAAAAGAGAGCGTGATTTTAGTTTGGCTTCGAGAAATAGGTTTTAAAAAAATAGGGTAGTTGTAAGTCCACTTCAAGAAACAAGGCTTAAAAACAAGGTACCTGTAGGTATCACTCGATAAATAAGGCTTACAAATGAGAGCGATTATATGAGGTTTCAAAAAATAAGGATGAATGGAAGTCTCCTTCGAGAAACAAGGCCCCCCAAATAGGCGATGTGAGGACTCCTTCGTGAAACAAGGTTATATAAAAGAGGGATCGTTGTATGCAAGGTAAGGTTCTTCTCTAAAGTCATTTACGTAGATGACATTGGTTGTTGTTTTATTGTCTTAGTAAGTAGTTAATTGAAGCGATTTTTGTAAGGTGCTAGAAAGGGTTTCCACTCGCCTTCGTCGTAGCTTGGCCTAAATATTAAAAAAAGAGGTAACCCCCTCCCCTCCCACTATGATCGGGAAATGGAAGTTGTTGATGACGGTTAATATGTAGGAATAGAGCAGTCTCCTATCTCAGTCTCTTAACAGTTAGTTGGAAGAGGAAAAGACACCAAAAAAAAATTCTCGGAGTAAATGCTTGGACCTATTCAAAACACCCCTAACCACAATAATACAGGAATAATGGAAAGTAATCTTGACATTTATTGTGAAGTAAGTTGAACAACTCCCCATCCAAAACAATTCTTGGAGTAAAGGCATAGCCTGTTCTGAATACCCCCTAATAATAGGGGGAATTGAGGAGTGATCTTGGCTCATATTTTGAAGGGAACTTTGCCTCTTCAGAACACACCCAATAATACCGGAGAAATGGGAGGCTCTCTTGATTGCTAATCCGAAGAGGAGCAAAGAGAGAAAACACCTTTCGGAATAAAACTATGGTCATTTCACCCCCCTCCCCTAAATAGTATCGGGAATATCGTTGGGGCTCTTGAGCATTATTGTAAACTGGGTGGAACAACCCCTCCGGGAACAATTTTCGGAGGAAAAAGCTTTGCCTCTTCCGAGCACCCAGGGAAAACGAGAGGTAGTTTTTATTTTTAATGGGATGCCGAGGACAACGTTCAAGACTCTTTTCTGAGTTGATGGTTCGTCTCTCCTCCAAAATAAAACCTTGAGAAAATGAGTGGGGGCTTGAGTTGTAATGGGCGAAGGAAATAACCACCCCCACGAAGACCCTTCCAATTGAGAGCTCTGCCAATTTAGAACATCACACCAAACACCTTTGGAAAAAATGGGAGTTTCTCACATTCCATTGAGCAGGACTCGAAAAAACGAACCTGTAAAACGACCGATTTGAACTCCTTATCGTGCAAAGAGGAAGAACGGAAGAAGGAAAGGGAAAGAAGAAGAAACGATAACGAGAAAAAAGGTAAAGGATGCCAAACACTTGCTAAAGATATATTTATACTAACAAGCATCAATTAATGAGCTCCAGGAACTCAGTTACAACCTTCAAGTCTTGTATGAATGAGAGGTTAAAAGAAAAACAATAGCCAAGAAACTAATAGAAGAATGATGAGTGGAAATAGAGACACAAAATAATCCGCTATTTTCCCTGCAATGGATCTATTCGGGTCGATGGGGGAGAGGGGAACGCGGTCTGAGTAGAGACCTATGCCTTCATTAATGGGCCACCCATTTGCGTTCGTTCGCCTAATGAATAGAAAACAGCACATTTGGCTCCCTGAAAACCGGTGAGGAAGAGCTAACGAAATCTCTTCTTTTTCACCGCCCTCACTGCTTCCATGCGAAGAGAGGAGGCTTGGGCGATGCTCTTTTCAGCCTTTTGACGAAGTCCTGATTACTGCTGCCACATACACAGGCGTACACATAAACACGCGCTCTCGAATACACGTCGCTTAGGGCACCCTATCCTGCTCCAGCTGAGTCTTAACGAAAGTATATATGTACAAGGAACGCTTGACGGCATCGCTCGAATCTTTATTTAAAAAAAAAATGGATAAACGATTTTTATAATATATTATTCGGTTGTCAAGAAATTAATGTCGTTTATTTAAAATGGAGATTGAAATCATTTTGAATATGAAAAAAAAATAAGTCAAGTAGATTTTATCATCATTGAGAATGTTCTCAGTAGTGGTGGCGCTCATTAATGGCGCTACTCTCCCAGCGTTTAATTAGGCGATGGATTCCTTTCCTGAAGAATTGCTTCGGTTTGATGGAATACATGATTGGATGGCATCCTTTACCACCTCCTTCGTATGAGAGGAAACTTTGCCACTTAAGTGAGGTGGTAATGACTTAACTAAATGATACTCATCTGGCGCAAGGTGTGTTGGTTATGGAGGAAGAGGAAGAACTTCGCAACCTAATGCAACCATTTGGCTTGGCTCAAACGTGACGCGTGTCTGGCGGTGTGCATTGTGATGAAGAGGCGGGTGGAGAGCGCACACCCTTTTCTGTTTACCACTCAAGGGCGTTTTTTGTTAAAGAGCTAAATATAAAGTTGCAATTGATGAACATATATATTAGGTTAGGTTAGAGATGAAACAATATTCAAATCCTAAACGATATCCTTCAAATCTTTCATATGGCACCCAAACACCTTTTTTTTCAGCTTAAAAGAGGGCGAGCCATCGCTAACTTAAACTAGAAAGGGGTCATAAAGTGCACATCTCCGACAAATGTGAGAAAATGCTCTATTTCGTAGTGTGAATTGGTGCTCCAGAATTCGCCTTCTACTTTGGATCCGGCTTTTAATCCAATCAGACCTTTATTGGCCCATGATTCACCTCTCAACAAAATTTCATTGCAATCTCTTAATAAGATTTTGAGATATCTAGTACAGAAACAGGCAGTCGGACGTACACTGGTGATTAAATATAGCTCCAGCAGAACGTGTTTGCTCGCTTAAAAAGGATTAGTCATTACTACAGCATAAAAAGGGCCTAGGCCTTGCCAGCTTAAAAAGGTTTAGGCATTACATCAGCTTAAAATGGGCCTAGGTATTGCTAGCTTAAAAATGTTTAAGCATTACGTCAGCTTAAAAAGCCTAGGTATTTCTAACTTAAAAAGGTTTAGGCATTACCACAGCTTAAAAAGGGCCTAGGCCTTGCTAGCTTAAAAAGGTTTAAGCATTACTTCAGCTTAAAAAGCCTAGGTATTGCTAACTTAAAAAGGTTAAAGCATTACTTCAGCTTAAAATGGGCCTAGGTATTGCTAGCTTAAAAAGGTTTAAGAATTACTTCAGCTTAAAAAGCCTAGGTATTGCTAACTTAAAAAGGTTTAGGCATTACCACAGCTTAAAAAGGGCCTAGGCCTTGCTAGCTTAAAAAGGTTTAAGCATTACTTCAGCTTAAAAAGCCTAGGTATTTCTAACTTAAAAAGGTTTAGGCATTACTACAGCTTAAAAGGGCCTAGGCCTTGCTAGCTTAAAAAGGTTTAAGCATTACTTCAGCTTAAAAAGCCTAGGTATTGCTAACTTAAAGAGGTTTAGACATTACTACAGCTTAAAAAGCCTAGGTATTGTTAACTAAGAAAGGTGTAGGCATTACTACAGCTTAAAAAGCCTAGGTATTGTTAACTTAAAAAGGTTTAGGCATTACTACAGCTTAAAAAGGGCCTAGGCCTTGCCAGCTTAAAAAGGCTTAAGCATTACTTCAGCTTAAAAAGCCTAGGTATTTCTAACTTAAAAAGGTTTAGGCATTACTACAGCTTAAAAGGGCCTAGGCCTTGCTAGCTTAAAAAGGTTTAAGCATTACTTCAGCTTAAAAACCCTAGGTATTGCTAACTTAAGGAGGTTTAGACATTACTACAGCTTAAAATGCCTAGTTATTGTTAACTTAAAAAGGTTTAGGCATTACTACAGCTTAAAAAGCCTAGGTATTGTTAACTTAAAAAGGTTTAGGCATTACTACATGTCGTAGAATGACTCCCGACGATACCATATATTACACTATTCGTTGAGGGAACTTCCTTAATTATCTTTAGAGTGCGTTTTACTGTCTGGCGGCCGATATTATGTATCTTCAAAATGCTTAAGAAGTGGAACTGAGCTCAAGGATAATAATATTGCTATCATTAATAAAATAGAGTTTTATTAATAATAACTATAAACAATACACAAAAACGGAAAATATTGACAAACAGAATGGAAAGGGTCGTGGAGACTCGGGCTAATCCAAGGATTTAAGGGATCAAAAAGGGTAAAACAAATATGGAGTTAAAGAGATGGGATGGTTCGATAAACCATTTAAAGCACAGGATAGAATTGACAAATAAGGGATCAATACTCAAAAGGTGACGCTTGGCTTACGTAACTTCATTAGGGTGCAGTGGAAGGTACTTGAAGGAATATTCGGTCCGGTGGCGAGTTCCAGCCGAAGGGGGGGGGATAAAAGGATCCTGACGAGGCGTCTTGGAAAGGAGAACCGTTACTCGACGAACGGCTTGACGAACAATGGCTGTTCTAGGCTGTTCTCTTCTGAACAAAGGGGGGGATGAGAACCGTCTCTTGTCTACGGGCTCAAGAACAATGGCTGTTCTAATGTTGTTCTCCTTTGAACAACAGGGGGGGTGAGAACCGTTTCTTGGCGAAGGGCTCAAAACGAACAATGGCTGTTCTAATGTTGTTCTCCTTGAACAACAGGGGGGGATGAGAACCGTTTCTTGGCGAAGGGCTCAAAACGAACAATGGCTGTTCTAATGTTGTTCTCCTTGAACAACAGGGGGGGATGAGAACCGTTTCTTGGCGAAGGGCTCAAAACGAACAATGGCTGTTCTAGGTTGTTCTCTTCTGAACAAAGGGGGGGGATGAGAACCGTCTCTTGTCTACGGGCTCAAGAACAATGGCTGCTCTAATGTTGTTCTCCTTGAACAACAGGGGGGGTGAGAACCGTTTCTTGGCGAAAGGCTCAAAACGAACAATGGCTGTTCTAATGTTGTTCTCCTTGAACAACAGGGGGGGGGGATGCCTTGGGGACTTGGCGTCACTAAAGGCTCGAACCTTTGGCACTCAAGGAATATTGTCCTCCTTCTGGACAAGTGATGGTGAATCTCGAGGTCGAGGTCCCTTGGCGCACAAAGGGAGAGAGGGTCGTGGTGATGTTTCGCGACGAAAATCTGGATCTCCAATCTGCTCTTAGTGGTAAAGTTTCCATATAAATAGCCAGGACATCTCCTTGGCGTGGGGGAGAATGGGGTGGAAGCTTCGAGGGAACGCACAGCTGGGCCGGAGAAAAATGCCTTATCTGTCCATAAGCCTAACTCGATCTGGCGAGGTCGGCGTATGGGGGCGAACGGGGGGGACGATAACCTCCTTGTTTAAACATTGACGTCCGGTAGCTGTTGATAAGACTCCAAGCCTCGAATCGAAGATGCACGTGGGCCTCCTCGAGGTTTTAACTAATATGGGATAGGAGTTGAATTTAACACAGATTCAACTCGTTCTATCACACCCCTCCATTCCAGGGGAAGTTGTCACTTCGAAAAAAAAGAGAGAAGGGACAACGATAGAGCTCCGTTGTAGGGAACTCGTTTTCTTGTACCAACCGTATCTTCCTGCACCTAACTAGTATTACCTCAATACATGATTATTTTGATCTTTAGATTACAGGGGAAAATAACCTTTAATACAACTTAATAAAAAAAAAGGGCATGGAACAATGAAATGTTATAAACTTAGTACATACGGGACAAAATAATTTATACGTAAATTAATAAGAACAAATATATATACACCAAAAAAAATTATACATTGAGCGTTACAAAATTCAGACATATACATTAATTAACTATATTACAAAAGAATCTTAAATTAAGTCGTACAAGACGGTATATACCTACATGGAGATACTAATCCTATGAATACAATTATTCTACGCTATTCGGTAACGCATTCCTACTGAGTGCGTCAGCGACCTGGTTATCGGAACCTTTGATATAATTTATTTTAAATTGATACTCTTGCAAGAGTAAACTCCAGCGCATGATGCGGCCGTTTGAGTGTCTCAAATTCCTAATATATGCTAACGGACGGTGGTCGGTTCCTATTTGAAATTCTTTACATATCAAGTACAGCTTGAATTTGTCTATGACCCAGATAATTGATAGAGCTATCTTTTCTCTAGTGGCATATTTCTTTCCGCGTGGTAATAATTGACGACTAGCATATGCAACTGGATGACTCGTTCTGTCATCCACATATTGAAGGAGTACACCTCCAATGCCCTCGTTGATCACGTCGGTCTTAACCCCAAAAGATTTTTCCGGGCTGGGCAACTTTAAAATGGGGGCAGAAATGAACTTCCTTTGAGCTGATTAAAATGGGAAACAGCGACATCATTCCAACGTAAACGATCGGGGAAATTCTTTTCCTGAAGGGGGCATAGGGGGGCCGAAATTGCAGCGAAATTCGGAACAAATCGCTGATAGGGAGAAGCTGATCCTAGGATCGATCTTAATGGCTTCTTTGTAATCGGGAGGGGCATGTCGGCGATGGCCTTAATCTTGTTCTCGTGGGGACCTAACTTGTTTTGTCCTATTTTGAAACCCAAATATTTGATGGTTTCGTGGGCAAACTGGCATTTGCTGGGGCCAATGGTGAGGCCATTTTCACGCAGTTGCTCGAAAAGAGCTAATAGGGTGGGTAAATGGTGATTCCATTTAATTAGTTCTTGTAGCTGACTCTTCTGACGTGGTGTCAGCTGCGCGTCACTATCCAGGTCAGAGGGTTCCAAAGACTCGCCTGGTAGGGAAGGAGGAGGGTAATCGGCATCAGGTTGGATGCACACTGTCTGGATTACATTAAGGGACTCCGCGGGGTAATCCTCTTCAAGCGCCGATGCTTCGTCCAGTTCTACGAAGGTATCTCCATGGGCGCGTTGGGGGTTCTTTTTTTCTTGGGGTCCAGGGACAGTCTCCGTGTCCTTGTCTGGGGCCTTATCACCTAAGGGTGTTAGTGATTCACACTCCTCATTTTCCGTCCTAAAGTCCTGGTTAGGGGTCTCCGAGAAATCGGACGGTATCGGGGTTCTGATGGGGACGGGCTCCTGGGCTTCTTTCTTATCTCGGCCTTGAGGAAGGGCGGCCTGAAACACAGGGTCGAAACTTACTTGGGGGCTCTGTCCTATAAGTACGGAACAGAATTTTATGGGTGCTACAATGACTTCAGCCCAGCCATTATAATATTGACACTGCAGGTAACATCTAGCGACGGGGAATCTGTTCGCCCGCCCAAGTTGGTCATGTACCACCGCAAATTTTTCGTGGTTAGAGGCCACTGGGAGGAGTTCGTCGGACACGATGAAGCATGTACATCCTGTGTCCCTGACGAGAGTCAATACTCGACAGCTGTCCACGCTGCCCTCCTCATATTTCAAAGTTCCCGATGAACTTTTACCAAAAACAAAATTTACCTGGTGGCCTGACGGAGGGGGAGAAGTTTCTGCTTGGGTCTGCACCACCGGGGGAGCCGGGGTTGCATTAATCTGGTGAACTTGGTGGGCTGGTCCGCTTTTAAGCCTAGAATTTTGGGGGCAATTCCAGCTCATGTGGTTTTCTACACCACAGGTGAAGCATATGGTTGGTCGCTTCGGGAAGAGAAATGGAGGAGAAGTCTTAACGGGAGGTTTGGAGTCCCGTTGTTGGTTTTGGGGAAAGAAGTTTTGGGGTTTTACGGGGCTCGGAAACTTTGTCAGCTTTCCTGGGAAGGGGCGCGAATCCGTCCTTCTTTCTTCTCGTTGGATTTCTTCTTCTCGTTCTTCTCGTTGTATTTTTCCTTCTCGTTCTTCTCGTTGGATTACTCTTCCCCGTTCCTCTCTTTCTCTTTCTTTTTCTACCTTTTTTCTTTGAACTTCTGCTTTAATCCGAGCTAATTCAATCTGAAGGTCAGCTAGTCTTATCCGTTCCTCTCTTTCTCTTTCTTCTCGTTCTATGTATTTCTCTTTCTTCCTTTTTTCTTTGTATTTCTCTTTCTTCTCGTTGTATTTCTCTTTCTTCTTTGCTCCTCTTGAATGTACTTAATTAGTTCTTTTCCGGAAAGTCCACAGGACTCTCCTTGCGCTTTAAAGATTTCGAACGGAGTCATCTTTGCACTTGGGGGCGCACTAGTCAACCAACTAAAATTCCTCGCAACAAGAATTATGCCTCTATAGAATTAGCCTACCTAAATATGGGCACTGACCTATTCGTACTTGGTTTCTTACTCTAAATAACCACTGACTAAAATCACAAAAAAACAAACAAATTATTATAACCGTTCCTTGAGCTACTCCAGCTTCTTAAGTTTAAAAAAAAAGGGGATAGCAATCGTTAAAACAAAAGGGAACTACTATATTCTATTATTATAACGAATAACACTATGCTTTACTCGACTGAGACCAGTGTTTGCAAAGATATAGCGTTAAACCTTACACACCTGATACCAAATTAAATAGTATATATATATATATATGTCGTAGAATGACCCCCGACGATACCATATATTTCACTATTCGTTGAGGGAACTTCCTTAATTATCTTTAGAGTGCGTTTTACTGTCTGGCGGCCGATATTATGTATCTTCAAAATGCTTAAGAAGTGGAACTGAGCTCAAGGATAATAATATTGCTATCATTAATAAAATAGAGTTTTATTAATAATAACTATAAACAATACACAAAAACGGAAAATATTGACAAACAGAATGGAAAGGGTCGTGGAGACTCGGGCTAATCCAAGGATTTAAGGGATCAAAAAGGGTAAAACAAATATGGAGTTAAAGAGATGGGATGGTTCGATAAACCATTTAAAGCACAGGATAGAATTGACAAATAAGGGATCAATACTCAAAAGATGACGCTTGGCTTACGTAACTTCATTAGGGTGCAGTGGAAGGTACTTGAAGGAATATTCGGTCCGGTGGCGAGTTCCAGCCGAAGGGGGGGGGATAAAAGGATCCTGACGAGGCGTCTTGGAAAGGAGAACCGTTACTCGACGAACGGCTTGACGAACAATGGCTGTTCTAGGTTGTTCTTTTCTGAACAAAGGGGGGGATGAGAACCGTCTCCTGTCTACGGGCTCAAGAACAATGGCTGTTCTAATGTTGTTCTCCTTTGAACAACAGGGGGGGTGAGAACCGTTTCTTGGCGAAGGGCTCAAAACGAACAATGGCTGTTCTAATGTTGTTCTCCTTGAACAACAGGGGGGGATGAGAACCGTTTCTTGGCGAAGGGCTCAAAACGAACAATGGCTGTTCTAATGTTGTTCTCCTTGAACAACAGGGGGGGATGAGAACCGTTTCTTGGCGAAGGGCTCAAAACGAACAATGGCTGTTCTAGGTTGTTCTCTTCTGAACAAAGGGGGGGGATGAGAACCGTCTCTTGTCTACGGGCTCAAGAACAATGGCTGTTCTAATGTTGTTTTCCTTGAACAACAGGGGGGGTGAGAACCGTTTCTTGGCGAAGGGCTCAAAACGAACAATGGCTGTTCTAATGTTGTTCTCCTTGAACAACAGGGGGGGGGGATGCCTTGGGGACTTGGCGTCACTAAAGGCTCGAACCTTTGGCACTCAAGGAATATTGTCCTCCTTCTGGACAAGTGATGGTGAATCTCGAGGTCGAGGTCCCTTGGCGCACAAAGGGAGAGAGGGTCGTGGTGATGTTTCGCGACGAAAATCTGGATCTCCAATCTGCTCTTAGTGGTAAAGTTTCCATATAACTAGCCAGGACATCTCCTTGGCGTGGGGGAGAATGGGGTGGAAACTTCGAGGGAACGCACAGCTGGGCCGGAGAAAAATGCCTTATCTGTCCATAAGCCTAACTCGATCTGGCGAGGTCGGCGTATGGGGGCAAACGGGGGGGACGATAACCTCCTTGTTTAAACATTGACGTCCGGTAGCTGTTGATAAGACTCCAAGCCTCGAATCGAAGATGCACGTGGGCCTCCTCGAGGTTTTAACTAATATGGGATAGGAGTTGAATTTAACACAGATTCAACTCGTTCTATCACACTACAGCTTAAAAAGGGCCTAGGCCTTGCCAGCTTAAAAAGGTTTAAGCATTACTTCCGCTTAAAAAGCCTAGATATTGCTAACTTAAAGAGGCTTAGACATTACTACAGCTTAAAAAGCCTAGGTATTGTTAACTTAAAAAGGTTTAGGCATTACTACAGCTTAAAAAGCCTAGGTATTGTAAACTTAAAAAGGTTTAGGCATTACTACAGCTTAAAAAGGGCCTAGGCCTTGCCAGCTTAAAAAAGTTTAAGCATTACTTCAGCTTAAAAAGCCTAGGTATTTCTAACTTAAAAAGGTTTAGGCATTACTACAGCTTAAAAGGGCCTAGGCCTTGCTAGCTTAAAAAGGTTTAAGCATTACTTCAGCTTAAAAAGCATAGATATTGCTAACTTAAATAGGTTTAGACATTACTACAGCTTAAAAAGCCTAGGTATTGTTAACTTAAAAAGGTTTAGGCATTACTACAGCTTAAAAAGGGCCTAGGCCTTGCCAGTTTAAAAAGGTTTAAGCATTACTTCAGCTTAAAAAGCCTAGGTATTGTTAACTTAAAAAGGTTTAGGCATTACTACAGCTTAAAAGGGCCTAGGCCTTGCTAGCTTAAAAAGGTTTAAGCATTACTTGAGCTTAAAAAGCCTAGATATTGCTAACTTAAAGAGGTTTAGACATTACTACAGCTTAAAAAGCCTAGGTATTGCTAACTTAAAAAGGTTTAGGCATTACTACAGCTTAAAAGGGCCTAGGCCTTGCTAGCTTAAAAAGGTTTAAGCATTACTTCAGCTTAAAAAGCCTAGATATTGTTAACTTAAAAAGGTTTAGGCATTACTACAGCTTAAAAAGGGCCTAGGTTTTGCTAGCTTAAAAAGGTTTAGGCATTACAACAGCTTAAAAAGAATAGGTATTGCTACCTTAATGGGGCTTAGGCATAACTGCACCTGAAAAAGGCATAGGGTTTACTACACTTATCTCTAAAGAGCTTCCAATTTTAAAAAAAACCCTCAAGGAAGCATCTTATTATCTTTTAAATGCGACATTCATTTCTAGACAACCTAATATAAAGGGAAAATTGCAACGATTCTAGCCTATGCCGCCAAGTGGTCCTCGGATCTCTAATTACATATCCTAGTACTTGATGAGCTTTGTAGCGCTCCACTAGAGCTATCTAGAAACATTCGATTAGACTGTGGCCCAGTCGGATGAACGCGAGAGGAGTTTTAATTCAATTTTATTTTAATTTCATGGGCTACCTCATTATAACAACCAACGAGATCATCCATACCAGCATAAATAGTTTTAGGTTTTTTAGCCTATACATATGCAGAAATTTTACATGAAATTCACACAATAACGAGAGTTAAAAAGTTTAAATAAACGTACATTCATAGAAGCAAATATCTTTAGGTCCATTGAAGGAAGCAGAAACTCTTGCAAGTTGCGGGTAAATATAAATTTTGAAACGCTACCGTCTAAAAATATAGTTTATATTTCTAATAGGTGACCTGCGATCTCCAAGAAAGCTGCAGCCGGAAATGCCAAAACCAACTCAAGAACCTGAGACAGACGGCAAGGAACCGCGCCGTTCCTAGAAAAAATGAAGTTTCCAAAATGATAGGCACGATTTGGTTTCTTGCAGAGAGAATCAGCATTATTTTCTTAACAACTATCTTCAGCTCACTTTCGTGTATGCTAGGTTATTCTTTTGCCAGCTGTCGTCCAGTTAACCTGACTAAGAAACTTGTCACGCCTCTCTCTCTGTCCGCGAGCTAATCGTAAAGCTACGCCACCAAGAGCTAATGCAGAGACTGCCCAGCGTTCCAAATGTTTATTCCATAATATTCTCTCAACCTATGGCAATAAAAGGTTTTGAAAGGTTGGTCGAGCAACCGATAGGCAAAGGAAGACCTCAAAAAGGAAAGACAGAGCAATTAACTAAATTGCGAGGAAGGGCCGTTTCAAGACGGCTGTAGCAGTTCATCGAAAGATTAGTGAGATTTTGGCGATTCAATGAAAACAGGCAGATGTCACATCGGCTAGGGAAAGATAAGCTTCACACTCGCATACGCGAGGTAAAACCATTGACCAGTCGGTAGAACAAGGAAGCTCATCTTGTATTCGTTAGTGAACACCTGATCATAAGATTGGATGACCAATGGGAGCCAAGTCCACTTCAATGACAAATCTAAGTTCAATTTGTTCGGATCTGATTGCAGGAGGTTCGTTCGTCGTAGAGCAGGCGAAAGATTGTCTGCTAATTTCACCACATGAGCGTAAAATTTGCCAAAGAAAGCTTCATGTTCTGGAGCGTGGTTTCGGTAGAAGAGTCTGGGCCACTTATGCGATTATAGGGCATAGTGAATGAACAAGGGTATAAAGATTTGCTGCAACACCATACTTAGACCCATCTGCGAACCTACGAAGCCGACCTACAATTTTCATGTATGATAACGGCACCTGCCACACGACAAGTCGGTGAAAACCTTCCTGGATGACAAGGGCATCACTGTTCTGAACTGGCCTACAGAGAGACCGGACCTGAATCCCATTGAAAATGTTTGGAAGACACTCGGAGAGACATCTAAAGTGAGGAATCCGAAGACAGTTCAAGAACTCTGGGAAATTCTTTAAAATGAAAGGAGCAAGAGTACTGCGCAAGTATCAACAGTTGGTTCATTCCTCTGGCAGGAGATGTAAAAGCATCATCAAGAATGAAATCCTGAACAGTAAATACATTACGGAGTAAAATAAGAGAACGATTTTCTTTTATTAAAATATTTCCCAAAATATAATGACTAGGTAAACGATATTTGCATGGTAGATAAATTTATGCATTTAATATATTTTATGTAGATTTCATATGATACAATTGTATATTCAATAAATTATACTAAATAAATTAACAAAATAAAATATTGACACATGCAAAATAAGAAAACGATTTTTTCAGGAACATTCTAGAAGTCTCTTGAAATCATCTGGCAATATTTTTCTCAGTAGGTAACAACTGTATAACCGCTATTCTTGTCGTATTCATTCTACAGACATGCCACCATACGTGAAAGTGACTCATGAGTTCCATCAGAGAATTGTTCGTTTGAAGACTTCGGGAACGACTGATTCTGCAAATTCAAGAGAGGCAGGAAGGCCTAAGAGTATTATTTAGCAGGTTCTGAAGTTATACAGTGAAAACAAAATCTTCAAATCTCCTGCAAGTGTCGGTCGACCCCGCATAACCACCGCTCAAGAAGACAAATATTAGGCATTTCTCTATGAAGAATCCATTCAAGAGTGCAGCAGGAATTTTAATAAAAAATTAAGACCAATAATGGTGAAATAGTGAGCCGTTTCGCAGTGTCCCTTTGCCTGCATCTGGTTTAAAATCTCGTTCTCCAACAACCAAATCAATCATCAATAAGAAAAACTCGAAGGCGAAGCTCGAATATGCTGAAACTTATGTTGTTTGGAGTGATGAAAGGCGGGGGAGAATTCATTTCAGCCATGAAAATAAATTTAATTTAATTGGGTCTGATGGCAGACGATTGTTGAACTCGCTGCAGGTGACAGACTTCAGCCTAAATATGTTAAAAAGTCTGACAAACATGGAGAAGCAGCGTCATGGTATGAGGGTTTTTTTCTTCTGGAGTTGGTCCGCTAGTGAGAATAATTGAAAGGGCAAATGCGAAGATGTACATAAATCTCGTACAACAACATGTTATACCTTGACTCCGAACATATCTGAACAGGCTAGCAGTATTTAAGCAGGACAACGCCCCATTCCATACTGCAAAGCGAGTAAAATACTATTTTAAAAAAGGAGATATCGAAGTGATGAAGTTTTCTGCGCAAAGCCTCGGCCTTAAGTCTAATTGAGAATCTCTGGAAGATCATTGGATACAAAGTTTAAGAATTTATTTACTAAAAGTGAGGAAGAATGGGATAAATAAACACCAGAATTTTGCAAGTAACCGGTGAAGTCCTGTGGTCGTCGTTGCGCCAAAGTAATAGAAAACAAAGGCTTCAACACCTAATTTTAATTGTTTTAGGTTTCATCGTTGTCAAATCTTGCTTTGTTTCTTATGCATTTGCTTGCTATGCAATTCTATGAATGATTGTTCTCTTATTTTGTACGTGCTCATATTTTATATTATTAGTTTATTTAGTACATAACTATCTTATAAAAATTAACAAACATCTAGGATAACATAGAAATACAAATTTTCAAAGCATATTTTTTAAGGAGCAGAATTATGCAAAAGGAATTCTCTGTATACCATATTTTTATATTTTTGAGTGTGTGCAAAAAAGTAAACATTTTTTTTGCTTCCAACTCTGGACCATCTAACATAGGGTTGACCATGTGAAAAACAGGGTTTTCTAAATGTATCCAACCACTGACAGTGTTTCACCTTGTGATTTGTTTATTGACATTGGAAAGCTAAATTTGAATGGAAATTGCAGTCTCTAAAATTGAACGAAACATCTGTAAGGATCCTTGGAATTCTTGCTATATAGCCATCTTCTCCTCTCCTACAACAGGAAAGAATTGTTGCTTTTATGACATAAGGCATCATTCTTTTTACTATGTCACGTATCGCATTGCATCTTGAGTCCTTTCATACATATAACTTGGATTTCCAATAATTCTTGATGGAAGAATGATTTGTTGACCAATTTCACTTATGACTACATCAGTGTTAATACCATCTCGTAGATGGATATATGATGATGCTCTTAAATCTTATTGGTTAGAGTTGATGTATAATAATCTTTCTCCATCCATTTTGTCATACATATCTACAACAATCTATTAGAACAGATTTTCGTTTATCTGAATGTTATTGAAATCATTTTTGTAATCATGAGAAGAAGCTGGAATTTCCTCCAGCTTGAGGGATTCATAATAATACTCAACTTCAACATTGACAAAAAGAATGGGATATTGTAAGGCAACATATGAACGATGAGTCTAAGATATTCTTTTTAGCTTATTATCAAGATCTTGAAGAATAATATCACGTTTTCCAAACTCTTCTCCTGTGATTATTGCACCTACTTAATTGGAATGGATGTGTAGTAAAACGTGGAGAATGCTCACTTAATGGATTTTGAACGCACCTACAACAATCTTGCATTCAGGAGATGGTGATATTTCTAGAACAAATTTAAAACGTTTCACATAACTGTTTATTCATGATGCAGATCTTGGAGCTTTTTGATTGTGTCATTTTTGGTAACTCTAGTTGCATCAACTCTCTTTTGACCCTGTTGAACCAAATCAGACATAAAATAAAGTTGAAGAAATTGAGGATCTTTATTTGGTAGTGGCAAAAAAAATCCAGTACTGTGATACACTTGCCTTTGGTCTTTAAGTATAGGCATAATTCCTCTCTCACGAATAATATCAGACTCAAAAATGTCACCTAGACTGCACATTTTAGTTCTGAATTTTTAAAAGAAGTTGTTTTTTTTATTCATTATTGCACTAGTGTAAAGTTCCCTAAGTAGTTCTAAAGAATCTTAGTAGAAGCCTCAACTTAACTTTACTGATTTGGAAGCACATACCAATATGTTCATTTTCCCACTTCTTTGCTTCACAGTAGGTACAGTTTTGTCCTTGCATCAATCTTCACTTTGGGATGAAATGCATAATCACTCCTCGCATCCTAATTCATACCCTCCGAGTGCCATTGGAAAATTTTTCTGTTGCGTGATTGGAAAATTCTTGACCTCTCAGGAGAAGGTCTTTCAGATCTTTGCACTTCAGTTTCATTTTGTCTTTCCTGCTGATTTCTAGCCCTCTTCTCTTCCAATCTGTGTTATCTCAGTACTTCAGATTCATTTTGGCTTCCTTGTCCATTTTTTACCCTCATCTGTTCCAGTTTGTGAGATCTTTCCTCTTTACTTATATTTTGTTGATTTCTTGTTGATTTCTAACCTTCATCCGTTCCAACCTGTCAGATCTTCGAACCTCAGGCTCATTTTGTCTGTGTCTTCCAATTCTTATCCTTGTTTCTTCAAGATTTTCCTCTCTCTGCTTTTGTCTTATCTGTTCAATTCTGGTTTTGTTACCATGGGGCCTCAACTGTCTTCGTTCTTCTGTTTCAACTAATCTCTGGCTCTCTTTCGCTAAGAAAGCAGATCTTATTCGAACAGAGCATTTTTCCTTGGAACGGATATTAGCTTATCCCTTAAATATTTTGCCTTCTTTGTTATCTTAATTATATGGTTTGCAAAACATATCTAAAAAATCGAGTACTTCCACTAATTTATAGAAGATGTGTCACCAACAAAGTATAACTAATGCAAGGGCTAAAATATGCTCATATTCTTATATATTATGGTCAAAGTATTGCACAATATTGTGCAATATAGAGGTCAGGTCAGAGGCAAGTTTGAACTTGTAAATTCAAGTTGACTATTACAGAATCTATTCTATGCCCATTGGGAAATTTTATATCCCTACCTCAAATGCTTTTTGCTTCCCTTAACTTTCATTAAGGATTTTTTTTAAAAATCTTAAATGGGAAAAATATTTATTACATAGACCCCATTATTGGCTCCTAGGAGATTCAAAATACACTTTTCCCCCATGTATTAATACCCTAAAACCTAATCTAAGTCAAAACCTATCAATCGTCAAAGTTTGATCAAAATTGGTCCAGTAGGTTTAATTTCTATAAAGGACATACGTAAGAGCTTTTCTATAGTAAAGATGGTTTGATTATAACTGGATTTGGGGATAGAGAGCTCTCACCCATTAACCAATTAGTTCCTCGCCTCGAGTACGGCCCGGATGAAGGATGATGATGGATTGGTGGATGTGGTTAAGCTCCACTAGACGGTTGAATCATGTAGGACTTAATGGAAGTAGTGGTCGAGTCAACTGCCACCATCACTCGGGTTTCTTACATCATACCTGTTTCCAACGTTCACAGAGACGCAGACTGCTTACCTGACCCTCGGGCGTGAGGATTACTCCCTCCTCCCCTGAACGTTGCAGTTAAGTCGCATACCAGAATGATTTCTGACCCAAGATTCCGCTGTGGGCTATTCCTCAAACCAGTTTCCTAATGGGCACCCTAATTATCCCCGTATGAAGTGACGTGCATAGTAATGACGAAATCAATGCATGTCAGATAACTCGGTAAAGTTCACACGTTGGTTCAAGAGTGAAAACAATGATGGGGGGGGGGGGTGACTCACATTTGGTGTTCTTTGACTCTCTTTTAAAATGTTTTATATCTATTTTTTTTTAATGTGAGTGAATTTCACTTTGACTCTCCAGGTAACTCTTAGTTAGCGGCGTGGCTCTAAGTCCTTTATTAAGTAAGTAAACAAGGTCTGCTGACCAAAATCGCGTGCTTTCACTTATTCTGTTTTATGAGAATACCACATTCGAAACTTTAAATAATTCCCGAACTAACCTTTGGAGGACCTTTGGCAATTATATCATTCAAAAGAGAATGTAAAACAACCCAAAGGTTTCAAATCTTGTTAGAATCAGCCAAATTGTTATGATGTCATTGCCAAATAATTTCCCGGCTAACCTTGAGAGGACATTGACAATTATATCATTCGAAAGAGAATGCAAAACAAAACAAGGGTTTCAAATTTGTTAGAATCGGCCGAATAGTTGTGATGTTATTGCCAAAGCAAAATAATTCCTGGGCTAACCTTGGGAAGACCTTCGAAGTTACATAATTCGGAAGAAAATGTAAAACAACATAAGGATTTGAAATTTCTTTAGAATAGGCTGAATAGTTACAATGTTATTACCAAAACAAAACAAAGCAGAACGGGGACAGACCGACTGACATAGGGTCACACGTGACTAAGCGCACGCGACTAAAAATTTAATTTCGTGTGGTAGGCTAACATTTGCTCGCGTACTAAAATTCGGCCTTCAAAAATGAACCCCAAATAGTGAACGACTTTATTTCAGAGCAGTTTGTAAACGTAAGCTTTTATTTGGCCTCGTAACAACTGTCAAGCGTTCTATTTAATCCTCTTACGATAATTTTGATTTCAACATCGACAAACATTTTTAAGTCTGTCGTTTATTTATTTTTTTTCAATCTTAATGGCATCTGAATAACCCATTTATGGAATGTAAAGGAGTATTTAAGTATTACTAGGAGCGGACTTCGAAGAGCATGTCTCGCACTCAACCGTTCAAGTGCTAAAATAAAAGATTGCAAGCTTAAAAATGTTAGGGAGACTAAAGACCCTATGAGCAATTAAGTATATGTGGTTTCAAAGGAGATTGGTCTCTAATGAAATGCGATCCAAATAGCTAGCCTCTTTGAATTGATGTCTGGTCAAGGAGGCAAAGCGAAAAAGACGGAATTTCTTTCCTATGAGTTAACACATCACTGGCCAACATAGGAGCAATCTGTTTGTCTACAAGGCGGCGTCTATTGATTACTTTTGAGTTTTCATTTCATCAGCGGACTACCTTGACAAAGACTATGTTCAAAGGGCACACCAATCGCACCCAGAGCTTTTCAGTTTTAAGGGGAAGCAATTCCTCCGATAGTTTTTGATTCCTTTGAATGTTAGCACCGACAGTTCCAACACAGCCTTGGAGGTCACCTCAAAATGCATATTTGTGGTCATGCTTCTGTTGCCCTGGCCTTTACAGCATCAAAACTATTGCGTTTGTCATACTTAGTGGACATTTTGCCTCAGACTGGAACTATGCGAGGGAGGATGGCGCCGAGTCCGGCTGGGGAGTCGGTTCTCGCGGTTGTCTTTCCACGGTTGTCTTTCCACGGTTGTCTTTCCACGGTTTGAAGTTCGCGAGGGCTCTTCCCTATTTTGGACGGCCTTGCTGATTTTTATATATGCACACATGCACTACTTGGTGTGGTGCTTACACCGTGCAGGATCGAAGCTATATTATCAATAATAGTTATTCACAAACTGCACTTAATGTCCTCGAAGCATTAGAACAACACCTCTCCTTCATCCGTAGCATTTAAGACGTCAAGCCAACTACGGCTGGATGTGATATGCAAATTTATTTTTCTGCTGGTGCCGGAAATATATAGAAATAGTAGGAAATGGGAGCAATAATGTAGTAACGAAGCTATCTGCACGGACAGAGTCACCGCACGGGTGTTTTGCTCTACTTAAAAAACTATAAGGCAAAAACACAGGTAGCCTTCTGGCTACATAGTGAAAAGTAAAATAATCGTTGCAATTTTTTAAATAAAATTCTATAAGGTTTTGTAAAAGTTTTGTTACACTCGGGGGAGGGGTATCTTTTAAGAGGTTTACAAGTGTGGTAAAAAAAAGTTCATTCAAACAAACTTAAAGTACTACATTTCCAGCACGAGTTATAAAAACGTGCAGGTCACAACAAGTCCCCCATCGCCAAGCGGCTCAACGTCAGCCAAATGGCCCTCCAAAGAGTCCCGAAGAGGCTCAAAAACGGGAAAGACCTCAAATATCGACCTCGTTCATGAAGACCTCAAGTTATCAACTGTTTAGCATTGGGAAAGGCCTTCTAAAGTGCTCCAAAGCACAAAATGACAGCGAAGAACATCTCGGTTGCCAAAGTGTCAAGGGCCCTCAAGGCGGAGGGTAGCAAGAGCTTGAGCTCCGTAGAAAAGCCTCTCCTCACCGATCGTATGCAAGAACTACGTCGGGAGAGCTGTCGTCGCCTTCTCAACGACTTGAAGAGTCATGGCAACCGAATTCCCCCTTTTTCTGATGAAAAAAAAACTGCCCGGTCAATCCAATCATCAACAAGCGGAACAGTTGCGTGGTAAGCTTCAGGCATGACGTCTGCGAGGTCCGTTACGTGTCCACGACCAAGCACCCGGCCTCCTTGAAGATGCTTAGCGTCGGGGCTTGAATGGCGAGAAAATGCCGCCGTTGTGGTTTGCGAACGGTTAGTGTCTCACTGCGGCCGATCACAGGAACATTTTGCCCTTAAAATAACTACCTTAGGTGAGAAAGATCACTTAGAAGGCAGACTACGTCTTCCAGAAGGACGGTGCCACGACCCACAGGGCCAATACCGTGCAGGAGTTGTGGTCGAACATGAACTTCTGGTCGAAAGACCGTTGGCCGCTGCAGCCGCCCGACCTCAATCTCCTCGACTACAAAGTGTGGGTGCATCTCAAGGGCAAGGCTTGCAAGGTCCGCTATAGCAACGTTGACGAACTGAAGTCCTCTGTGAACCGTGTGTGGGGCAGAATAAGGAACAACTTCGTCCGCAACGTTTGCGCTACGTTCAAGTCTCGCCTGGAACGCATGCTCGCCGCCATATTTAAATGTCAAAACAATAAAACCGTCTCTATCTGCATCAAAGCTACCATTGCGCTTTTGTTGAGAGCGTCTTAACCAGTATAACAGAAATTTTGCATTATCTCTATCCTTACTACTTCAAAGTGGATAATTACAGTAAAGTTTAAAAAAGATCAGAACTCCTGTGGTTCTATCACAACATTTTCAATAACTTTAGCCAGAAAAAATCCACGGATTCCGAAATTAGTGTACAATAAATAACCTTAGACCTATAGGAAGTTTACTAGAAAAAATGAAGTGTCTAAAATGACCAGAACAATAGGGAAACAAATTACTATTGGAATATGACGATTAAAATCATTGGAAAACATTTGTACAAATTATAAGTAAACTACCAAGCAAAGTAAGAGAACGGTTTTCCGTTATTAACTTATTTCCAAATATATGATGAGTAGGTAAATTGAATTTCCTTGGTAAGCAAAGGCATGCAATTAATATATTTTATGAAGACTTACAATGATGCAATCGTATATTTAATAAATTATCTATACTATAGAAAAGCTCTTACGTAGGTCCTTTATGGAAATTAAATCTACTGGACCAATTATGATCAAACTTTGACGATTCATAGGTTTTGACTTAGATTAGGTTTTAGGGTATTGATACATGGGGAAAGGGGGTATGTTGAATCTCCTAGGAGCCAATAATGGGGTCTATGTAATGAATATTTTTCCCATTGAAGATTTTAAAAAACTCCTTAATGAAAGTTAAAGGAAGCAAAAAGAGTTTGAGGTAGGGGTATAAGATTTCCCAATGGGCATAGAATAGATTCTGTAATAGTCAACTTGAATTTACAAGTTCAAACTTGCCTCTGACCTGACCTCTATATTGCACAATATTGTGCAATACTTTGACCATTATATATAAGAACATGAGCATATTTTAGCCCTTGCATTAGTTATACTTTGTTGGTGACACATCTTCTATAAATTAGTGGAAGTACTCGATTTTTTAGATATGTTTTGCAAACCATATAATTAAGATAACAAAGAAGGCAAAATATTTAAGGGATAAGCTAATATCCGTTCCAAGGAAAAATGCTCTGTTCGAATAAGATCTGCTTCCTTTGCGAAAGAGAGCCAGAGATTAGTTGAAACAGAAGAACGAAGACAGTTGAGGCCCCATGGTAAAAAAACCAGAATTGAACAGATAAGACAAAAGCAGAGAGAGGAAAATCTTGAAGAAACAAGGATAAGAATTGAAAGACACAGACAAAATGAGCCTGAGGTTCGAAGATCTGACAGGTTGGAACAGATGAAGGTTAGAAATCAACAAGAAAGACAAAATATATGTAAAGAGGAAAGATCTCACAAACTGGAACAGATGAGGGTAAAAAATGGACAAGGAAGCCAAAATGAATCTGAAGTACTGAGATAACACAGATTGGAAGAGAAGAGGGCTAGAAATCAGCAGGAAAGACAAAATGAAACTAAAGTGCAAAGATCTGAAAGACCTTCTCCTGAGAGGTCAAGAATTTTCCAATCACGCAACAGACAAATTTTCCAATGGCACTCGGAGGGTATGAATTAGGATGCAAGGAGTGATTATGCATTTCATCCCAAAGTGAAGATGGATGCAAGGACAAAACTGTACCTACTGTGGAGCAAAGAAGTGGGAAAATGAACATATTGGTAAAGTCAAGTTAAGGCTTCTACCAAGATTCTTTAGAACTACTTAGGGAACTTTACACTAGTGCAATAATGAATAAAAAAAACTTCTTTTAAAATTCAGAACTAAAATGTGTAGTCTAGGTGACATTTTTGAGTCTGATATTATTCGTGAGAGAGGATTTATGCATATACTTAAAGGCCAAATGCAAGTGTATCACAGTACTGGATTTATTTGGCCACTACCAAATAAAGATCCTCAATTTCTTGAACTGTATTTTATGTCTGATTTGGTTCAACAGGGTCAAAAGAGAATTGATGCAACTAGAGTTACAAAAATTGACACAATCAAAAAGCTCCAAGATCTGCATCATGAATAAACAGTTATGTGAAACGTTTTAAATTTGTTCTAGAAATATCACCATCTCCTGAATGCAAGATTGTTGTAGAGGCGTTCAAAATCCATTAAGTGAGCATTCTCCACGTTTTACTACACATCCATTCCAATTAAGTAGGTGCAATAATCACAGAAGAAGAGTTTGAAAAACGTGATTTTATTCTTCCAGGTCGTGATAATAAGCTAAAAAGAATATCTTAGACTCATCGTTCATATGTTGCCTTACAATATCTAATTCTTTTTGTCAATGTTGAAGTTGAGTATTATTATGAATCCCTCAAGCTGAAGGAAATTCCACTAAGCCTTTCATGCATGGACTTTATGCTTCTTCTCATGATTACAAAAATGATTTCAATAGCATTCAGATAAACGAAAACTTGTTCTAATAGATTGTTGTAGATACGAGGAGCGGTCAATAAGTTTTGCAATTGGGATATAAGGAAACGAGTTATGAGGAAAATTGTTTTACTATTTTTCAATATAACTATCTTCGCCTTTAATGCACTTGCACCACTTGTCCCTGAGGCTTCGAATTCCCGACTACCAGAAATCTCCCGACTGCTGTTCAATCCACTCCTGGACGGCGAGCTGGAAATCTTCATCGTCCCCAAACCGGCGTCCACGCAGTGCAGCCTTGAGCTAGTGGAATAAAAAGTAGTCGCTAGGGGTCAGATCTGGACTGTAGGGGGGATGGTTGAGCTTCTCGAATCCGCACTCGCGCAGGGCAGCTTGTGCAACTCTAGCCTTGTGGACAGGGGCATTTTCGTGGAGGAGCAGGACACCGCGTGTCAACTTTCCGCGCCGCTTCTGACGGGTGCACTGTGATGGCCCTTCTACGAGGCGTATAGTCCACCATCAACACTTTTCCAGAATTCCAGAAGATGGTGGCCATGATCTTCCCGGCTGAGCGTTGGGTCCAGAACTTGATGGGGGTCGGAGAGCCCATGTGTTTCCAGGCCATGCTTTCGAGCTCGGTCTTGGGATCCCAGTGATGTACCCACGTTTCTTGACCTGGCACTATGCATGACTCGAATCCTACCGGGTCTTGGTTGTACAAGAGAAGCAGCTCCTGTTAACTTTGATAACGTTGAAGTAGATCATGGGGTGTAAGGTTTCTAGGCACCCAACGGGCAGAGACCTTGGTCATGGCCAAATTGTCGTGGATGATATTGATAACACTTCCATGTGATATTCCAAGTTCTCGCTTGATTTCTTCAACCTTCACCCATCGATTTTCGACGATCATCCTCTCCACACAGGCCACATTGTCCTCGTTGGCCACGTCTGACGGGCGTCCTGGACGGGGGTCATCTTCAAGGGACTCACGACCATGGCGGAACTCCCTATTCCAGCGAGCAATGGTTGCATAGGAAGAGGCGGTGTCGGTGTACACGGCAACCATGCCTTCATAGATCTCTTTTGCATTCTTGCCTTTCTTGTTCAAAGATTTGATCACTGCGTGGTGCTCAACCTTTTCCATTGTTGACAAATTTGTGACTGACGTTCTGCGATCAGCTACTGCTTCTTAAATAGACGAGGCAGAAGCGTGCGGCTGCAGGTCGTGACTTGTCATAACTTGTCTTAACACCCCCAGAAACAGCCATCCCCCTTCCTCTGTTTTGCCCTACTGACCGCCCCTCGTATGTATGACAAAATGGATGGAGAAAGATTATTATACATCAACTCTAAGCAATCAGATTTAAGACCATCATCATATATCCATCTACTTGATGGTATTAACACTGATGTAGTCATAAGTGAAATTGGTCAACAAATCATTCTTCCATCAAGTTTTATTGGAAATCCAAGTTATATGTATGAAAGAACTCAAGATGCAATGCGATACGTGACATAGTAAAAAGAATGATGCCTTATGCAATAAAAGCAACAATTCTTTCTTGTTGTAGGAGAGGAGAAGATGGCTATATAGCAAGAATTCCATTGGTCCCTACAGATCTTCCGTTCAATTTTAGAGACTGCAATTTCCATTCAAATTTAGCTTTCCAATGTCAATAAACAAATCACAAGGTGAAACACTGTCAGTGGTTGGATTACATCTAGAAAACCCTGTTTTTCACATAGTCAACTCTATGTTAGATGTTCCAGAGTTGGAAGCAAAAGAAATGTCTACTTTTTTGCGCACACTCAAAAATATAAAAATATTGTATAAGTCTACTGCTTAAAAATATGCCTTGTTATTTTCATTTCTATGTTATCCTAGATGTTTGTTATTTTTTATGAGAAAGTTATATTCCTGGGATATATTGTTTAGAAACTAAGTTAAAAATCATTTTAATGATTTTGTCCCGGACAACGTCGGGTAGGTCTGCTGATTCTTCATATATACTTATTTATTCTCATTAATTACGCTTCACACACAGAACACAATTAATTAAAAGACAAGAATGAAGAAGCACCAAGGAGCAGAAGGACTCACAACCAACATGGGGTCCCTCACTAATAGGTCCCCCTTGAAAATCATCACCGGGCAACACCCAACCCGTACCCCAGAAAACCCGACTTTGCCAATTGCAATTCGCTGAATTGAAATTGCACTTGTAAAGCTCATCAAGGTCCATATGCGCCGAAACGAGAGATGCGGACTAGCTCTTATTCGAAAAGGAAGCTTGTCAACTGAAGATAATTGGCTTTGAGGCAGCTCCCACACCCGCAAGTGGCAGCAAAGAGCAGCGTTATCTGCCGCAAAGTGGGGAGTTGGGTTGGAGAATACTCGGTCAAAGAACTGAAAACCGAAATTGAGAAGCATATATACTTATTTATTCTCATTAATTACGCTTCACACACAGAACACAATTAATTAAAAGACAAGAATGAAGAAGGACCAAGGAGCAGAAGGACTCACAACCAACATGGGGCCCCTCACTAATAGGTCCCCCTTGAAAATCATCACCGGGCAACACCCAACCCGTACCCCAGAAAACCCGACTTTGCCAATTGCAATTCGCTGAATTGAAATTGCACTTGTAAAGCTCATCAAGGTCCATATGCGCCGAAACGAGAGATGCGGACTAGCTCTTATTCGAAAAGGAAGCTTGTCAACTGAAGATAATTGGCTTTGAGGCAGCTCCCACACCCGCAAGTGGCAGCAAAGAGCAGCGTTATCTGCCGCAAAGTGGGGAGTTGGGTTGGAGAATACTCGGTCAAAGAACTGAAAACCGAAATTGAGAAGCATCACAAATGGGCAAAGGTCAGAGAATTTATTAAACTCCGAGACCACACCCATGTCTGCAAAATAGCGTTCACTTCCACAGAAATGGCACCAAAGACCACAACAAATGGTCTCCTGCTATTGAGTATGAGGATCCTAGGAGACAATATTGAGCAAGAAAAGTTGCATAACATAAAAATGTGCTTTGTTTGCTATCAACTAGAACAACACACATCCACCAGCTGCCCAGTGAAAGAAAAACAATGGTGCAGCATATGTGTCAATGAAGGCCGCAACTTTAGCAGATGCAAAAGCGCACAGTAGTACCTCAATTTCAAGGGCAAGCAGACGACCATGGCCATAGGTTGCCCCCAAAATAAAGAGATAATAAAAGGAAAGAAGAAGAAGGGAGGAAGGCAAAGCATACAAAGTCTCTCCGCGCTGCGAAAAAAAGTCAGGAGATATAACCATCGAGGGCATCTCTGGCAGAAACAAGGATTACCGGCAATCAGAACGACCGCATCCTCATATGCATCCTACATGAAAATGTGGCAAACTTAATAGAACCTGTTCGCTAAAATGAGGAGTGTAACCTCCCAACAGTGGTTATGTCGGCCGACTCTGAGTGCTCCAGAGCATTTAAGGACTCGCTAACAAAAGTAATACATTAAAAAAGAGGAGGAATAGAGGCAATAATGGCAGCGCTCTTATTGGAAGAATCTGAAGAGGGATAAGATGAAAAGGAAGATGAAGAAGAAGACAACAAAAGTTCAAAGCGCGATAAGGGACCCTGCACACGAACAAGGGCGACAAAGAGCAAATCAAAAACTCCTAGTACACCACAGAAGAGTGAGAACACTGGAAACTCAAGAGCCGCACACCAGGAAAAAAAAGAAGAAAAACAAGAGGAAACACATGAAGATAACATCATCATAAACCAAAGCATACTAAGGGTATTGGAAATAAAAGCCAGTGTCTGGACAACGAAAATGACTCTTTACGAAAATATATTCAGAGAAGTTGAGGCAGATGTCATCTTGATTTCGGAGTACAGGATTGACACGCGTGATGAACAAAGGAAAGTCGGAATTACGACGTGTTGATCACGAACTACTCACAAGAGCTGCACGGCGGTGCGGCTATTGCGATTAAAAAGGATAAAATACCAGCAAATCTAAAACCTTTTACCTATTTGGCAGAAGGACTCCCAGAATCCCAATGGGTAACTAAGTAGTAGTTGTCAGGAGTCAAACTCTAGAACTTTCAATGTGATGGGAAGGAGCATTGATACTTTGCTGTACAGGAACATCGTCCAGTGAATTAGCCCTAACAATCCCCACATATATTAGAGCAGGGGATGATACAAATCCAGACATATGTTAGCTAATAGTCAAATACCTTTCGACTACTACATGGAACCAGTCCAAGTCCCATGTATTGACCATATAGGGATCCTACTTACAATCAAATGGAACCTTATATAAGTTTTAGTTATAGAAAAAAAACTACAAAGGGTAAAGTGGGCACGGTATGTACATCTCCTCAAGAACTATCATTCTCCCACTTTGGAAGAAGTAATTCTTGCGGAAATCAACGAGGCAACTGGCGACCTTAACAACCACATAATCGACGCAGATAGAGCTAGTATCCCCAAATTTGCGTATAAGTTCATTTCAACATATAGATAGATTGAAAACATGGAAGATCTGTACCGTAATCTTAAGTTATAATATGAGATCAACATCAGAAACGCATCAATTGACTCGATACAAAGAAGTAAAGAGATCAAAGAAGAACTCAAACATTTGATCCTCGAACAACAATGGAGAAGATGAGACAAGTCGATCGAACGTCTCGATCAGGATGCATCTCTCTAAGAAGCAGACATCTTAAGGTAATACCTGGAAAAGCGAAGAAAATGCAAATTAGAAATGAAGACGGAATCATCGAAACGGACTAAACAAATATTGAAGCAATATTCTAAAGTTATTGGGACAACATATTCAGTATAATGAGGAGGAAAATGAAGAATGTGACATGGAGTTCGAAAACGAAGTCATAGACGAGCTGAACACCGAAATCCATAGGATGCAGCCGCACTACCAGGTGGGTAGCCAATACAACAGAGGCGCCGAGATAGCCGAAAAGGAACTACTTGGGGCTCTCTGCCCATTCAACCAGAAAGCCCCAGGACAATTAGGGCTAACAAAATTTAATTTTTAAAAGGCAGCAGCCAACATCATCGAAGTAATGAGAAGAAATTTTACTGCCTGTCTAAATATAAGATACTTCCCCGATTCTTTCAATGCTGCTAAGATGATCTTCTTAGCCAATCTTGGGAAGGATCTAACGAGGAAAGAGAGCTACCGGCCAATTTCACTCCTGAAGTTTGGCAAGAAGCTCTTCGAGAAGATCCTCAATAGAAGACTGGTGCCTCAACTGGAAGAAAACCAATTTAACTTCCGGAATGTGTGAAAACACCGGAGAAAAGGAATAAAATATTTATCGATTAATGGAACTATTACCCAGCTGAAAAATTACCCATTTACGACAACACCCTTACCAATTTTGACTCAAAAGGAAGGAACTCGAAGAAAGAAAAAAGAAAATGACAAAAAAACAACAAACAAGGTCTGCTGAGCAAAATGTCGCGTGTTCTCACTTATTCTGATTTATCACCTTGCGACCTATAAAACTTTCAATAATCCCCGGACTAACCTTGAGACAACTTTGGCAATTATATCATTGGAAATATTATTATTATTATTATTATTTGAGATAATAAACACAAAATCCTTGTGGGAAAAGCCTAGCGGCCATGAACCTGAAAACAAGCTCCCCCTGAACACAGTGTCCATATGTCAAGTAAGAAATAATGAATAAAGAAGAAAGAAATTGAAATGTGTAAATAAATAAATAAAAAAGTTTAAAATTATTAAAATAAAATCAATATTAAAATTATGAGGCAGTAGCACCCACCCTTAATCTAGTATTGCAACCTAGAAGAGGATATTAAGATCTTCCAGCATAACTTCTGCAGGAAGATACTTCCACCGCTTTACCGTACTTAGCAAAAAACAACGCTGAAACTGAGAAGTGCGGCCGCGGGGAATGCATAGTGCATGTGGATGTTGTCCATCCGCAAACCTTGTTCCTCTAGCAAGAGGCAGGGGCTCAGGAATTAAAAATGATAGTGGCAATTCCCTACTGAAGTAGTATTTATGGAATATCGACAAACATGAAATCATCCGTCGATGATCCAAGTCATAGCTAGCCCCATCAGGACAAAGGAACCTGCCTCCACGAGCAACCCTAACTAAGAGAGACAGATCTTTTGCAGAAACGGATATCCAAACTGGAGAACAATACTCAAGAAGAGGGAAAACAAAGGACCTGAAACAAGTGGCATTAATATCTTCATTATTATAGATATATGAGGCCTTACGTACAATACCAAGTTTTCGGGCAGCATTAGCAGATACATTTAAAAGATGCTTCTCAAAAGTCAGGTGAGAATCATAGGTAATGCCAAGGATCGTTAGGGATCCCAACTCAGCAAGAAGTGTTTCTCCAACACAGAGTGGAGGATGAGGCCGCTCATTGGTACGAGATCTACTAACCAAGAGGATCTTAGTTTACCTTGAATTAAGCTTTATACCCCAACGATCACACCAATTCCTATTTTTTTATAGATCACGATTTAGACTCATGGCAACTTGGTTTCTCATTGCTGGAGACCTGACTACTCCAACAAGTGTAGTATCATCTGCATACTAAACAACCTTGTTTTCAAGACCCTCTACCAGATCACTTTTGTATACTAAAAACAACAAAGGCCTAAGAACATTGCCTTGTGGAACTCCAGACACAACACGTCTAGGTTCACTAAAAACTCCATCTACGACAACACGTTGCTGCCGATCTATTAAAAAGTCGTTAAGTAGTCGTAGGATGAAGCCACCTATTCTAAGGTTTTGTATTGGGTTAAGGAATAAGTTCTTGCGTTTTTAAAATGTTGTGTTGATTTAAGTTTTGTTGACGTGATTTGTGCACATATTAAGAAACAATAATAAATAATGAGTGCAAAATTTGCATTTTTAGGCTACGTCTCTTAACAGCGTAGACTATTAGGCTTTTGCTTAGGCTACGTCTTGAAGTTGAGTAATAAGTCATTGCGGTTCATTTAAAAGTTGTGTTAATTTAATTTTTGTTCTGTCCCCTCAAAATGGAATGTCAAGTTGAAAGAAAGGCGCATTTTCGACACTTGTTATTAATTTTCAATCGAGACGGGAACAATGCAAACGCAGCTAAAGCTCGTCGAGATATTTGTGCTGTGTACGGAGAAAATGCTTTATCAGAAAGGACAGATCAATGGTGGTTTTCACGTTTCAAAAACGGTTATTTCAATCTTAATGAAGAAGAACGTTGTGGTCTCCCATTAAGTTGGATGAAGATCGATTGAACGACCTTCATGAAAATCCTCGTCAATAGACTAGAGAATTGGCTGTATAATTGGCATGTGATCAGAAAACTGTAGTGAATCACCTTTATTCGTCACAAGGCTACTCGTGGATATAAGGACATATTTCTTCACCGCATCATCACTGGCGACGAAAAGTGGTGTGTTTATGTCAACATGAACCATCAAAAGCAATGGCTTAGCCCCCCCAAAAAAACACTTCCGCGATTAAAGCCATGACTTCATCCACGAAATACGATGCTGTGTGTGCGGTGGGATTGTGAAGGCATCATTCTTTATGAGCTCCTTGCGAACAAAAATATTGTCAATGCAGAACTCTACATTCAACAAATCTATCGACTCGCCGAAGCTATTCGTAAAAAGCGACCTCATCGACGTTATGGAGTCCTTTTGCAACACGAGAATGCTCGTCCTCACATTGCCAATATGACAAAAGACGCCATCCAAACGCTTAATAGGGAAATCCTGCCGCATCCTCCATATTCCACGAGACTTGGCTCCATCGGATTTCCATCTGTTCCAATCGCTCTCCAACAATTTGCGCGGCGTTTCGTTCAATACTGATGTGGAATTAAGAACCTGGTTAGACGAATTTTTCGAGTCAAAATCCAGAGATTTTTATTGCAGAGGCATCGAAAAACTAGTTTAACGTTTGGAAGAAGTCGTAAATAACAGCGAAAAATACATTATTAATTAAATTCGCATATTGTTATCAATTAAAAATAAAGTTTTTCTAAAATTGTTAATGGTAATGAATAAATTTTATAAAACCGCAAGAACTTATTCCTCAACCCATTAGTTTAAAAACAAGTGCTTTATGGTTAACACGATCAAAAGCAGCACTTAAATCAATCTGAACTAATCTAAATTCAAAACCCTTGTCAAGATTATCTTGCATACTACAAGTTTTCAAGATATGCATACTGACTTCTATCCAGTAAGCCATTCGACTTCAGGTATCTATACAAGGGCCTAGATATCAGCTTCTCAGCAACCTTAGAGAGCACAGGAAGTATTGAAATAGGCCTGTATTGACTACATTTAGCAGATAACATGCCCTTAGGAATAGGCACAACATTGCTCAATTTACGATTATAAGGAAAGGTGCTTCGTCTAAATAAAAATCTATATAATCTACTTAACTTAGGGGCTAAATCAGTAGACATCTTTTTTAAAAAGTAAAGGAAAAAAAGTTGTTGGGTTCGACTCCGCCCCAGCTGTCAAGACTGTCAAGTATCTTTTTAACATCCATTGCACGAAAAGCAAACCCAGTCAAACGAGGCTCAGGATGGCAAGTGTCAGGGAGAGGAACTTCTTAATTGACTGCTTGACTTCAAAAGCTCGATGGAGTAACTCTGCCTTTTTCTTTTGCACTAGTTGCTAGCTTTCCATTTGGCAAAAGCAGTGGTGGAATGGTAGAAGTGTTAGAGTCAAAAATAGCAGATTTTAATTTAGTCCACCACAAATGAGGCTGTCTGATCTCTGCCAACTTACTCTTCAGATTATCATTATATAATCTCTCAGCCTGATGGTAAACTCTGTTGGCACTACGCCGAGACTGAACAAAGATCTCGAAGTTTTCTCGCCTCCGATTACGCCTCCATACATTCAACTTTGTTTGCTTATCATGGAATAGGCACTGAATTCATCAAATAGGATTTATAAAACCATGGCTGGTTGTTTGTACGAATCCTGATAATTCTACTGGGAACATGCCTGGGCAAAATAGTAGATAACATATCATTCACCTTAGCCATTGGATGTGGGTCAGATATTGCATCCGAACTATTCAAGGCTCGACAATTCTCTTCACACCCAACCCAATCAGCTCGAAATTTAAGCCAAACTCATTTTTTGATCGTGGCAATCGGGATATGCTGATTAACAGCTATGTCCATTCTAATAGAACAATGATATGATGTCCCCCAATTTTCACAGACCTTTACATCTACAACAGCTAGAGCATCTGTGAACACAAGATCTAGTCTATTAGCTGAAATATGGGTGGGTTCCTGAATCATCTGAAGACAATCAGCAGCAGTGCAAAATTCATAAGCTGACCTACCATGCTGATCAGTTACATTAGAATTGATCCATTCTTCATGCTTTGCATTACAGTCCACACTAATTACAAAACAAGCTTTCTTATCTTTTGATTGAGCCAAGGCAATACCATCTTAAAGATAGTCATAAATAAAGTCATCATGTCCTGGGTTAAAGTACAAGGCAAATATATATATATATATATATATATATATATATATATATATATATATATATATATATATTATAATATTTACTATAAATCTTAAAACATAAAACTTCTTGACACTTGCATTCTAAATTCTTTTGGCGATAAATTGGTAGGCCAGACCTCCAAAATATTGCCATACCCTGAGCTCTTGGTGTATTTCGACGATAAATAAAACCAGGGCTAAAAAACCCTGGAATAAGGAATTCTGAATTAGATTTATTACTTTTCACTAGGGTTTCTGCAAGGAAAAGGATGTCATAATTCTTTGCATGAGCCTAAAGATCTAGAAAATTAGATCTTAAACCCCGAATATTAGAATAGAGGACACTGCATTTCTTCTTATGAAAATGAGTAGCAGGTCCAGGGTTCAACTCAACATCTCCAGAAAGAATCAGAAACAAAATCACCAGTAAAAGGTTTAAAACAAAAATATTTAATAAAGCAAAAAAGGTGAAACCAACAACAAAGTAAATATAGTCAACAACAACAATATTTACAAAGGATTGAGAAGCAAAAAAGTTCATAAGCAACACTAAATAACCCAGAAAAACTGGTCAACATGGCGGAGTCGAGACACCATGCAAGGCAAAATATCCCCAGAAACGCCACAATATTGGGGGAGGACAGGTGGAATGGATTTTGAAAAAAAAAATTAGAGAAAGATTGACAATAGAAAAAAGGCATCAACCTGAAAAACCCACCGAACAACCTTGCTCATCTAATCATCCTATCCTACACACCTTTTGAAAAAATTAGGTAAACGAAGAAAGGAAAGTCAGACACTTGACTGTACCATCAAGTAAGGAACCCAAACCTAGGATTGTGGAAGGAATTGGTACAAAGAATATGGCACCGTCCAACAGTGAGGAAACAATGGTTTGATTTTAGAGTGTCCTTCTCCTACAAGAATTGCCCACCAGGACTAAAGAGTCCCTTCTACCCAAATTGACATGGTTTTATATCGGAGTTTTCCTTCTCCTAGCCTTTGCCTAAGGAGGCATACCCTTCAAAGCAGCAGGAGCTTTGAATTCAGAGTTTTCCTTCTGAATAAAATGTAAACTAACATAAGGGTTTCAAATTTCGTTAGAATCGGCCGAATAGTTATGATGGTATTGTCAAAACAAAATAATTACCGGGCTAACCCTGGGAGGACTTTGGAAATTATATGATTTTAAAGAAAATGTAAAACAACATAAGGGTTTCAAATTTTGTTAGAATCGGCCAAATAGTTATGAGGTTATTACAAAATAATTACCCGGCTAACCTGGGAAGGACTTTGCTAATTATATCATTCGAAAGAAAATCTAAAACAACCTAAAGCTTTTTTAAATTTCCGTACAATCGGCTGAATAGTTACAATTTTATTACAAAAACAAAAAAAGCAAAACGGGGACCGACCGACCGACATAATGAGATGCAGAGTCGCCCCCAACTAGATTCGTTCGCGACTAAAAACGACATATACTACAGAATAAAAAAAACAAAAAAACACTAAGTATTACATATAGTAAAGTAATTAGACCATAAAACAACAAAAAATGCGAATAACACAAACGAGAAACATTAAAATTTAAAACGAAAGGTTTGAATGCCGTTTAAAACCAGAATAACAACCAAAGATATACACAGAAACAAAAATATAATGAAACTGATAATTCTGATCACCAGGCGCCTTGCCTCGCTTTGCAAATCTCCTACTCTACCTTCTCTTTTCATCAATTTTATTTCTTTCTATCCCCACCTATGCTTTGTCCCTCTCCACGCACACACATCTACTTACATTAATTTGAATTCGGATTCATTTTTAGTTCTATTGTGAAAACGAGTCGTGATAAGTCCTTTATATGAGCATAATTCATCTGTGTATGAACCAAATTATGGAATATCGTCGGCGCAACATAAATGGTTTAAATAGTTTCGATTCCCCTTTGTTCCTACCTCGCCCCGCAAAAGAAGTTGGGGGGCATTTAAACTGTTAAACATGACACCTGGAGAAGCAGAATGCCCTACTGACCCCAGTATTTCGGTAATCTGAAGGTACATGGAAAATAGCTGGGGGGTTTTCTTCTAAACATCCCCATTTGACGCTTTAAGGTCACTTTGTTCATAAACTCACTGATTTTCCTTGGTCGCCGGCTACTTTTGCAGGCTAGGCGTCGACTAGTTTTCGTTCACTCGTCATTAGGGGGGAGTCGGTTGTCTGTATTAATCCCCCCTCATGTCTCGAGGGGACTATTTAATATGCTTGAGTTTTTCCCACCTTTCCTGCCTTCATCTTTCTTTTACATTATTATCGCCCACCACAGGGTATCTATCGGGTGTAGCCTTGAAACCATTCTGCAGCTGACATCTGGATAATTTCATGCTCTCCCTTCGCTAATGCCAACCGATGCGTTTCCTCCTGGCCCTAATGCATGTAGGAGGATGCGAGACTATATATCTTCCACATTTCTTCACTTCCTCTATCTTCTCCACTCTCTTTACAGATAGCTCCTTACAAACTGCCTCCGGGAGACGCCCTCGTTGGTTTTCGCATTCAATTTTGATAAAGAAAATGTTCCTAGTTCCATCTTAAAGCCCCCCCGCCCCGCAAAAAACACACGCACACACATACGTTTACTGTGTGTGTGTGTGTGTGTGTGTGTATGGGGGTTGTTGCTTTCTGTTTCACTCCAATTTTGATTCGCATTTTCCTTCTGCTTGAGTGGAGACTAAATAGCGATGTCGCAGAAGGGGCCCTTACTGACTCACTGACTCACTGCTCACTGACTCGTGGTACTGAATAAATTTCGGTTGAATCAAAAGAGCTCCACGAATAAAATATATATAATCATTTAGTATTCACAACTTTACCGCAATAATTGTTGAATAGTGGAATGGTCACACGTTTTCTAGTAACTTGGTAATCTTTCCTACTCTAGTGAACGTTATGAATAAAGCGTTGGCATTTGTATGGAGGTTCAGTTTGTTGAAACTTTGGAAAATGATTACAAATAAAGCATTTAAACCTTACTATCATTCTTCGCTACATATTTTGTAAGTCTAAAGCATCCATTTAGGTATGTAGTTTGTTTCAGCCTTAATCTTTTTTTTAGGGTGGAAACGGCTTCTTATTTATTAATTATCCATTATGCTCTTTTAATCATGAAGGGACTTTTAATCTTTTTTTTGGACATGTTTACTTTGGTGTTCCTCACTAGATTCATATCTACTGTGATCGTCCGTAAGTCCTTTTCGAAATGATCGTGTTGATTTTAATATATCTTATTGTTATTATTTTTGTGGTCTCACTTATTTTAAAATTGGAATGAACTTTTCTATCCGGTTATTTAATAAACCGTTTGTGTTGTATTTTTTGGGGGGAGTCTAAGGTTATAAAGTTGTTGTTGTTAAAGATTACCCCCCCCAAAAAAAAAAAAAATATATCAATCATAGTTGATGACTTCCCAAGAACTTAATTGTTTTTTTTTTAAAAATAACCGGTAAAATAACTTTTATTAAAGACAAAATACACAAACAAATTAAACAAACAGAATTAAACTAAACAAAAGAGTAAGATATTAATTCACAGGAAAAAAGGAAGAGAAATATGATGGCAGAAATTTTCAAATGCACTCAAACCGAATCGATACTACCACATAAGTTATGTTAGGTTAAGTTTTGTTATTTGAACCTAACCAAACTTAACCTAACCTAACCTAACATAACATAAACTAACCAATATTATCTTAACCAAATTCAATTCTTAGTAACATTTTTACTTTATCTTTTTATCTTAAACTTATTATCAATTAATATTACTTATTTTAAAAATTCAATCCTAAGTAATGACCACCAAAAAAGGTCATTCCTAGATACTGACCCGTAAAATAGGTTGAGGGTCGTTGTTTAGAATTGATCCCAATTAATTAAGATTTGTTTCTTTCTTACTTCCTAATTTGATCATTCCGTGTGTCGAGAGAACTGATAAGTAGGGAATCTTTTAGGATACTATGCAATCGATCTCGTTATTTAAAACTTTGCTCTTATTTTGGTTTGTCTTCCTCTTTATTTCTTTTAGGAAAGAGAATTAATAATGTTAATTTTGTCTCTTTCTCCAAATCCTTCTTATTTGTCCTCATGCTCGGTCGGTTCCATCACGTGCTCTGAATTTACATACTAAATGATTATCGCGTCTTTGTCCTCCGTCTTTGAATTGAGTCTCTCATTATCATCTTGAAGTGATAGTTTCTTTGTATTGTGTATGCATGACTGTTTCAGCGCACTCTTTCACGCTATCTGACTGTGGTGTTATGTAAGGATTAAATTATACATATGTAAAGAATAGCTATTTGTTCCCTTAATTACTACTCTGATTAAGGTATTGGTTATGCTTGTTATTTCGCCATTGAATGTCTTGGGTTACCGTTTATGTTAGATCATTAACCATTAATGGGTGCACATGAGGGCGTATTTCTCATTTTAGTAGAGTGTATGCTTCTTATTTCATTTTCCTGCATCACTATGTATAAATCCGCAATGGTGTATTCAGTAGCAATTACAGAATTGTGGAGCAGGAAGGATCCTAAGATCCACTTGAGGCCAGTCTACGTAGAATATAACCCTCATGTTGGATCTCATCGATTCTTATAAGTACCCTTTATTTACCTAATAAAACCATTAAACTACTAAGGAAAAAGTTGATTCCATGAGCTGGTATGACTAAAGCAATCAATGCAGCTTCTGATTGAAGAAAATATTAACTTTCCCTCAACAATACCATACATCCACATCAATTACTTCAAGCATGGGTCAGACTCACAAAAAATGAATATAAAACATCTACTGTAAGTAATATTTCCATCATATACATTAAATACTGTAGCTTACTGTAGTTTATCAAACCGAGTCTTTCCGAGCTAGTCTTATCAAATTAACTAGTATTATTTAACAATGTCTATGCTAATATGTATATCACAACTCAGCTAAATAACCTAATATAGTTTGTTGAGTCTAACATGGAATTCATACGCCACGGACGGAATAGCTCGTAAAATGGCTATGATAATGCATAAACAAGTTAAAATAAAAAAATAAAAAAAAAATAAAAAAATGACCATATTCTGTTGCACATCTCTCGCCCCCCTTGTTGGGGATAACGGGGGGCCTCTACTATCAATACCCTGGTTCTCTCGTTCGATCACACTACAATTCACTTTAAAGAATTAGAAATCATTTAATAAATAAATAGTTCCAGCTAGTTTAAATAACTAAATATGCTTCGATTTTCAAAAATTGGGATCGAAAGTAAACTGTTTATTGTATGCTTTTAGAATCTAGTATTATAAACCAAATTGTAGAGCATTTAGAGTCTAAAAAAATAATTAACGATACTTACCATGGCTTTTATCAACGGAACTCGTGTTTAAATGACTTGTTGGAATTTTTTCACGAAATAACCTCAACCTTTGTTAAGCATAAATCTTTCGATGAAGTCTATTTGTATTTTGAAAAGGTATTTTATACTTTTTTGTATAATTATTATGATAAAGCTAAAAGCGAATAATATAAGGGAAGATGCACTTAAATGGATCGAAAATTGTTAGGCCGATCGCAGGAAGAGTCCTGGTAAACGGGATTACCTAAAGGTGGATATCAGTCACTAGAGGTGTTCCATTGAGGTTAGTGTTGGTCCATTGTTTTATAATCTATATGAACAATCCTTTCATTGTAATTTATTATGTAAAATAAAAAAAAGCGACTGGCACAAAATTTTGCTGTGATCCCATAAATTTACAAAGCTTCATAAAGTAATGTAATGAGCCAATAAATGATTGATAAAGTCTAATGTAGATAAATGTAAGGTAATGCACTAAGGACATTCGGAAAACAGATTGGCTAGATTAATTTTGAGCGACATAAAAGTTTTATACCTATGTATTGTTGCATCTCTAAATGGCGACAATACCTACTTATGGGCTATAAAAGCAGGAAATTTATATTTTAATTGAAAGATATGATTTTTCTTATATATAAAGCCCTTGTCAGACCTCACTTAGAATATGGGGTTTAATTATTCGTCTCCTCATCTGCAACGGAATTAATTCTTGAATTTCGAAATTCATCTTATGAAGTAAGACTAATACTTGCATATATGTATTAATTTGCTTTAACTGACCTCGAGTGGATATAAAGGACTTTGTCTGTCTTTAATTTCCAGAAAGCAACGACATTCGTTCGACGACCCAATCCGGAATACCTTATCAACCAGACGTCACTTTGCTGATGCGGAGCCTCCACCCAGCCAATGGATCACCACCGTAGCAAGTACAGACAACCTCTAATTATGCCGTCCCTCCTAAGCTCCAATTTGCAAATCCGCAGCACTCGAGGTAAAATGCACGTAGTCCCGCACAGTCGAACGTTGAGCAATCGAATGGCAATCAAATCAATCACTGTCCGTCGATGCAACAACAAACATCAACGCCACCCCTTTTCTTATCCAGAATCTTTGTTCTTATTCATTAAATATCTATTTTTGTGGCCACTCGGGCAATAAGAACGATATCCATGTCGGGCAGATTTGCTTTTGCCTTAATTCTGAACCAAAACCAACCAGGGATTTGACTGCTCGGAGTGACTTTGTAGCACGTTGAATGGATACTTTTTACTCTGGATGATTGCACGGAAAGAGTCTGGATTTTTTGCTTTATTGCAGAAAATAATAAGTAATTTAATGATTTTAATTAAATATACAAAATAATATTATGGGGCACAAAAAATTAGTTATTCCCTATAATGAGAATTGTTACTGAAAATTTAATCATTATTACTAAATAGAATTTATTCGCTTGATTCTACGCACTGTGAAACGCTATAATTAATTAAGAATCAATAATTACGTTTTTCACTGTTAGTTTAAGAAAGCCCGGAATGAAATAAATGGTCATAGATTTCGGTTAAATTATATGAGAACGCGAATAGAAAACTTACCAAGCAATGGAGAAACGAAGACTTCGATTTCGAGTCGCTAAAAGCCGAGGAATAAATTGAATAGCAGCGATATTTGACCTTGGAATGCGACGAGAATCTAGTACTGCGGTGAGCAGAGGTCGTTACCATGGATACCAGCGAGAGATGGAGAGGTCTCAGAGGAGAGGCGTTACTTCGAGCCTTCTCGGAGTGTGGATAATGGAATGACCTCCCATGTAAATCGACTGAATTCATCTGAACTGCTTCGCGACAAGCTGCCCCCCCCCCCTACTGCTTAGAGAAGAACTGCTTTCCCATGGGGCGATGTTTTCGGAGCATACGGAAGGGATATAACAAAAATCTCATATGCAACACGCGGACAAGGATTCTTTCTATCTCCCACTCCAGAGAGGCAAGCGCAAGGTCGGCCGGAAGTATGTCTTGGTCACGCGGGAAGGCTCGTGTGTGTGCAAATTGTGTTAATATAAAAAAATACCTAACTTGACTGAATTCCCTTAACCTAACTCAATGTAACTTCTAAACCTCACCATTATGGAGCTTTTTGATATTACAATCTATATTATTTTTTTTCTACAAATTAATTGAAGTAGTACAACTATCAAATTGAGCAATTGGCTTGAAAACATTGAAAACTTTTCTAAAATTTAAAAAAAATAAAGACAATCGAAAATACATATTCTCGAAATAAGAGATCGAATGAATAATTATTATAAAATGTAACCTAACAAGACCATATTCATTAAATAGAGAATAAAGACTTTGAATATACGCAAAGATCTTGAAATGTGCAAAAACTCATATAAAAAGAATTTAGTGAAAGGCATGCTATAGAAAACCATCCTAACCCCAAAGGCTCTAACTGTTGTGATAAAACCATCTTCTTTTACTGAACAATATTATTCGTCAAAGCTGAAGGATTTGACCATTCTTAAAGAATCTTTAGATGGAAGTCTTGGGGGTTATCGATTCGATGTTATTTGCGACCTACCAATATGAAAGGTCAGGAACTGGGGAGAATTATGTTTGACGTCGTTTCATGGATTCATAAACAAACATTTAGAGGTCTTTGTTCATGTTTTTAACGACACTTTGCATGGAGATACATGGATAATCCCAGGTTGAGAGTAGTTGTGTTCATTCCAGTGTATCAGTTGTTAGGATAAGTGCGTTTATCTTGTAGGTTTCAGCATTCCCCCCAAATTGCTCTTGTTTTTTAAAGCGTATGATAAATAATAATTTATCGTCCTCTAGAGGAATAATATTGTTCTTTATGATGTCATGCAGAGCTCTTTAATCCTTTTACCTTGCCTGTGTTATTAAATTGGTGTAGAATAAGGATGATACATTGCGATTTGACTACTTTACCCCGAATTAAAAGTTAATAGTTTCTATATATTTCTAAAGTTTCGTTTGGGATAACCATTTTGATTACGATTTGTTTTTAGCAAATTCTTCATCGATTGTAGTTCATAGTGAAAAAGATTACTAATGACGCAACGTATGACAGCGTAGTTCAGCGTCTTTGTATTTTTTGATCATTTATCTTTAACTTTCATGTATCTATAAAGAGTGGTTTCCTTCATATTAATACAGGTAGCGTTTTCGCCTATTTTTGTGCATGAAATTAAGGAAAGAATGTTATTGCATAGCTTGTTTGATTAAGAGTTGTTGATTATTCTCGTTGGATCTAAGAGAAATGTCAACTTTTGTCGGGTAAGGAGTCATAGCTACTGTCACCTACAACCAAGAAACGATAAAAGGAAAGAGATGGTTGACGTGAAACACTTAGATGAAGATTTGACAAATTTAAACAACAAAAAAGTTTGAAAATCAATGACGAACTCTTAGCGCCATTTTTTGCTGAGAGTACAACATCGCTCTAACTTAATGTATAGAATACAAAACATCGTTTCCAGAACAAAACCTGCAAGAAATGGCAGGGCCTCTCGAGAAATTAAAAAACCCAAACAAACAATGATTCCATCATCAGTAACTCTGATAAATCAAGAGTAGTAGTTTACATTAAAATCTGAGAACAATAACATTCCTAGCCAATTTCAGATCGTTCAATTTAAAGCAGAATTTAGTTCAGAATAAATTAGCCAAAATATTAAAGCCGAAAAGCGAAACCACTCTCTCCGCCAACTCATTTCCAATTTAAACCTCTAACCTACAAGATCAACAGATGCCAGAATATCATTATCATCTTCACCCGCTCATAAGTCTCCGCTAAGTGAACCAAGGAATATACGAAGTCCACCACACTTATATGGAAGATATTTATATATATGTAACATTATTTTTCCTGGGTCGTAGGTTATTTTCTAATTATGTTTAAAAAGTATAGAAAATGGCTTCAATTCATTTCAAACTTTGCTTCTGTGTCCTAAATAATGATATTTTGAAATTTTGTCCATTTTTTTCCTTACAGAAAACGTAAGAATCGCTTATGTATTTTGATTCACATAATTTCAGGAAAACGATAGAAATGGATAAAAATTTACATGTATTTATATTAAATTATACAAAAATGAAGACAAAAGTTTAAGAGAAGAGTATTTTTCTAGATTTTCGAGTGAAATGTGAATCACTGACAAATCAGCTTCCAAATATATTATTGTCTCATCTTTTTTTTGTTATGCACTCCTTTGGTGCGGCATTCAAAGTCTAGTATGTCCGGGGAAAGCGCTCAAAATGCTGCTTAGAGTCCGTCCTTATGTTCTTCTTGAATTTATCTAGATGAGCTTCAATGATATGGATTTTAAGAGACATCTTGCAATCAATTTGACCGCGGAGTAAGGGAGGGAAAGACACGGATAATTTCTCCACTTGAATAACAGCACAGCTTTGGGACTCCTATCTCAATGAAGAGGCGTCTCTCGTTTGAGTCACAGGCAATTCCGATTGCCTCGAAGAGACTGGTCCATATTCTTGCAGAAGCAGAGCCTTCCTTGAGAGATCAAGAAACTTGAGAAAGATAGATGACGCTATTTTTTATTCGTTTCATGCACATTTTCTTCTAAAAAGTTCTAGTGCTTGACTCTATGTAGACTTTAAACCTCGACATTAGAATTTGTAAGACCAGGATCCCTGATTAAGTCATTGAAGTCTTTTTGGTTGTGTAAGTAAGGGGTTCTCTCTTCATCTGCACCTCTGAAATTTTAATCTGGCCTACAACGTCTCTTTCCTCCATTAACCTTGTGCTATCTTACACATAAATACACCATTTCTCTCTTCTTGAGACACATTTACAATCGATACAACACAGCAGGGCATCATATCAGGGAGAACAATTCTTCTTCCCATTCGCGTTCACATCCATTGCATCCAGCGTGGAAAGAATTAAATTTATCTAAGTCCACTCAGTTCCTATTACCATGCATTCCTCGGTAGAGGCCCAAGCAGACGAGGACAACAGTACAGCATATCACATCATGGGGGAGAAGTCTTGTTCCGACCGATTTCATATACGCTCCATCCAGCAATGAGGGAGTTAAATTTACCTAATTCCACTCAGTTCACCTAAACAAGCATTCCTCGATGGGTAGGTGAACAGATTGATTCACACAGTTACAATCTTGATCCGCGCCCTAAGTCCTCTTCTTTCCATCCGCCAACCCAATAAATTGATTACACTCTATTCACCAAAGGAAAGAGTTTTAGTAACTCATCTAAGTTTACTCAGTTCACCTTACCAACCATTCATCTGTGGATAGATAAATAGGTGGATATTAAGAGTCACACTCTTGATCGCAGCTCTGTCCTCTTCTTATCATTCGTGACCCCAATAATGTCTTTACAAAGGAAAGGCTTTAACTCGCCTAACTCAACCCATTTATTTCATTAGTAAAGAGGTTAAGCACACTAAATAGGCTTTTGACATCATAACTTAATCTAAAGGTATCCTTTGGTACGGAAGTACCTTAGAGCTATAGACAAAAATACACCATCATACTAGGGGTAGATATTTGGTGGAAGCTAGGCATAAGCGAGGAATATGTGTGTTATGTGATCGATTGAAAACATACAGCATATACATAACAAATTCTGTGATAAATCACAGGGAAAGAATTCTTGCGGTGGTCCCATCTCAGCCAGTCAGGGGTGTCTTTACTACTGGTAGTTTTTATAACATTGACTGGAATCCATCATCAACAATAGTAACATTAGCTTTCCAAGTAAAATGCTTCAGCATTCAGCAGCACTTCTCTTCAGACAGTCAAAAAACTTAGAATAAGACTGACATCCTGGATACAGCTGATTTGGGGAAGAAGAATGTGAAATTCTTGCCAATTCACTACACGACCAGGGATCTGGATGTTCCACTCTCAATTGATGAGGTCTTGTATGTTATTTTCCTGAATAGCAACAGTAATCGCCATCTAGCTTCCCGTCCTCTTATCAATGTCAATGAAGAAGGCCACTCGTGGTTGGAGAGAGTCAGAAACGTTCACGTGAAAGAGAACTTTGAATTCTGAGAATGGATCTCATGGGTTGAATATTATGCCAGTAGCAAAAAATCTACTTCACCCATCTGCCCAATTTATACACGTTGACAGTGTTCACAGAGTCATCTACCAAACTCATTATGGTTTGGTAAGGTATGAAAGTCCTCCGACACACAATCAGCTACCTAAATCCAGGCCAAACATCAGTGATGGTAGCTGATCAACCACTTCTCGTACCGACCAAGAAATTTCAGTGGATATTCTCACTAATAGAGCACTTAGTGTGTCTGATGACTGGCGAGATGGCAGCAGGTGGATCACAGCTACTACCAAGAGTGTTATCTTGACTAGTGGCAGGGTTCAGGCTTTCAATATTATCCACCACATCTGCAGAAACCGATACACACATCAAGTGTCTGTAGTTGCTTTCTATGTGCTCATAAAGAAGACGTATGAACAGTACGGGGAGAAGACAATTAACGAAGATGATGAGAAGAATGATCTATCTCATCCCTGTGCTCTTTGATGAATAGCTCAAGATTGTGTACGCCTCTCAACCTCATACAGATGTCCGGTTCAAGTCTTTTCATTCTTCAGGTAAGATCAAGTCATGTGTCTTATTCACTCTTTTGTCTAATTTACGAGATTACGCGACGTGCCCGGTTTAGAGATAGGATTGTGATTTATAGCGACTCACAAAGCGCCCTGAGTGCCCTCTGATCTATAGTCGTGAATCATGATTGCAACTTTGTCATGTATTTCTAGTATTTGAGATAAAGAGCTTATTTGTTTTGTTTTTTTTCACCCTACATAGAAACAACACTTGATTCTCTGGATCATACCGACTATGCCAGAACCTGCCCATCCCTCTCCGTGAAATGACAACAATAAAAGAACAACACCATGCTCTATAGAGTTTCAGAGTGGTAACTACATTGGACAGAAGACAAGACGAGCGTTCCTAAGATCCTAAATGGCCAAATTCATGAGCAATTCATTGATTGGTTCAAGAATCATAGTGGAGTCATAGTGAACCTGGATAACCCAAACCTGTCCACCGAGACCATGTTGTTCACCTTAAGCTGGCATACATAATCCAGGAAATTGAGAGTACAAAAGAGTCAGATAAATAATAACCATGAACAGTACTAAAGTTTCAAGATGACTATAAGATAATTTTCTGTTATATTGCAAATTGAATGATTGCTTTATAAATTTAAGCGATCGGAATGATTTGAAAATTTGTATTTCCTTTATTCAAATTGATGTACTGGCATTGCTGGATGCCTTTGAGAATCTTGGTAATCCCTCCATGGAGGCTAGTGGAGAGCTGCTGGTCTAAGATGAATCGATCGTCATTCCCGCAGAAGTGCAAGACAGTATGAGGAGGGTGAAAGACATTGGGGTGTAAGATACACGTCTTTGTTGAGAAGCGAGTAAGGTCACATGAAGAAGCATTCTCCTCACCAATACCAATCAACAGGCTGGCTTAGAGGTGGTTGTTATCAAGGACCAAAAAACTAAAGTCACCTAACTTTTGCTAGCTGTTCCCTCTGGAAAGAAATTTATGAGGGAGTGTTGACACATGAAAGTTCTTTCCTACCCTCTTCGGTTAATTGGACAGGAAAATGCATCATGGAACCAAGAGTGACATTCTAGTTTGCATTCACCTCCCAAATCTTGACAACCACAGACCAGTGACAACTGATGCTGTGCTGGATGTTGCAGTGCTTGTTCAACTTCTTTGTCCATGAAATGCTGTGACCATTAGACACTAATTCACAGAAGTATTTGAATTATACATCTTTTCCTGATTTAAATAAATAACCGCATTGACATTATCTGAGGTGTTTACTCGAGGAAAAGTCTAAAGTTCTGAACTAGGCATTATAGAGGTACCGGTTCAAGAATGGGGTTACTCTCTGGACCCCCAAAATCCTGGCAACTGGGCTTCCTCATTGCAAGAGGATCTGAACCCGCAGGAGTTGTTTGTGGAGCTGGCTAAAAGCTTGAAGCTTATGGCATTTCTACAGGTATTTTGGGCATATGCTGTATATTATGAATGTAATTCTTGAATTTTGATATTACATGTTGTAGTAAATACATCTAACTTCATTCGCACATCCTCAATTATACTGTATTTCTCATTCCATTTTTCTTACCTCTTTAGCTGCTCTCAGGCTTTTCTACCACCATTTAAATGATCATAACCCACACATCCACGCCCTGGAGATTTTCCTGTAGCTCTATGGCGTATCCAAGGACAACACCACAAGTGTGGATGATACAAAACTCTCCCTCATCTTCCAGAAAGGACCGCAGGCCACCAAGCAATGATTCACTGCGTCAACACCGCTTTCAAGTAGCTTATCATGAAAGACAGCTTTGCATAGAAGCATACTCATGTGTTACTCTTTAGAGTGAACATGTGTGGGTCAAAGACCATGACATAGTCTCACCCTCTCGATGGATATAACAGAAAGATTTACTAGACTCTGCTCTAGCTCCTGTCTACACTACAACTCTCATTATTTCAAGAGACTTGCTGGAACTTAGCATTTAAAGTGTAAGGCCAACTGTAAGGCACCTTTCTAAAGGTGGCATGCAGAAGCTGCCGGGCATGTCACTTTGTTCATACTCTCACAGTGGTGTCAATATCTGAATGGAATGGAAGTGTGAAAATAGTTATACATTCTTTGCATCCAAAATACACATATATAACATTTTAAACCATGCGTTTTTTCATTAAAGTTTGCATAGCTTACCGCCAAATGTCATGATAAATAGTTTTTTATCCTTGAAACATATTAACTTGGATTCTATGACCCTCCAAAATATACACTTTGGCACCAATTTTATCATTATAACTATTAAAGGGCAAAAATATCGGTTCTAGTGTATTATTAGCGGCCATTTTGAATAAATTCGTGCATTTCAGATAAAAAATGTGATCATTATTTGTCTTTCGAATATGGTAATATTCGTAACAGAGGGGATTTTTGCACAAGGATATTAGTAATCCCAACTAAAGTATACATTAAAACCACCAATCCAGGCCTCTGTATGAATGCAGGGAGGGAATGTCCTCAACGATACAAGAAAAGTGTAATTAACGCTTATATCAACCGCGCCTTCACTCACTGCCAAACCTTGAAAGATACACAATGAGATAGAGAGAGCTACACAAGTACTCATCAACAATGGATTCAGCAACCATGAAATACAGGCAGCTATCAAAAAGAAAATGGACCAATTCTACCTCACAAATGAGAATAACAACGGAAACAATAACAGAGAAAACAACATAAAACTCTTCTATAAAAATACCATAAACAAGGCGTACCGACCAGACGAAAGGATAATCAAGGAAATTATCAACCGATCTTTACAACCTACGAATACTGAACAAAATAATATCGCTTACTCTATACTATCAAACTAGACGAACCGCCACCCTCCATCTGAGGCCGAAACTTGAACCTAAGCAAAGAACCCATGTAATATATGTGTATAAATCCAACCTAGGAGATTGCAAGCTCCTCCCCCACTCATATATTGGTATGATTCTAACAAAATTATCACGAAGAATGACTTACCACCTGACAAATGGCGCCCCCCCAAAAACACACCAGCCAAAACCATGCAATAATTCTCAGCAGAAAAATGTTAGAAGAGAACACTAAAATCATCGACTCCGCACCTGATCGGTGACAATTACTATTTCTAGAAGCTATTCACATACAAGAAAAACAACCCAAAATTAATATTCAATTCAATTCAAATGGAATACTACCTAACAAAAAGAATCGGAATAGAAACGCACGGGAGAGGTAATCTCAGGTATCCAGGTCATTTATCTATCTGGATAAGAGCGCAAATTTAATCTTCTACCTGCGCTCTTGAGTTTGCCAGTCCACCCTACCTGAGTGACTTCTATGTTCGTTTGTACGTTTACCGTCTATCCATGATATATAAAACAATTCTTATAATTTTCTCTTGTATTTTCTTGAATCTCTGAAGATGTTACGAGTTGTAACGAAACGCGTCTGATAAATCAAGTCTTTTTTACCTAAGGAATCTTCTATTCCCTCGCAATAATTTCGAAATCGACCTATAATGAACTTTGGAGAACTTAGACATGGATTCAATCCAGACATAAAGGCAAATATAAGACAATTGAAAGATGTAAAAAAAGAATCACAAACACCAAATTAGCCGTCGCTTTTAACTTGTTACGATGAATATATATATATATATATATATATATATATATATATATATATATATATATATATATATATATATATACATATATATCAGTGTATGATTGCAGTAGCTTCTCTTCTATACATGTTTTGTTAAAGACCAGGTTTTATTTCGACTTTACCAATTTTATTTTAGCACGTTCTAACTGTCGAATGCAGTTTTTTTTATGAGGCTGAATATTAAGAATCAACTGAGGAAGGTTCATTTTATTTGGTCTTATTTATAATATTTAAATTGTTTAGAAATTTTGGCCCTGAGCTTCCCCCTTTCTTCAGGCATCTTCAGACGGAAGTCTTGGTTATTGTTGAAGCGTCATTGATGGAAGGTTTTTGTTCTCCTTGCCTCCTTTATCGGTGGAGGTAATTGTTTGGTGAGAAGCAAAAATGAATTTCATGATTGGGATCGGGATAGTAAAGGTGGTGAATGTAGAAGAAGAGTATAGGATAGTTAGGAAAGATTGTGTATGGTGTGTGTGTTTATGAAATGGTTATGAGTAGAGGGTGATGTATATGAAAATGATACGGTTTTATTTCTCAAGCTGGTTATGATTCGTGTGATGTCATCCGTTATTTGGATGTACATCGTACTCTCGTCTTTTAGTTGAGGTAGGTCACAGGTATATATTAAGTACAAAGTTGGAGAGATACACTCTCCTTGAGGGGACACCCGCCTGTAATGCGAATGTCTCTCTAATTTAGCCATATATGTGCAGAATAGCTTTCCTTCCTTCCAGGTAGTTGCATAATATCTTGAATAGGTTAGGTTCCATATTACGGCAGCTGGTTTTAGCTTTCAGTCCGGATATCTACACCTTGTCGAAAGCTTTGGTAGCATCGCGGAGTATAACATCCACTCTGTTGCTTCGTGCTGTTTCGGTGGCGATTTACTCTGTAATAATTGCCAGCGCGGTTTCCGCCCCTCGCTTGCTCCCCAGCCCGTGTTGCTGTGTTATAGAGGTTGTTGTTTTCGATTTATTTCTTTAGCCTATCGTTTAGTAGCTTACTGAGGAGTTTCCCGAGAAACTCCAGCAGCGAAATGGGAAGGTAGCTTTCAATTCGGTGTTTCGGTTTGCCCGGATTTGGTAGGAAAATCATCTTTCCTGTTTTGAAGGCTTGGGGAAAATACTCAGTATTCAAACCGTCATTGAAGACCTTCATAAGTGATTGGTGCACGTTGTTAGGTGCGTTAATACGATGTGCTTTGGTTATGCCACTTAGATCTGGTGCCTTTTGTTTGAATGATTTGACTGCAGCCAAGTATTCGTAAACTCGTCCGTATGACCTGATGTCATCTTGTTGTCTTTGCAGTGTTTGCATTACTTCTTCATATTCCCTGTCGTAGTGCAGGTTTTCTTCTGATAAGATAAGAGAATATTTAATCCATTGCCTTTGGAAGTGTTATTGTAGTTAGGCGTTCCGTTGCACTTCCTCCTTTTGTACTTTAATTATTTCTTTTGGCTGCGTTCCTCGTAATCCTCTATATTGTGTCCAAAATTTCCTCGGATCTGTTTCTATGTCCATTTTATCGTTAATATTTTCCAGACCAGATTTGAATTCTCTTTTATCAACATTCTTACTTGCCTTCTGATTGTTTTTAGTCTGCAGTTAAACAATATCTTCTGTGAGTCTTTTGAATTCTTTCTTTGCTCTAATGTAGGTGTGTACATTTTATCAACTTCCGTTATTTTTGCGGTTATTCGTTATAGTTCTGCTTCTATTTCGTCGATTTCTCGATTGTTTAGCGGTTTGATTGCTATGGAGCATATGTATGATTTGTATTTGGTCCAGTAGGTTTTGCTAGGTGCTTTTCTTTGCGTGATCTTTATTTGGATGGGGGAAATGGGCATTGTTGTGACCATGCTTAGATGATCGGATGGGGTTGTGGGTCCAAGTTCAGTATGGAGATTGAGGTTGAAATTGGGGTTGATGAGGACGATATCTGTCATGGTAAAAGCTCTGATGGTTAGGTATGTTGAGAAATCTGGCCCTTTTCTGTGGAACAGGTCTTCCCTCATCTATAATTGCAGAGTTCTACCTGTAGCAATCATCTGGGCTGTATATCCTATTTCCCTGCACCTGGCGTTGAGATCTCCGATCAAGATGGTTGAAGCTGATCGGCGAAATAGTTTAATAAAATTAGGGACGGGAAGGTACCGACGCCTTGGGAGTTGGTATGTTCCGGCTACTACAAGATCGCCTGTAGTCATTTTAATCTCTATTGCAAGGTAGAATTCTTCTAGGTCTTTTACTTCGGTTTAATGTATCCTAGTTTTCATCATCCTATCTGGTCTAGGTATTGTTTGCAGTTATAATTTTGAAATTTTGTATTTTCATTATATCTGTTTCCGTATTGATTCCGTGTTCTAAATCAACCGTTCACGTTGAGCGTAAATATTTTTAATTTTCGCTGACACATAAACATGTTGGATTTAGTTCTTTCTTTCTCTTCCTGCTTTTACTTTGACGGTTTTTGCTGGGGAACGGGCGCGACCAGATAGTTTTTTCTTGAACTGGTCGTTCGATATATTGTACCAGAATTTAGGGACGATTAGAATCATTCCCTTCTTGAGTGTCTTATAGACTTTCGTTTGATCTGCATCTGCGTCATAATCCCATTTATATTTACCTTTTGAGAGTCAGTCAGCGATTTATTTCTGCTTGCAGGTTTTTAGAAGTGGAGTCGTGTGAGAACCGTATATTTTAATGTGAAGTTCTTAGATATCTATTTTTGTGCTTTGTTTTTGTTTTTCCTTTTCTATTTTTTGTTGTAAATTCTCTGGTTGCTTTGGCAACGTCCTCGTCTGATATTTCTTCCTCAGTTTCTTGGTTGGTGGCCATTTGAGTTTGTTCTTAATATGCTGTGTTTTTTCCTTGTCGGTGGGTTTCGTGTTAATATTGTATATTTCACTTAAGGGTGGGTTCTCGGGAAACCACATTTTCTTTAGGCCATTCTTTTCAAGCACTGTATTTAGTTCTATCGCGTGCGATCCAGGCTTTGCAATATTCACGAAGTGCGCGTGCTTAATGCAAAGTACGAGGTCTGGTCGCATGTTTCCTTCTGTTTTCAAGGTCGTTGTTTGTGAAGCAGAGCTTCTTTTTGTCCCCCGTGCTGTTCCGGTGGCAAAAGTCGTGTTATTTTTCTTTCCTTTTCTTTGGTTATTTCAATTTTATTTTTCTTTATTAATTGTTTCTTCATTGGGAACAACATTGCTAATTTTATGTATCTGTTCCCGCAGTTCAAGCTCTTTTTCTCGGTGTTATTACACTGGTCCCAGCAATGTTCTCTGCTTGCACATTCCGAACAAGCTTTGCCTTTGTATGTGCATTTCTTTGTTGTGTGTTGGTCCAGGGTGTAGCAGGTGAAACACCCCTGAACAGTGACGAACGTTACTCTTTCAATCTCGCCGTGTTCTGCGGCCTTCCTTGCTATTTCGGTGGTTCTAAAGATAACTTTGTAAACGCGTCTGTGTTCTTCACGGTTGTGGTATCTAAACTTCACAACGTTCTCGATGGTGACCCAGTTTTGTTCTTTCTCCAATTCGTTTTTGATTTTGACGGCTAAGCAGGCTCCGACCGATGGGAGATTACGGATCTCTTTGTTATGACGTTTGGGGGTGTGCGGGGGTACGAGATCAATTTTGGCCAGTTTGTTTCTGCATCTTCATTAGAAGGAGGTATAAGTCCTTCTCTGTGTCAGAGAGTGAAACGTATCCATTATATTGGTTCTTTAGGCTGAGCAAAACTACTCCGATGTCGAGGTAGATGGTCTGCCGGGTTTTTTTTTCACTCGTGGGGTTTTCATTCCCGGGGAGAATACGAAGAGACACCCTCCACCCACCTTCGTAGTCTTCCATGGTTGCTTGTGGAGAACCCTCTTCTTGATGGTGCGTTCCCTGTACCTGTTCTTTTTTCCTGGGTATAAGAAATTTAGTTTGTTTTGATATGAGAATTAGAATGAAAATGATCCCTTTCCCCACAATCTTCAGCACAACAGGTGTAACTACTTGGGTGAAAATGGTGGATGGATGGGGTGATGGACCCGGGGAGGCCCTCCAGAAGAATGAGTCATAGCGGACTTGATGATGGGTGGCGATCGAATCAATTACCACCACACATGAATTTCGTCTTCGTTCTTTGATGCCTTTTATAGGTCGGAATCAGAGTACGGTTCACTTTTCTTTCAGCAGCAAAGGTGCAATACTCATTCCGAGATGGTTCGCTGTGTGTTCAGGTTCGAGTCCATCTCTTTGATGAGAAGAGCCTCCAAAATCTTAAGGTAGCGGAGATCCAATTGTTTTACTGAGGATGGAGGTGTTTTCAACAAGGATCTCCCTTGTAATTTGTTCATTGTGTTGCATATTGTAGTGAGTTTTGATTCCTCCTTTTGGCAAGTGCATTGTTCGGCGTCGGCTGAGGGTAGTGGTGGTCATACGTATAGATTAGTTGTTTGGATGAGACTTGCAGTCCTCATGAGGGCATTGAAATTTGTATACCACATTTTCAGCCTTCAGGATAGATTCTTTTGACGAAGTTTGTTTTTCATTAGTAGGTTGCTGACTTTTAAAAAATATATTTGTAGAGGTAATTTATTGTCTTTTTGTTTAATAGTGTTACTTTTTATGATGTTTTCTAGTATTAGTTCATCTGGTGTATAGGCATCCATCGTTTGGTTCTTGTAATAGAGTGGTATTATTCTTTTCTTTTTCTTTTTCCTCCTGTACCTCAAACTTTAAGTTGAGAAATTACTACTGTAATCTGTCAAATTTTCTATTGGAGTAGCCGTTGTTTTTTAGGATTTGTTTGGATCATCGAAATTCTTCGTCAAGCGGATCTAAATTGCTACCATCAGATGGATATCTGATGGTAGCAATCCAGATCCACTTGACGAAGAATTGTGCCATTGGCGTGACTTCTGCCCTGAGTCTTTCGGCTATCGGCTAGTGAGGTGCTTTTAGGATTGGCACCCCTTTGTTGAAATGAGCGTCTACTGGTTGCGATCCGTTAATTTCTAGGTAGGCACGAGAAAGATGTGACTCTCATATTTCCTCCTGCATTTTTTAGAGTAAGCTTAGAAATGTTCAGGGTATGTTGACATGAGAGACGTAAGAGTGACTTGCTCCGGCAGACGGCGACAGAACTAGCACATTAGCACCTCTAAACGAAATTCTCTGCGATGTCTGGAAGACAGAACATCCTTTTGCAGCACAATCCTCTACAATTCACAACATTGGCTTTGTACAAAACAGTTTGATCGCACATAACTTATAGCAGATTACATAATGTGGGGTATTACATAGTGTGAGGTTGATCCGATTTTGCGCTTCGTCAAGATTTATTAGTGATGGTTGAAGCGGTTGCAGTGATACGATCTCCTCTGCAACTGAACGAATGCCTTCACCTGGCAGCAAAACTAGGCAGCAGGATCTGATGCAGGTAGTCTTATTTTTAGTCAAACATGACAAGGAGGGGCATGGTGGGTTTCGAAATCCCTACCTCCTTTTCCACCACACGCGTAACCTTGACTAGCTTCAGGTCGGGCAACGCTTTACTGATTCCCTCAAACGAGTAGGTGCTAGGTAATCCATCCCAGAATTTTGCCATTAATTGTCCAAAGATCACTATATTTTGAAATGTGGGAGGGATCTACTGAAATTTACCAGAAGCGTAAACGTTGACGGAAATGTGACCAGCGTAAAATCGTGTTGCATCAGTAGAACGATGAGCTAAAAATATTTAAATCCGGCGGGCTCGAAGACACACGCTAGCTTTTGAATAAAGATCCTTGACGTCGTCGAGGCTTCATGCTTTCTTACTTTTTTTTTGCGGTTAGATGTATTTTCAGTCTTCTCTCTCCCTTTCACGAATCAAACCCGAGGCCAGACAAACCAGCTTTGACAATTTATTCGCCGAAAAGGTCAGGGGCCCTCCCGAACACGATGACCTCTCCCCATAAAAGAGCAGAACACATACATTTTCCTTCACATATTTTTTTTATGCTTGGAAGATGATCTTTCCAAACCAATACCCTCTTCCGCATAAGATCCCGCAATCTGGCACTTTGCTGCCTTGATCCAAGAATCACAGGATCCAGTCGCCTCGGAGGATGCCTCCATCGGGACATCTTCCTTTGTGGTGTCGGAATCAGGTCTTGACCCTCCATAGACGGCTGGTCCTGTGAAGGGGAAAATTACGCTAGTTGGCTGCGAGTATCAAATACACCAGAGCAACGGTGCCAAAGGAGAAAATCGCCTGGGGAGCAAGCACACTGACCCCCATGAAACCCACTAGCATGGGGTTTAGAATGATGACCGGCTCCAAAGGGGTCTGCCACCAACTGCCCCTTTCTAAGGGTAAAGGCAAGTAATTGAAAATGAACTTCAGACAAACTTTTCTAATATTCTTCGTCACACACAAATATTTTTTTAATATTTTTTGCCACACCCACTTTCCTACTACTCTTTGCCACGCGGCATTATATGCATCTTTTTAGCGGTGCCTTCGGGTTTGCTAACGATTGTCACTCCGATCTTTATGTGACTTTTTTTATAGGACCTGGTCCACGCTTGAAAAGGGACAGATGGCGCAATTAACTAGCAATGACGGTGATAAAGAATGAAACTAATGACCGGAGTAAAGACGTATATAATGTTTAGAAAGAAGATAGAATATCGAGGGGATAAATAGTGGAATAAAGACTGGGATAATGGATGGAATAAAGGTGGGAATGATTGGAATAAATACGTTGATGTAGAAATGGTGATGATGAATAGACTAAAGACGTAAGAATGAGTGCAATGTAGGTGGTGGAAATGACTGGAATAAAGAGGATGATAATATTAACTAAAATTTAGGCATCGCATATAAGTATGACCAACCTGGGTATTGCTGTCGAAGAAAAGGAAATAGATGATGACTTAGATAAAGACGGTGATAATGCAAGAAATACAGTGAGTAATTAACGGAAGGAAAGACGGTGATAATGACCGAGGAAAACACAAGACGGTCAGAGTCAAGAGAAGGATAATGACTGTGGCAAAGAGACGGGTAAGAGCGGGGATAATGAAAGGATGATGAAAAGAATCAGATTTATCCAAGCTTTGTTTTGGAGCCGATCGAAGAAAGAGGCCTTTAGTCAGGAATTGAAAGTCAATGGGTCACTATCGAGATTTTATCTCTTTCTTCATTCTCTTCTTAACCTATCTCTGGTTATATTTATTCTCTTCTTATCCTATAACCGGTGCTATTCATTCCCTTTTAACTTATTTTTGTTCCTATATATTCTATTCTAATCCAATCTTAAGTTCTATCCATTCTCTTATTATCATATCTTCGTTCCTTTTATTATCTCCTTATCCTATTTTAGATACTATTTATTCTCTTTTTATAATATTGGCGATTATATTTATTTCTTTTACTCGTATCTCCGTTCCTTTTAATCTCTTCTTATCTTATCACTGGTTTTATTGATCTTATCGTATCATATCCCTGTTGCTATTCATTATCTTTTTATCCTACCTGCAGTTCTATTTATTATTTTCTAATTATATCTCTGATTCTATTTATACCCCTCTTATGATATATCCGGTTTTATTTATTCTCTTCCTATTATTTCTCCGTTCACTTGATTGACTTCATATCGTATCTCCGGTTTTAGTTATTTTCTTATTATCATATATCCGATTTATTTATTTAGCTATCTCCTTTATCTTTATTCTCTTTTTTTCGATCTCCGTTATCTTTATTCTCTTCTTATTCTATATTCATTCCTTTTATAGCTGAATATTTAGATTGTATCTTTCTACTCCGTTCTTAGTTATTCAAGTCTTCTATTATTTCCGGTTCTATTTATTCACATCTTATCATATCTCCGGTTTAATTTGTTCTCTTTTTTTTCATATCTCCGTTCCTCTAAATTCTCTTCTTAACCTATCTCTGGTTCTATTTACTCCCCTCATATCCTATCACCGTTCCATTTTCATCTCTTCTTATTATATCACATGTTTATTTACCCTTTTCTTTTCATATCTTTGGCTATATTTATTTTTTTATACCTTATATCCTGTTATTTTCTTGTCTTTTTATTATATCTTAAGTTCTATTTATTCACTAAATAATCTGTTATTTGCTTCTTATATCTCCGTTCATTTTTATAGTCTTTTGACCTTATCTCCGGGTCTATTTAATCTATTCTTATCATATCTCCGTTTATTTAACTCTTCTTTTTTCATGTCTCTTGTCCTTTTATCTCGGTTATTTTGTTCCTTTCTTAGCCTAATCTGCTGTTATATTTATTCTCTTCTTATTATATCTCCCTTTCTATTTATTCCTTTCCTATCCTATCCCCGGTTCTATATATTTTTGATCATATCTCCGTTCTTTTTATATTCTTTTTACTCTATCTACGGTTCTTGTATACTATGCTAATCATTTCTTGGGTTGTATGTACTCTCTTTCTCCAATCTTGGGTTATATTTATTATCTTATTATCGTACCTCTCATTCTATTTGTTCTCTCTATATCTTATCTCTTGTTCTCTTTATCCTTAATTATCACATCCTCATGTTGTATTCTCTTATTACTATAAATCCGGTTTTATTTATCCTCTTCTTATCATATCTTCATCCCTTCTTTTTTTTCTTATCTTATCTCCGGTTCTATTTATTCTTTTATTATCATATCTTGGTTCCTTAATAATATATTCTTGTCCTATCTCCCGTTACAATATATATATATATATATATATATATATATATATATATATATATTATCATATATCCGTTCATATTTTTCCAATCCTATATCAGGTTTTATTTATACTGTTCTCATTCTATCTCCGGTTTTTTTTATTCTCTTCTTATTCTATTTTAGTTTCTTATATATTTTCGTTTTAGCCTATTTCCGTTACTTTTTTACTCATCTTATATCCTGTTCTTTTTATTATATCTCCTTTCAATTTTATTCTTTTTTATCCTTAATATTTTCTTTATATTCTATTTATTTTCTTATTATCGAATCTCCGGTTGTATTTATTTTCTTATTATTATATCTCCATTTATTTTTATTTTCTTTTTATCCTATTTCTGCTTCTTTTTATTCCCTTCCAATAAAAAAAATGGCTTTATTTATTCCATTCTTATTATATCTCCGTTCCCTTTATTTCATCTTATCTTAAATCAAGTTTTATTTATTTTCCTTTTTTCATATCTCTGTTCCATTTTATTATCTTTTTCTCTCTTTATCCTATCTCCATTTTTTCTGTTTTATCATATCTTTTCTGCGCTTTATTCTCTTATTCTCAGATCTCCATTACTTTTTCTTTTCTTTTTATCCTACCTATGGTTTTAATTATTCTCTTCTTATCCTATCTCTGGTTTCATTATTCTTTTTATTATATTTCCGTTTCTCTTTATTATTTTCATATCCTATATCGGGTTCTATTTTTTTCTCTTCTTATAATATCTCCCTTGTTTTTTTCATTGTTTTAGATATCCTTTGTTCTATTTTCTTATTATATCTTCCTTCCTTTTCATTCTCTTCCTTATATTTCTTTAATTCTATTTATATTCTTTCATTTCATATCAACTTTAGTTTACATTCTCTTCTTATCATGTCTCCGGTTCTTTTTATTCTTTTCTTATCATATCTCTCGTTATATTTTTATTCTGTTTATATCTCATCTCCTTTATTTTAATTTACTCCTTATCTGATCTCCATTATATTTATTCTCTTTTTATCCATCTGTTATCTTTCTCTTTCTCTTTCCGATTTCCGTTACCTATTTTACTTCTTATTCTATTTACATTATCTGTATTCTTTTATTTTACGACCTCCGTTATCTTTACTATCTTCTTATCCGATCCCACTTATCTTTATTCTCTTCTCTTCTTATATCTGTTATCTCTATTTTCTTTCTCTCAGATCTACTTCATCTATATTATTTTCTTATCCAATCTAAGCGATCTTTATTCTCTTCTTCTCTGATCTCAGTTAACCTTATTTTATAATTATTCGATTTCTGATATATTTATTCTTTTTTATTCAATCTTCGTTGTCTTTAATTTTTATTATCAGATCTCTGTTATCTTCATTCTCTTTTTTAACCATCTCCTTTATCTTTATTCTCTTTTTATCCGATCTTCCTTATCTTTATTCTCTTCTTATTCTATATTCGTTCCTTTTATAGCGAAATATTTAGATTGTATCTTTCTACTCTTTAATTTTTCAACCTTACTTATTTCCCTTCCTCTTTATTCCCCTTTTATCATATCCCGTTCCTCTCTAAAGCAAACTACCAATCGTTGAGACGATATAAAAGACTGCATGACTCAAAGACCTTAATAATAATACACTTGCTTCAGCTTATAGCGTCCTTATTGACCGTATCAAAGTTCCTCAAAATATAGATGGGTCGAACCTTGTCTTAACCAACTTCTCTAAATTAAGATAGGAGAGATCTAGATAATCACTCTAAAAGCGGTGAAACGGCAATCAACCCTTATTTAAAAAAAAACATCAACCTATACAGACATAATAAGAGAAATCCACGCAGCTAAATTCAGGTTCGAAAGTAGATTAGCAAAAATCCCCAAACAATTTTTTCTTACTAAAGAATAAAAATAATAACTATTCGATTCAAGTGCTAAAGCAACCGGAGAATTTAATTCAAAGTGATCTAGAACAGGCAACTATTTTAAATAATTACTTCGCTTCTATTTTTAACAAGGGTATTCTGAATTTAAATAATGAGATCCTGGAAAACATAAATACCGATATTACCAAAATGAATGAATAATACTCGTAGTTACGTCTGACAATGTAAAAAAAATGAGATTGATTAATTAAGTCCAGATAAAGCAAGCTGGATAGACGAGATATTATACGGACGAAGTATTAAACAAGTGAAGAACGAAAGTTCCGTTGTACCGGCGTTTCTGTTTAATTACTTTCTGAAAGCGAATTCTGTTCCCATGGACTGGAAAATAGCAAATGTTTTCCTCATATTAAAAAAAAGGTAGACATGACGAAAAAGAGAATTATCATATTTCCCTCTCTTTTTAATCTCGCATTTCTTATCTTCCTTTATTTCTATTCTCTTGTTATCATATTGTGGTTCCTTTTATTCTATTATATGTCATTTACTTTTATTCTCTTCCTATACTATCTCCAGTTTTATCTTTTTCCTCCTGATCATATATCTGATTCTATTTATCCTCTTGTTATGATATCACCCTTTCCTTTTCTTCTCTTATACTCCTATCTCCTAGCTAACTATTCTCTTATAATATCGCTATTCCTTTTCATACTTTTATTATCATATATCCGTTTTTATTTATCCTTTTCTTATCATATCTCCGTTCCTTTTTATTCTCTTCCTATCCTACTCCGTTTCTATTTATTCTCTTATTATCACATAATGTTAAATATTTAATATTATTATCATATCTTCGTGCCTTTTTATTCTCTTTTTATCCTATCTCCGGGTCTATTTATTCTCTTCCTAGCGTATCTTCGCTTCTATTTTTACTTCCATATTAAAAAAAAGGTACCCATGATGAAAAGGAGAATTATTCTCTATTAAGCGTAATTCACTGTAAAATAATGGGGCCAATTATTAATATTAAATGAGTACTCATTCGCAGAGTGACTTTGAGCAAATATTCAACACGATTTCATGAACGGGAGATCTTGTTTCAAGGTTCTGGTGACATATTATAACCATGTGGAGAAATTTTGTTAGGATATATCTAGATTTTGCTAAAGTCTTTGTTAAACTGCTCTACAATATCCTTCTTTTAAAATTAAAAGTAATGAAAATTTACGAGAATACGATAATTTGGATTAAAATTTGGTTAATAGTTAGTAAAAAAAGGGTGTTTTTAAAAGTGTGGGGATCCGACGGCGTACCGCTCAGGGGTGAAGTTCCTCAAAGCTCAGTTCTGGGACCACTCGTATCTTTAATCTTCGTAAGCACCATAGGTTTTGATTAGGTGTCAATTAATACTACTCTTACTTAACATTCCAAATGCGGCATTCTACACTTCAGAAAAAATAATCATAAATTTAAATAATATTCAAAATACTGAGCTTTTAAAAGAAAAAGGACAAATAGATCCGAGTAAAAATGAATAATAAATTAAATTTCTTCAATCAGTGCATTGTAGTTAAACATAAAGATTTGCATCATATATCAGGCAGTCCTTCTCAACGCTATAAGTGTCGTTAGTCAGACCTAAAGCTCTTGCTAACCGAGTAGATTCGGCGCTGGTCTGCCAACGTCGCGGTACCGGGTTCGATCTAGGTAACAGCGGACACAAATGTCACTGCAAGTAGAGATCTGGCTACCAATTGGTGGCTACGGTGTGCTCACCCTGTATTAGGCTGGGTAGATCTTACACTTCTCATCACTCACATACAATTAAAACACTGCTTTCTTTTCTCTCCCGTCTTCGCAGCATAACACACACGCATACCCTCTGTTCCAAGGAATCCTGCCGATGGGTATCTATATCCACGTACCTCTGACGCGGAAAGTGACCCTCTTCTTCGGGGCTTCAAAGGCTTTCACCTGAACGCTATTTGGTGTCAAAACATAATACTTCTGGCGCCTCTCCCCAAAAAAAGGACCGGCCCCTGGGGCCCTCGGGTCACCGGCAATTGTCATACTGACTCTTATGTCTACATTATTTGGTCGGGATCTACCTGGATGAAGGTAGGTTTGTGAACCACTATTACTACTTAGTCAGATCTATGTTATATTGCTTGCTTGTAGTTTCCACAACTACCTAGTTATATTAAAAATTAAATGATAGAGTAATATTACATATTAGCTACGAGGGAAGGCTTAGAGACTGCATTGCTTTCCTTTGAACTCAGTAGGAAAATGGGAGAACAAATAGAAATTTATAAATTAATGAGTACTATGCAGGATACTGCCGAAAACCTACTGGCTTTTTAAGCATGGGACACGAGTGGGCACAAAAAACAGATGGAGAGGTATAAATTCCTAACATCGACTGGAAATTTTGCTTCAGTAACTGCATCGTAGAAGTCGGTAATAGATCTGTACTAGAGATAGTTAATTCTTCAAGAGGCAACCGGATCGTACAAGTCGGTAATAGATCTGTACTAGAGATAGTTAGTTTTTCAAGAGGCAACTGCATCGTACAAGTCGGTAATAGATCTGTACTAGAGATAGTTAGTTCTTCAAGAGGCAACTGCATCGGTAAATTCTGGAATAGTCTATCGCAAGAAGAAGTCCGCGCTTAAAGCATCGAAATTCTGGAATTTTGTTTTTATAACTTTATAAACACAAATAAACTTACCTCTGAGGGTTAGATAATATAACATAAGAATATATACATTAATCAAATAGACGTATTTTTAATAGGCCAGATTTATCTGGACTGATGAGAATTCTTGTTAGCACTCCAAAAATGTTCCTTTGTTATCTCTTTCCCTATCTCTCATCTTCTTAATTCTATTCTTATCATATCTGCGTTCTTCTTTAGAGCTAAGAAGCGGGTTCTATCTTGCAAACTTTCGTTTATTCTGTTATACATGTATATCCTATCTCCCCTCCTCTTTATTTTCTTCTTACTCTAAATCCATTACTCTTTATTCTCTTTTATTTTAAATCCGTTACTCTTTATTCTCTTTATTTTAAATCCGTTACTATTTATTCTCTTCTTACTCTAAATCCGTTACTCTTTATTCTATTTTATCCTAAATCCGTTACTCTTTATGATCTTTTATCCTAAATCCGTTACTCTTTATTCTCTTTTATCCTAAATCCGTTACTCTTTATTTTCTTTTATCCTAAATCCGTTACTCTTTATTCTCTTTTATCCTAAATTCGTTACTATTTATTCTCTTCTCATCCTAAATATCAGGTTCTAACTTCCAACCATTTTTGTATACTCCTCTTAACCTATGTCTGTTTCTTTTATTTTTCTCTTATCCTATCTCCGTTTTATTTTAGAGCAAAATAGAGGGTTATTTCTCCAGCTCCTTTCTTTATTTTATTCTTCTTGTATCTTCGTTCCTTTTATTCTCTTCTTGGCTTATCTCCGCTCCTCTTTAGAAGTAAATATTGGTTCTTATCTTTTAATCCTTTATTTTTTCTTAACTAATTTCTATTCCTTTTATTCTCTTTTCAAATTATCTACGTTAGTCTAAATAAATATATGGTTCTATCTACCAATCCTATCTTTCTTTATATCTTATCTATTCATCTTGCCTTCGCTCACCCTCAATTCCCATGTCTTCTTCCTTTTCACCCCCTGTTGACATTTTGTTGACATCAGCGATATTTAATCTTTAGATTGAAGAATGTTTAAGCCTTTTTCTTTGCCTCTTCAAAGGGCATTTGCCTTCTTTAAGTTAAAGGTTTGGCTCCTACGTGGGCACGGGCATTCACAGGGTGATTTTTCCCATCGGGGTCAATACCCAATACCAACGAAGGAATCTCTCTTAAGAATTGGTAATGCAAGATTTGTAAATGCAGTTATGGAGGAAAGGAAATTGTGTGGCAAAGTTCTTAGAGAGGTTTGGGGGAGGCAAACTAAGGATGTAAGGGGTCGTGAGGGCACATAATCATCCAGATCTCAGCCAAAGGGATCATTGAGCAATAAATAATCGACAACTAGCATGCAAATTCAGGCAGCGATCAAGAAAATAGTTGCAAAGAGGCCTATAAAGTGAGAGGTTAAAAAAAAGGTAAAATGGGACCGTCTTGAATGAATAAATCCCAGGTAGGTTCAGTTTCGTTTGAGACAACCGAGGTTGCTGGGGTTGAGTGGACGACCACTTCACCAGATACCGGGTGTAACATCCTTCCAGAGGTATCCCCTTGTGGGGTTCACCGGATGAAGCACTATGGGGAACAAGAGCAACGTGGTACTCTATACCCCTGAAGTTACTTCCTTTTTATACATGCTTATCTCTGGATTTCCCCCTGAGCTCTATTTATGTGTTCACGAGAGGACTTTATTGAAGTTGATCGGCGTCGTCATTTTCCTTTTATTGCTCATTCCTAGATTCTTCAGAGGGAGCCTTTTATATTTCAGCGACACCATCTCCCTCTCTACCTTTTCATTCACTCTGCCCCGTTTGTTGTTTATTCCCTGTTTCACAAAAGGACGATTAATTTTGAGAGGGGTCAACGTTTTTGTAACATATATGTTACTTCCCTCAAGATGGGTATGAAGATTATTTGAGGTACTTATCAGCAAACCTTCTTCTATATTCACTCAGAAATAAAAATAAAGTCGTTCGCAATAAGGAATGAGATTAAAAAAGGGGAATTATTAAATGCATGGTAATTAAGAGCACTGTCATAGGCAGAGTTTATTTTGCAGAGACAAATATCCTTCTAAAGGTACTCGCATAAAGAGAGAGTGGTAACAGAATGTCCCCCAAGAGCAACGCCTCCCCAAGAGCTGCAGGAATTTTGGTGGTAATTCTTACGGATTTGGTTCAGTCATGATGGGGATGAAGCGGGGGTAAATGGAAGAATTTACCTCCTGTTTTGGATATCCTTTTGTAAGGGGGAATGGGGAAGAGGGAGAGAGAGAGGGGGCAATAGAGGGGGATGGAGATATATAGGGAAAATATGGGGGAAGGGGTAGAATGTTAGGTGAACATATAGGGGGGGATGGGGGAAGGGGAGAGGAGGGTGAGAAAGAGGGAGAGAGTTACATAGAGTTACATAGATACACAGATCACACGGGCCTTACGGCCCAGACTAAGGTGATCTGGCCTTAAATCTACTGCCACTTACACATAGAATAGTAGAAGTAAAGGATAGAAAAGTTTTAGGCTCTCCCCACCCTCCACTCCCTCCGGCAAAAGCCGTACATGAAATAATTTGGGAAAAGTACCTTGCAGGTGTAAGAAGACAGTATCTGAAGGAAATTTGCATTGAATAGTAATTAAATGAAATGAATATGAAAACCACTTACATAAACCTGAAAGAGTTATATTTTTGTAATATTATTTTATTTTGTAGCTTATGCTAAACAATTCCAATATTTGTTAAGTGTTTGTCTAATCTCATTTTAAATGAATCTATAGTTCTGCTGTCCACTACCTCGTTTGGCAAATTATTCCAATCATTAATAATCGAGTAAGTGAAGAAGTTTTTTATTACATCCATAGTGGCTCTTTTACCCTGAAGCTTTGAATCATGTCCACGCGTGGAACACTCCCCTGTCAGTGTGAACAAGTTATTAGCATTAACGTTGTTAAATCCTTTAAGTATTTTGAAGCACTCTATAAGCTGCCCCCTTAGTCTTCGTTTTCTGACGGAAAATAGATTAAGTTTTTTTAGCCTCTCGTGGTAAGGTTTGTTACGTACTGACGGGATAAGTTTTGTCGCTCTGTGTTGTACAGCTTTTAATTTATCTATGTCTTTTATTAAGTAAGGGGCCCAGAACTGCACAGCGTATTCGAGATGGGGCCTGACAATACTTTTATATAGTGGCATAATTATCTCCTCGCTTTTCTAAGTAAAGTTTCTTTTTATAAATCCTAGTGCTGTGTTAGCTTTGTTTGCAGCAGCTGCGCATTGGTTTGATGTTTTTAAGTTTCCTGTAATTATTACTCCTAAATCTTTAACCTGCTGGGTTGTGTTTATTAAGCCGCCTTGCATTGTATAGGTGTATTTTTTGTTTTTTGTTCCGCACTGAAGGATTTGGCATTTGTCGAGGGAGAGAGAGTGAGTTACAAGGAAAGAGTTACAAGGAAAGAAGGTACCCTAGGAGACCTTACGGTCCATTCAAAGAGGGTACCTAAGAGAGAGAGGGAGAGAGAGTGAGAGAGAGAGTGAGAGAGTGAGAGAGAGAGAGAGTAAGAGTGAGAGAGAGAGAGAGAAAGAGAGAGAGAGAGAGAGAGAGAGAGAGAGAGAGAGAGAGCGAGTGTGTTGGGGGATAGAGAAAAGAGTGAAAGGGTGGGAGAGGGGGATGCGAGGGGGAGAGAGTGGGAGAGGTCGAATGGTAGAAGAGAGAAGGGGGAGAGAAGGTGGAGGAGAGAGAGGATGGAGATAGAGAGGAGAAGGGAGAGAGAGGGGGAGAGAGGGGAGAGGGTTTATGGGTAGATGATATATACACATAATATATATATATATATATATATATATATATATATATATATATATATATATATATATATATATATATATTGTATGCAATGACCTAGAAACTCCCTAGATCGAGAAAGTTTGGTCGAAGTTCCGCAAAGAAAAATGTGAATAGATCTTTAGGCTTTGGCTTTGCTTCTGCTCAAACCTTTTGTCAAGAATGTAATTAACGAGTTTAGAATTATAAACAAACTAGGCAATGGCTTCGCCACTGCCCCCAGTTTGCGCTTCGCTACTAAGATTAAAATTTAAAATCTAAAAAAGAGCAGCCATGGTTAAATTTTCTGAACTTGGCCAATTATAATAATTTTAAAAAGGAACTCTAAACTAAATTCCCCCCTTTCAAAATATCACGTTGCTAAAATATAGTTATTGAAGAAGATATATAAAATTAAATTTTCTGAACTTCACCATTTGTAATTCTTTGGGTTTTAAAAAATTAACAAAATTTCGATACTTATATTTATTTCTGAACTTCACCATTTTTTTTTATATTATAAAAGAATTATTAGAAATAACTGATAAAAAAACATAAATCATTACGAAACTAAGATGAAATTATTATTCAAATACTCAAAAAAATCCTCTTCTTAAATTATAGAGTTAGTGATGATGATGATGATGATGATAAGTATATTTATTCCTTAACACCGTATTTCATATACATTGTTTTTTGTTCAGAAAGTACTAGTTATTATTATTGTGTTTATTATTTTGTCTTCTTTACTCTTGAATAGTTTCTTTATAAGTGGCGTAAATAAGGACTGTATTTCAATTAAAAAAGTGGATTTACATCTAACAAAATGTGAGAGAGGTAAATTTTCCAGAACTGTTACTGTTCCGTAGTAACAGAAGTTAATCAACATTATGACCTGCATTGGCGAAGGAAGATCTTCACATGGAATTCTCGGAAATTAAAAGTCTTTGAGGATATTGGTCAAAAACCGCATTCCATAATAGGAATTTTAACTCCATTACAGGCATACAATATTTCTTCTCTTTGCCTTCTCAACCTCACTGCTTCAATACTTGGGGCATCGCAATCATCGAGAGAGAAGTAAAATTCGTTAAAATTGGGGGAGAGAGTAAAACAGAGATAAAAAAAGAGAGAAAGAGAAGGAGAGAGAGAAAGAGAGAGAAAAGAGAGGCAAACTTAAATCGTTTTAGGGTGAGGGAATTTCCCAGTCGAACCAAGGCCTTTAAATGCATTTAGCGGATTAGTATGAAATCCTCCAAGATGGGTTAAGGGTTGGCACAAAAATGATTTCGACTACTCTAGCTAGAGTAACTTCGTGCGCCACACGATCAATCTTCTTAGTTTAAATAAACAACTCAGTTCCATGAACATTTGCCAATCCAGGCGGTAACTCAGTCATCGGCCGGAATATTGAAGCAGACATCACGAGGGGGATTATAACCCTTAACGGCCCAATGCACACAGAACGATCTGCAGCTATATATCTTTCGCACATTTTATTTAATCCATCTTTACAACTTTCATTAAAGATCTCTCCTTACAAACTTTCTGCGCGAGATCCCTTCGCTCTTTTTTCCCTTTAAATAAAAAAAAATCCAAGGGTTGTTCTATTCGTCTTGTACGACCACAAATTAAATAAGTGTATATATTTATTAATATATAATTTATTTATAGTGAATTTTATTATTTTATATTCTGTTTCCATGATTTGTTATTTAAGCTTCAATGGGGTTATAAAAACCTCACAATTTCGAAAGTTCGAAACCTTTCGCATCTTGGCAAAGAAGTAGAGGAGAACTTTCGTTTTTTAATAATTCCAATTCACCTAAGTTCATATGTTTTAGGTCCATATATTTTATTGAATCAACAGAGAAGGTCAATAAAAAATATAAATGTTATACAAGGAAATGTATATTGGTTTACAAACAATTGAACTAAGTTTCTGTGTTCAGGAAATTTCCTCTTTAAACAAATCAGAAAGAACTTTGGGATGCTAAGTTAAACGTGACAACCGGACACCATAGATTTTAAAGGTTTTAACCCGAAATTAGATCAATAATGCCGGAGGTTTTAAAAAGTATGGAAGTAGGGAGTTAGTTTAAAAAATAAGTTACTAAATGGATAGGAAAAGGGATTATTTATTGTAGGATGTTAATAAAAGATATCAATATGGAAGAAAAACAGGCCAATCTAGGTTTGTATTTGTATTGAGTAAACCAGGAATGCATAGTTTTGAGGCTAAGAAGTGGAAATTTCTAAACGTTGAGAAGAAAAGTAGCAATTACTTAACAGTCATAAATAACATTTGAAATGAAGTAAAATTAATTTTAATTATATCTCTGTAAGTGTAACTATGGCATGATTTTGTACAAGAACTTAAATTTGTTAGTGAATTCATCCTAAAATTTTAGCATAGGAATGTAAAGATGGTAGTTTAGTATTATAATCACCGATTCGTTACAAGTAACGTGTAGATAATTGTCGCAAAGTATAAGATTAAATAAATTTAAGTCATGTTAGAAGAAATCCATAGCTGTGAGTGATTCAGATGGCATTTTAACGTACCCTATACACTTAAAACTATCGATCAATAAGCATTGTATGGATAGTTTAGTCACGAGGTATTTATAATCCTTTTAAGCTTAAGTGGAATTTTGATGTTTTGTACTCAATCGATTAATTACATAAAATCTTTTTTTTCCTCAAACCAAAGGGCAATATAACCGAGGAGAGAATTTTGAAGAAAGTGTATAAAGTAAAAATAATGGAAGATATAAATCTGTAGCTCCCCTGCAGGCTTTGAAGGCGGGGGAAGGGGGCACAAATTCTAACACTTTGGGCGTGATGGAGTAGCCTTTCCTCCAAGTTTCGGTTGAAGCAGGATAAATACCCCTTCTACATCATCCAATCCTTGCGGGTAACATATAACTGTCGAGACGACAGCTAACGAAAATGTGTTAATAACGAGTGATATGAATATAACAAGTAATATTAAATTGTAAAGATATATTCTTATAGCTACGAGGATAGCTCTATATTTATACGTATGGTAATTGTTAAAATTAAGAAATGGTTAAAGCCTACAGATCTCCTTGTAAATTTTATAAAGCTGCACAAATGGTAAAGTATACGAGTCGTAAATTCTTAAGAAATATCTGTTTATGATCACTTCTGCGCTGACATTCAAATCAGTTACTGATTTTCACATCTGTCAAAATTTAAACGTCTAATTAATTTTTAGTTTTTTCCCAAATAATAAGTCCAACGTGCATAGTTTTATAATAAATTCAAATATATAATTAAAAGAAATATTGATGGGAACACGAATGACTATCAGGAGAGGTAAACGGTACAAGAGAGCGAATCGTGTGCCACTGGAATTTCCTAAAGAACACAAAGATCTTTTTTAGGAACAGCTTTGTAGATTAGACAGAATTATCCGGTAAAATTGAACGGTCCTTCCCACTGCACAAAATTTGATCAGGACTGGTATTTAGAAAGGCGGTAAGAGTAGGTAGATGCAACTTCAATATGTTGAAAAATATGCAAAATTGAAATGAATCCAATAAGAAAAAGTGGATTTTTAAAAAATAAGGTCTTGAGAAAAACAGAAGAAATTTTCTCTTGGAAAAGGTGAATAAATAAATTAAAAAGGTAGTAAAATGGAGAAAGAAAATACATAAACGTTGCCAATCCTGATAAGTTGGATCAAGGTACCTTACTACCTATTATGTGACTTCGGGAACAAACCTGTACATGTAGAACAGGAACTCAGCGTGACGGACGTGGTCTCCCAGAAGGAAAGCAAGACCATCACAACAAACAATAAATGTTTGGATCTTGCCAAAAACTAGATCCAAAACTGCCAATAAAGCGGTGAAGTTGGGTCGAGTGAAAAGAGTGGAAAGGAAACTACCTGTAATCAGTGAACGGGGAAAAAGCGAAAGTCTCTTCCATTTCATAATGGTACGTACCAATGGGATCTTGTCTTTCCTATAATCTCCGCCCATACACTCTTTGGAATGAGCGAAAATGGAAAAATGAAAATGTGCGGAAGCAACACAATCCAAGTTGACTTAAGGGAAATCTTTTAGGGTGCAAGAGAGCGGGATAGCACCCGTGTATCATGACCCCCTCTCCATTCATGAGGGTAGGTCCAGAAGGGATCCCTCTTTCTGCAGGTCCTCCCCTTTCCCTACCACTCCACCTTTAGGAGAAGTGGAAGGGGTGTATGCAAAGATGCTTAATGCAATTTTATGGATTTAGAAGCGCCCCTCTCTATTAGTGCTTATTTAACGTGACGAGGAAGGGGAAACAGAACGCAACGTAAAAACAGAAAAGTAGAAAAAAGAAAAAGAAAGAGAGAGAAAAAAGAAATAAGAAGGTGCTAGGGTGTTTACCCCATCACTGCAGGACAAAAGGGTACGAGGCAAGATTTACACAAACAAAGAATCACAAAAGAACTGAATGGTAAGTGTAAAGTGAGCGTGAAATATTGCAGCAAGTATACGATCTGCGTGAGTGTAAATGCTCTTTCCCGTCAGGAGCTACATTGGGTATGTTTAGGTGTTGGATTTAGCTTTAATTTCATTCTGCTTTCTAGCAGATGCAATACCTGGTAGAGAGAAGGGGTTAGGAAGCTACGTTAAACAATACTTCTACTCTGAGATATAATTGGTATCTCGGCTATGATTAATGGTAAACAAAGCTTACAAATATGAAGGGAAAATCGTAGTTCAAATATTAATATCCCTTAAAAGATAAAGATATTTCTCGGAATTTAATCCTTTCTAGACGAATTTGTAATAATCAAAGCTAATCTTGATTTTTCCGGTTTGTTCATTTTGACGTGACACTTAAACTGACATTTCAAGATACTTACAAAGCAGGGTTTTCTTACTTTTGATCGATTTTCAAATCATCATTCCAAGGAAATATCACACTAATTGTTGTATTTATTTTTATTGGCTCACCTTTTTTTAGTTGCGATTCTACATCTCACTATGTTGGTCAGTCGGTCCCCGTTTTGCTTTTTTCTTGTTTTATAACAAAATTAGGAACTAATTTACCGATTCTAACGAAATTTGAAACCCTTATGTTGTTTTACATTTCCTTCAAATGGTATAATTGCCAAAGTCCTCATCATAACTATTAGGCCAATTCTACGACATTTAAAACACCTCTGTTGTTTTTTATTCTCTTTTGAATTATATAATTGCCAAAGTCCTCCCAAGGTTAGCCCGGGAACTATTTTGTTTTGGCAATAACATCACAACTATTCAGCTGATTCTAACAAAATTTGAAACCCTTATATTGTTTAACATTCTCTTTCAAATAATATAATTGCCAAAGTCGTCCCAAAGTGATCCCGGGAATAATTTTGTTTTGGCAATAACATCATAACTATTTGGCCGATTCTAACGAAATTTAAAACACTTACGTTGCTTTTCATTCTTTTCTAAATGATAGAATTGCCAAGCTCTTTCTTAGGTTATTCTGTGAATAATTGCAATTTTTAAAGGTCGTAAGGTCTTAGAATTCAATATCCTCTGATATTTCAATCGTTGTTCAGTTTTAAAAGCCTTTCCCGCTCTACCAATACATATTTCTTAGAAGAAAAAAATCCTTCTCCAATTCCAACTCTTTACCGCTTAATATGTATGCCAAATCCTACCCATCTAATATATAAACACATTAGACAATTTCCTATATACGCAGTTGCTCGTTAACAATCGAGTACCCTCCCCCCGCTCTCCGAAATCGCCGAATTTCTAAAACATCAATGAGTAAGTACTCAGTGGGTGTGACCTAGCAATTCTGATCTATTGTCTGTCTAATTAATAAAAATTCGGAGAACCTACGTAAATATTTTTCTAATAGGTCTCGTGCTTACAAAAATATATTAGAGAAATAGCATCGATATTTTATTGTGGCGGGTGTATGTGTTTTGAAATTACAGAAACATGTAAAAATGGTAGGGTACGAAATATGTTCAGGCATGTACTAAATTCCAAATATACCTAGATTTTATTATCCTTATGTGTTTATTTAGAATTATTCTCTGATATTTATCTTATTGTTTTAATCCTCTTGCGAGACTTGAATGCAATTTTTTGCCTATTGTTTTGTCAAATTTCCTGTTTTTCAAGTTCTAAATTCCAACAATAATATTTCGCCTATAATTAGTTGTCTTCCAGTAGGAAAGGATTATTTTGGTGAAAAATAACAGTTATCTGGTATCCACCGATGGTATTTCTCTCGGATAACATAGAATAAAAGAATACGTTTTTTTCTCTCATGCTTCGGGTGGGTGAATATGTATAGAATTATAGCACTAGAGACAAGAAGGGTGCGGGCCTTCTCTTAAATCTGACACTGTTCTATAGTGAAAACTACTCCCCTGCAGATCCTTCTTCCTAAACATTTTCCTGGCTTCATTACTACATGGAAGTTTGTTTGAGAGTTACTCCTCTTATCTCCGTTAATGAAATCAGTCCACTTTGTTTATGCAACTTACAAACATTTTTCATTTTTCTAATTTAACTACTTTCTTAAAGAGTATACTTTATTAACTCCATACAATAATGTTTGCGCTAAATTACTCGAGTTAATTTTGGCACTTAACTTTTTATGGACAGAAACGAATCGCGTTATTGTGCACCTCTTATGTTTTAAGCATTTTTTTATCAACACATTTACTGCACGTAATGAGAAAGGGGTGGAGTAAACTATTTGCTCGCATGAGGAAAAGAACGTCCATATTACTGTCTTAATATCTCAAGTGCGATATTTAACAGCAAATATCAGTTTACTGAAAATGGTACATTTTGTAGTCAACTTTGTTGCAAGTAGTGGCTATATGGTTATCTTAGGCCAAGACGTCCTACCACGTTCGAGTTTGCCTCATCCTGGAACATAGTGTGGTATTAATCCTCAAAGGCTCAGAACCCCTAAAATAGAATAAAGAAGATAAAGATCCCAGAATCTGGCGTCGTTAGATTGATTTCTGAAAACTGTCGTAGAAAGAAGCATGGTAGTGAGACGCAACCCATTCGTCAGCGCTCTTAATCACAATTTGATTTAAATTTGAATGAAAATCTGGGATGGAGGTGGGTAATAAAAAAGGTCGGAGGAGTGGAGTTCGCAAATTGAAAGATATTATTCATCTACGGGGCAGAAATGGTGGTTGGCTCGATGAATGTCGGGCCTTGGCTTACTTGATGACTATAGTTAATAGAGGCAAATGGTTGCTAGAATAAAAAATTATCACCTGAACATCCTTATCCCAGAGAAAGCTTTATAGGGGAAGATGTTAAATGACCCAAACATAGGGAGAGGATGTTTAATAACCTAGGCTTAGCAGTCTATAAACACATTTATTCTTTTTTGTATGTTCTACAACAAAACCTAATCTAGGTGTAATTCGCTTCTGCCATATACTGGAAACTACAGAGTAGATGTGCAGATAACTTAAACGTTCTCCATCAAACAAGTTTACTAGAAGGGATGGTTCAATTGCAAAGAAATAGGAGACACATCCAGGAAGATGTTAAGCCACTTTAGATCTAACGTCCTCTGTCAGCTATAATTTTGATGAACATGTTACTCAAAGAAAGTCCAAGATGTTAGTCCGAGCATGTTAAGAGTATGCAAAGATATAAATAAACCTTTCGAATTCATATTTCAAGAATCTATGTGGAGAATTAAAGGAAAGAAGGTACCCTAGGAGACCTTACGATCTCCTAGGGATAAGCACGGCACTCATCATCCTTTCAACGGGGAAATTTATGTTCAATATCAACTTAATTAATTTCTGTCTTTTAATTGGCTTATCCTATTATCATGATACTTTATTGTTGTTTAAATAAATGGTATATATAAGTCAAAACGTTCTCTATCTCCTACAAATGCACAGCTCTCGAAGTAATTTATCTCTAACAGCTCAGTCCTAGGGAACTGAGCTTTAAAACGTCCGAGTTGTCTTTTGCGAACGTAATTTTAAATTAATTATTCCCATTTAAAAATCTCTTCGTCCTTCGAGACTCAATTAGTTCACTGCTTCAACTCCATGACTCACAATATTTAGGAAAGTGTAAGCAGTTCCACCGGTTGGGGAAGGTATTAAATCGGTTGGGGAGAGGTCAGGTGGACAAGGTGAATGGGGTCAAATTTTATAATTCACTTCCATTATTTTGATAATTTTGATTTAAAAAGCAAAGGGTAGAGCTCTATGTCTGTTAAAGAGTCTTTGCTCTTTTAATTGAACTATAGCTATTACCTATCCTCTGCTCTTTTGATTGGTCTATAGCTATTAACCATCCTTGCTCTTTTAATTGGTCTATAACTATTAACCAGCCTTTGCTATCTTAATTGAACTATAGCTATTAGCCATCCTTGACTATTTTAATTGGGTTATAACTATTAGCCAGCCTTAGCTCTTTTAATTGAACGATAGCTATTAGCCAGCCTTGGCTCTTTTAATTGAACTATAGCTATTAACCATCGTTGCTCTCTTAATTGATTTATAACCATTAGCCAGCCTAGGCTCTTTTAGTTGGGTTATAACTATTAGCCAGCCTTGGCTCTTTTAATTGAACGATAGCTATTAGCCAGCCTTGGCTCTTTTAATTGAACGATAGCTATTCTCTATCCTTGCTCCTTTAATTGGTCTATAACTATTAACCACCCTTGGATTTTTTAATTGAACTATAGCTATTAGCTATCATTGGTTGTTTTTTATTGGTTTATAACTATTATCCCGCCCTAGTTCTTTTAATTGGTCTATTGCTATTAAACATCCTTGGCTCCTTTAGTTGATCTATAGCTATTGACTATCCTTGCTCTTTTAATTGGTCTATACCTATTAGGCAGCCAAGGCTCTTTAAATTGGGATATAACTATAAGCCATCCTTGGCTCTTTTAATTGGTCTAGCCATTCCCCAGCCTTGGCTCTTTTAATTTTTATATGTCTATTAGCCAGTATATTTCTGTTATTCTTGGCATTTTTAATTGGTCTATCTCTGTTAATCAGTCTTGGGTCTTTTAATTGGTATATAGCTTGTAATTGGTTATGTCTGTTAGACAATTTTGAGGTTAAAATGCTGTATGTCTGTTGACAAGACTTGGCCCTTTAAATTGTCTCATTTATGTTAAACGCTTTCAACTCTTTTAATTGGTTATATCTTCTAAGCAGTCATGACTCTTTTAATTGGTTATCTGTTAATTGACTAGTCTTAGATTTTTTAATTGGTCTATGTCTGTTAACCTGTTGTGTTATGTTTATTATTATATGTCCGTTAAACAATTTCGGCTCTTCTAATTGTTATGGATGTTAAGCAGTCTTAAGCCTTTTAATTTTCTTTGTAAAGTAACTAATCTTGGCTCTTTTAAGCGATCTTTCTCTTTTAACCTGTCTTAGCTCTTTTAATTATTATATTTATTCTAACCAGTTTTGGCTCTTTTAATTAAACAAGGCCTTTTAACCAGTTTTGGTAGTTTTAATTGATCTATTTCTGTTAACCAAACTTGAGTCTTTTTAATTGATCTATTTCTGTTAACCAAACTTGAGTCTTTCAATAGGTGTAGGTCTGTTAACCCACTATGGCTCTGTTACTTATTCTCTGTATGTTAATTAATCTCGGTTCTATCAACTAATCGTTACTAGTTTAATTAGTAAATTTCCGTTAACCAGTCTTTATTCTTATAATTAGTATATTTCTTTTAACTAGTTTATGTCTGTTAACCATTTTTGGCAGTTTAATTGTTCTATATCTGTTAGCCAGGCTTGACTCTTTAAATTGGTCTATTTCAGCTAAATAGTCATGGCAATTTAAATTTGTCTATGCCTGTTCACCAGTCCTTGTTCTTTTAATTGGTCTGTGTGTATTAACCATTCTTTGGTCTTTTAATTAGTCTCTCTCTTTCTCTAAATTAGTCTTGGTTCTTTTAATTCGTTTATGTCTGTTAACCAGTCTTGGTCCTTTTAATTTAAATATTTCATCTCTACGGTCGATCTCGTACCCGTTTGTACTTACAGTAATCGATTTCCCTTAGGGCGTTTCATTATTCCGTCCCCGGCCCCGTTTTCAGGCACAGGTGCTTGGTGGCTCATCTCAAAAAAGAGGAACATATTCATAGATGCGAAGATTTTGCTTCGACATGCATGAGGAAAAGATCTATAGAGTTCCGTCTGTATCTGAAATAACTAAAAGAATTAAGCTTCGCAAAGAGACAAGTCGGATCCATATACAATGAGAGATGTATTAGACTCCCTTCCATTTGACTTAGAAATTGTACTCTGCTTTAAGAATTGGCTTACCTATGCTGACTATCAACATGAAGAACATATAGTTGGTTGCTGAGTTTCATTGGCTTCTTCAGGGCGACATGCTGACCTGTAATGTATACAGTTTCAGGAGAATTGCGTATCCTCCTACAACTCGTTTACCCGGCATTGTTTTGTTACGTTAATTCATGGCCTAACTTAATCGTAGAATGGGAACAAGACTATAACAGTTGTCCGCTCACCGCTCTGCTCTGTATTGTTTTTACAGATTCATCTATTTTTCTACATAGTAATCAGCCTATCATAGATAAAAGTAAAGGCCGAGAAAATGGCAGCGGATCATACATAAAAGTAAAGGCCTAGAAAATGGCAGCGGATCATAGATAAATGTAAAGGCCGAGAAAATGGCAGCGGATCATAGATAAAAGTAAAAGCCGAGAAAATGGCAGCGGTCATAGATAAAAGTAAAGGCCGAGAAAATGGCAGCGAATCATACATAGATAAAAGTGAAGGCCGAGAAAATGGCAGCTGATCATAGATAAAAGTAAAGGCCGAGAAAATGGCAGCGAATCATAGATAAAAAAAGTAAAGTCCGAGAAAATGGCAGCGGATCATACATAAAAGTAAAGGCCTAGAAAATTGCAGCGAATCATTCATAGATAAAAGTAAAGGCCGAAAAAATGGCAGCGGATCATAGATAAAAGTAAAAGCCGAGAAAATGGCAGCGGATCATACATAAAAGTAAAGGCCTAGAAAATTGCAGCGAATCATTCATAGATAAAAGTAAAGGCCGAAAAAATGGCAGCGGATCATAGATAAAAGTAAAAGCCGAGAAAATGGCAGCAGTCATAGATAAAAGTAAAGGCCGAGAAAATGGCAGCGAATCATTCATAGATAAAAGTAAAGGCCGAAAAAATGGCAGCTGATCATAGATAAAAGTAAAGCCTAGAAAATGGCAGTCTATTATAGATAAAAGTAAAGGCCTAGAAAATGGCAGTCTATTATAGATAAAAGGAAAGGCCTAGAGTATGCAACCTATCATAGAGAGGAGTAACGGTATAGAAGATCCTAGCCTATCATCGTAAAAGAAACCGCCTAGAAGATGCTATTATATCCTAGAAAAAAAGTAACAGCTTCGAAGATGCCAGCTGATTCTATATAAAAATAACGACCTAGAAGATACCAGCCTATACTCGATACTAGTAACGGCCTGGAAAATGCCAGTTGATCATCCATAAAAGCAACGACCTAAAAGATACCAGCCTATACCCGATACTAGTAACGGCCTGGAAAATGCCAGTCGATCATCCATAAAAGCAACGACCTAAAAGATACCAGCCTATACTCGATACTAGTAATGGCCTGGAAAATGCCAGTCGATCATCCATAAAAGCAACGACCTAAAAGATACCAGCCTATACTCGATACTAGTAACGGCCTGGAAAATGCCAGTCGATCATCCATAAAAGCAACGACCTAAAAGATACCAGCCTATACTCGATACTAGTAATGGCCTGGAATATGCCAGTCGATCATCCATAAAAGCAACGACCTAAAAGATACCAGCCTATACTCGATACTAGTAACGGCCTGGAAAATGCCAGTCGATCATCCATAAAAGCAACGACCTAAAAGATACCAGCCTATACTCGATACTAGTAATGGCCCGGAAAATGCCAGTCGATCATCCATGAAAGCAACGACCTAAAAGTTACCAGCCTATACCCGATACTAGTAACGGCCTGGAAAATGCCAGTCGATCATCCATAAAAGCAACGACCTAAAAGATACCAGCCTATACTCGATACTAGTAATGGCCTGGAAAATGCCAGTCGATCATCCATAAAAGCAACGACCTAAAAGATACCAGCCTATACTCGATACTAGTAACGGCCTGGAAAATGCCAGTCGATCATCCATAAAAGCAACGACCTAAAAGATACCAGCCTATACTCGATACTAGTAACGGCCTGGAAAATGCCAGTCGATCATCCATAAAAGCAACGACCTAAGGGATGAAAACCTATCATACATAAAATTCACGTCTAAGAAAATGATAAACGTAACGACCTAGAAGATGCCAGTTTATTACCGATAAAAGTATCGCCTACAAAAGATGTTTTAAGTTTTTATTCGAACGTGAATGACAATGTTAAAATCTAGCGATGTCGCAGGAAGGATGCAGAAAACACTAGATCTAGATTACAATTTCCTATGAGAAAGTGTGCGAACTAGGTTGGTACTCTGCTCTGAAGTGAGGGCGTAGATAGACTTGCGAACAGAAGATACGAGACGAGAATGACAGGGTGTGCGGATGGTGGAAGATTACGTCTAAGGAGGGTTATGTGAATAAATATTTGGGGAAGACAGAGATCGCCAATGAGCAAGTAGATGAGATTGTTATAATAAGTGTGTATTAAGGGAGTCTAAAAGAGGGCGTGCTTGAGGCCCTCTGCTCAGGCATGAACTATGCCTAGACGAGATGCTGCAGCAAATAGCACCCCATTGCTATGAAGAATAAATAGGCTGTGGAAAATAAATGCTAGTTTCGTGCTTGATATGGCGCTAAGAGATGCGAGAGAGAGAGAGGATGTAGTTTATAGTAGAGTTGCTGTTCGCTTACTCAACTTTGTAGGAGAGAGGTTACTGATAATGATAATAATGAAACTGAAGAGAAAAATCGGAAACCACTTCAACCCCCAAATTCCCTAATTAAGAAATCATGGTTTCACAAAATGCAATGCTCTGCCCGCGCAGACAAAGCCTTCCAGTAGTTGACTTGGATTAGTTGACATTTGTGATCTCTTCGCATCCTGTCATTTTGGCGTTGGCATTTTACATGTTCATTGGTTTAGCGTTAGAAATATTTTAAATAGTTATCGGATGGAAAGAAATATGTTAATGTGTTTTCACAAGGAAAGCAATATTGTAGATTCATCCCCTCACGAAGGATATTGATGGAATAGTTAAAATAAACTAACGTAGGTTACATGTTACCTTGCTGGAAAATGGAAGAAAATTTAAAAATATTTAAATATCATCAATTCTAACCAATATGTTCAATTGTTGTTTTGCGAATAAGTTAAATTGATTTGACATTATATTTAAGTTTACTGCTATAAGGTAGCATTGATTTAACCAGAAACGGATATCTGAACATACATAAACAGTCGTTATTATATTTTGGTACCAGGTGTTCCAAAATTGAGTGCATATTTTAATGAAATTGAAAACTTTTATGAAATATTCTTGTTGAATTTTGTTCACCATGTTAAAATTGTGCTCTGGAGCAAATTGTAGTGTTCCATGTACAGGATGTCCCAAAATTTATATTTGGTTTTTAATTCTTTTCAGGACCCTTTAATAATGAATACAGAAAAGCAGATTTCTGTTATGATAGTTTGTATCAGAGGAACAAAATTTAATGAAGCATGAGAAAAGTTCAAAAGAAAGCTATGAAAACCTTTACCTACAGAAAACAAATTTAAAAGAACCGGATCTGTACATAATGAGAAAGGAAGAGGGCGGAAAAAGATTGACCCTAACAAAACTGAACAAATTCGACAATTGTTTGAAGATGAACCAAGAACTTCGGTGAGAAAGATCAGTCAGAGACTTGATATGCCCAAGACAACAGTGCGCAGAGTCTTTCCTTCATCACTTATGAAAAAGCCTCATCACATTCAATTACTGCACTCCATCAATCAAGAAGATTATCCAAATCAAGCAACAAAGGCGCAGAATTTTTGGATCAAATTGAAAATGAAAACCTATTAGATAACATCTAATCCAATGATGAAGCAACATTCCACACATGTGGTAAAGGTAATCAACACAATTGTCGTATCTGGGCAAATGAAAGACTAAGTGGTTTCATGGAATGGAAAAGGGACTCTCCAAAAGCTAACGTGTGGATTGGAATAACTAAATTTAAAATTTATGGCCCATTTTAATATCATGATGCATCGGTGACAGGCAACATCTACATTGATATGCTTTAACGGCATTTAGAACCACAGCTTGTTGATGATAGCATTGTTGATAGTGTCGTGTTTCATCAAGATGGTGCACCGTGTCATGATGCTCTAATTGTCCGAGATTACCTGAACGGTCGCTTTCCAAATCGATGGATTGGACGTGGAGTAGCTAGACCTTGGCCTCTGCGTTCTCCAGATTCATCTCCCATGGATTTTTTGGCGTGGTGTTTTATCAAAGCAAGGGTGCATCAGCAAAAAAATTAGCAATTTAACTGAACTTAAAGAACGCATACTATCAGCAGTGCTGGACATAATTCCAAAAAATACGCCACAATGTTTTTCGCAATGCTAAAGATCGATTTGAAATCTGCAGAGATACGGACGGAGCACATGTTGAATAATTTAAATAAAGTTTTTCTTTTCTTTTGTTTTTCTTTCGTGGTCATAGTTGAACCGGTAAAATAAACATTTTTTTATTTTGAATATCCATTAAGAAGGGAATATGAAAAGGATTGAAAACCAAATTAAAATTTGGGGGCACGCTCTACATGGAACACTACAATTTTGTGCAGAACACAATTTGAACATGATAAAGATAATTCAATAAGAATTTTTCAGAAAAGTTTTCAATTTGATCAAAATACGCACTCAATTTTGGAACACCCGGTATTTAGTAAGTCTGAACGAGACAAGACCCACTCTCTTTTGTAATTTTACAAAAACTTTTACTTTAGCTTAATTAAAGGTTTTATTCTTATTTAACAAAACGATAAACTAACTAAACTTCTCAATTTGTTGTTTATACGAACCAAAACCAAATTTGAATTTCGCTGTTGCCTCATTGATATACGTAAGATTATAAATATTTTTGTTATCTTTGCAAACTGAAATTTAAAAGCGTCACTGACTTCTCATCCAAAGGCTTGAGGCTCGAATTTCGATATAAGGGTACTTTCTTTCTAAAAGTTATTTTTAATACCTTTAAAACATTACTTTCAACTTTTGTTTGTCTTATAACGCCGTATCGCCGTTATTCATGAATGACTTCATGAGGGACATCCTTCACAAGCGGGTCGTCTCGAAACCAAACTCAAAACCTGACCACCGCCTAAATAACTCGACACCTGCATATTATGTAGGACATAAGAGAATCTTTTAATAAATTATATTAGGTTTACACTATTGTTTTCTTTTGCACGGTGACTCAATTTCCTCATGTACCAATTTTACAGAGTAAAGTGTACTCCATAAAGCTTGAGATAAGAAGGAACAGTGCCACAAGATGAATATATTTCATTATTAATTTGGTCTACACAGGTTGAAGGCTCTGTACTCACAAAAACTGCCAATATTTCACTCCTATTTGTGGGAACAGCGAAATTATAAGTTATTTGTGATCCCATTCAACGATTTTCCCATAGTTCTTACTAGGATTTTTATTCTTTTCTTGATTTTCTGGCATCTATTTTAGAACTTCAGCTACATTTTCAAATTATATATTTTTCATATAAATAATATGATAAGTTGTTAACCCTAAACACTAGAACTTTAAAGACGCATCATTAACTCTTAGCAACATTTCAAACAGAGATGACACTTGTCGATTTTCCTTAAATGGGCGCGAAAGTCGGATTTTCACATTCCAAGAAATTCAGGGCCAGTTTTCAGGTCCCTATTTCCAACCCCCCCAAAATGTTAGTGGTTATAGGGTAATAGCTCAAGAAAAAGTGCGAATTAAAACGGGAAAAACTAGGAATAAGTTCTAAGTAGAGAGAATAAATGTCTAAATTTCCTGTAAGTACTATAAATATGCAGTTATGGCAACTATATTTTCGGAACTTGATATTTAAATTGAAACCTTCAAAGACGAATAAATTTCCGATGAAGTTTTAATTTAAGATTGAAATCAGGTTCGAATTGTATTAGACCATTTTTTGAACAAGAGCGAATTCGTTAGTTTAAGGCTAGTTTAAATGTCAACTAAATTTAGCTTTTGGTTAAAAAGAAACTCAACTTAGAAAAAGAAAGAAGAGTCCTATAAAAATTCCATAGGAAAGATCGATGTGCACAGGAAAAGAGGAATGATATAGCATTGAAGTCAGGTTAACAAACAAATGAAAGAACTTTTAAGAAGGAAACTCCACGGAAAGAACAAACAAAAGGATTGTCTATAATACCTTCTGACATTTTAAAATCAGAAAGCAAACACTGAAAGCCCTAAGAAACTCGCATACAAGAGATTGGTTTTTAAGTAATCATAAATGAGAACAACTTTCGGTCGAGTTGAACTGATAGATAAGAGGAAATATTTCTTCGTTAGGATCATAAGGGCGGAAAGAAAACATAAAATGGCATAAAAGAGTTGACGAATATGAGTAAAGTTTTGGTATCCACAAATACAAACGGCTCCTCTCGAATGCAATTAATTTACTGAGACCGCGTCAGACGAAAGCAATGGGATTGAATTGAATTTTCTGTTTTTAAGTGTTGAATCCTTAGGGATTATTGTCACTACGGAGGCATTTTAAGTTACCATCTCAGATGATAACTTGAAGCTATATAGTCATCATGCGGCTAGAGTTTATAGCCTGAACCTATTTGTACTTGGAATGAAATTTAATTCTCAGATTAATTTTATTCCTTTCTCTTTGATGAAGTAAACAAACATACGAAGTCTTTGCTGATCATTTTGTAAGAAGTATTAGGTTATCGTAAGCAATTACCTCTTTTCATAAAGGAAACAAACAAAAATGACAATGAAGTTTAATTCACATAGTTACGAGGGGCGGTCAATATGTTTTGCGAATCGGTAGGGCAAAACAGAGGAAGGAGGATGGCTGTTTGTGGGGGTGTTAGGACAAGTTATGACGAGTCAGAACCTGCAGCCGCACGCTCCTGCCTGGTATATTTGAGAAACAGTAGCTGATCGCAGATCGTCAGTCACAATCTTTTCAACAATGGACAAGGTTGAGAACCGGGCAGTGATCAAATTTTTGACCAAGGAAGGCAAGAATGCAAAAGAGATCAATTAACGCATGGTTGCAGTGTACACCGACACGACCCCTTCCTATGCAGCCATTGCTCGCTGGAATAGGGAGTTCCGCCATGGTCGTGAGTCCCTTGAAGATTGACCCCGTCCAGGACGCCTGTCAGACGTGACCAACGAGGACAATGTGGCCGGTGTGGAGAGGAGGATCGTCGAAAATCAACGGGTGAAGGTCGAAGAAATCGAGCGAGAACTTGGAATATCACATGGAAGTGTTATTAACATCATCCACGACAATTTTGCCATGAGCAAGGTCTCTGCCCGTTGGGTCCCTAGAAACCTCACGCTCCATAAGCGACTTCAACGTCGTCAAAGTCCACAAGGACAGAGTTGCACAAGCTGCCCTGCGCGAGTGCGGATTCGAGGAGCACAACCATCCCCACTACAGTCCAGATCTGGCCCTAGCGACTACTTTTTATTCCGCCAGCTCAAGGCTGCACTGCGTGGACGCCAATTTGGGGACGATGAAAATGTCCAGCTCGCCGTCTAGGAGTGGATTGAACAGCAGTCGAGAGACTTCTGGTTGTCGGGAATTCGAAGCCTCAGGGACAAGTGGCGCAAGTGCATTAAAGTCGAGGGTAGTTATATTGAAGAATAATAAAACACTTTTCCTAATATCTTGTTTCCTTATATCCGAATTGCAAAACTTATTGACCGCCCCTAGTATTTATCATTAAATTAATCATAATTAATAAATGCAGGCCAACCAGAAAGCAAATTTTTGATTTCTTGTTTAAAAATTTAGCATTTTTTCTAAGAAAATAGTTTGTAAGACCATTTTCAATGTCATTTTTGCTTCTAAATGTTCCGCCACTTATGAATTGCTTTAGTATTCAAAATTAGTGTTATTTCGTAAGTAAAAAATACTGTGAGTTAGTGAGATATAAAAAAATATCACATAGTAAAATTCTTATATTTAACTTGGTTTGTCTTACAGAGTTGATTGAGCCTTGCGTTTTACTGTTGAACGACAATAGATACCCTCTCTGCTTACCAAAGTGGACAAGAGTAAGTTGCTAGCCATAGGCTTCTAAGGTAATGTTCATGGACAGTTGATCATGACACAATCAATTATTGCGCCAAACAAGTCTCTGGTGCTTTGATAATCTCATTTAATACTTTCCTTCAAAAGAACGCGATTCAATAAGGTTTGGTTTCCTGAGGAAGAGGCCAATTCGGAAACGTGAAAAGTGCTGTTTAACGTGTTTCTTAAACTGCATGTGACATTTAATAACTTTAGTTGATAAAGGATACAATCCCTTGTCCTTTTCATTGCCTGATTAACTATACTAGCCCTTGAAACTCATATAAAAGTCGATGACGCATATATTGCTCCTTATCTTCCATGGGAGGATGGCACAATTAAAAACGACACACTGCTGGATAGAAGGGATGATAAACATTGTAGTTATGGACATCTTTTTCTACCATTTAAGCAGATCCATTATCTAGCTGGTTGTTTTATAATGAATAGCGGTCAAATGCGTAATTTCTATCCGAACATCCTAATATTAATCGTTTTGTGAGATGATGCAAATCCGAAATAGGTATATATATGGCTGTCAAAATTTAATATCGTTTTTAGATGGCCTAAAAAATTATATTTCTTTGATTGATTTAAACTTTCAAATTAAAACACATAAGGCTTATCATGTTTTACGAATACAAAAGAGGGAATAGTGACACATCGCAGTAAAAATCATTATATTAGTGTAATTAAATGTATCAAATATTCGTAAGTGTCAATAATGGTTCCAAAAATTACGCTCCAGCGTTTTCGAAAAAAAAAGATCCGAAAGTAGAGGCCTGTACTGAGGCCTCTACTCGATGCTCTTAAAACTCTAGTGAAAATTAATCTTCAACAGAACAAACGTGCAATGGCAAGAATTTAAAATCTGGTCTTGAAACAGTCCGCTAAACATCTTATAAACATAAAATAATCCGAAAAATTGCATTTTTGTGCCATATGAGCTGTCTGAAAAACAACGTTTAAGCAGAAGTTTAACGAAATAGGAAAAGTGAGTTATTCACAAGCTAATATTAATAGGAAGCAAAAAAACACCACGATAATTTGAACCAAAACAAAAAAACCATTCCTATTCTTAGACCTGATCTCCAACAGCTTACATTTGTTGGGATCTGCAAGGAGTTATTCAGTACGAGTACTTAATTATATGTAAACATGGAGTTATTGCAAGACCTATGTTTTCAATACTTGCAATGTTTAAAACGTCCTTGAATGGTTAACCGGAGGGGTATCTGTCCACCTTCTCAATAGCCCCCCCTCCCAAGTGGTACGTTTGATCCAAGAAAAAATGATTGCGTTAGGTTAAGAAATTCTTCTTTAATCTAGCTTAGCTTTAGGCTGAGGTATGATTACTGAGACATATGCCCTATTAGACAGATCATGCCATTTGATGGGTTTTTTTTTGGAAGTGGGGGCCTTTCCTTGGGAAGAAATGTCTAGCCGAGCAGCACCTATTTTACGACTTTATTGACTCTACTTTAAAAATATCCCTCAAACTTTTCTTGATGGCGGAGCAGAAATTAAAATTTTAGACATTGTCAAAGCAGTAATTATATGTATTAAAAAAACCTCTGGTAGTTAATTAATTAGAAAAATTGCCATAAAAAAATGTCTGAATTCAAATTGAATGGAGAAATGGTAATGACGTTATGCGATGTCTATTTTTTTTTAAGTTTATTTATTTTATAAATCGAAATACATATTTTCGACGGCAGTCATTCAAAATTACACTCTTGGCTTCCCTTGCAAGGAATTAATTTTTGCAATCACAAACTTTTCTCTGAACTAAAATTAAATAGAACTTACTAGCACTAGTCATCTTTTAGTCATAACAAGGACGCAAAATTAACAACTCTACCTATACTCATTTAGCTTGCAATGTACAATATATTTGCTCGTCATATGCCACTGCTCTCACTTCATATTAAATAAAATATGCGTGTGGAATGCTCCTAACCTACCCCGAGAAAATGCAGCCAGATGTTAATTTAACATACTTGAAAGAACTTTTTCAACGATTTACCGCTTTTTTGCCGTTGCATTCCAGGATAAATGAAACTATATAACCAGTCCTGGTAACTGGGTCTAAAGCCTTTCCTATAATGGCGAGAGTAACAGTAAAAATAGCATCATTCAATCATTATTTTAATGCCGATTGGTCTATTGGATATAGTAACCTGCTTGGTGTGGATAACAAATGTCTCTCAAGCTGCTTGATGAAGTGCAAAGGCTACTGATTGTTATTCCAATCATTTAATATCTTCCTTTTTATCAAATTTCGAGAACATTTAAATAAAAGCAATAGGAGGAGAATTTTCCCTCGAGTTAAATTATATGAAAAAAATGTTAGATTCGTTTACATGGTGTGTGTAATGTAAGTCTTAGATGTGTTGCTTAATCTAAATAGACCCCAACTTGACCTGATTTGACTTCGATTTTTCCTTACTTGATATAGTCTTCTTCTAATTTTCTCACGAGAAGGTGAGAAGGGTGGTTTTCGTGTGAGATACGTGTTTGTGTTTGTGATCGGCACGTGGGTGTGAGATGGGTGCTTGGCTGTAAAATAGGTGTCGGGATGCGAGATTTTTTTTTTTCAAGGGGCTATCTGGCGACTGCCCACTGGGGCATAAGTCGCCGCAAACAAACAGCCCAGTTCTAGGCTACAATAAAAATTCGAACAGGAAACAACAATTAAAAGGGGATAACAATCAGGGAGCAAGCTCCGGCGTCGGGGGGAGGTCCCCCTCCATCCAGAGCAGGAGCCTGCGAGTCGGGATGCGAGATGGGTGCTTTGGGATGACATATGTGTTTGGGTCTCAGATAGATGTTTAGGTGTGAGATGGGTGTTTGAGTGTGAGATGCGTGTTTGTGCGTGCTTGGTGTGAGATTGGTGTTTGTGTGTGAGATAAGTCCTTGGGTATAAAATAGGTATTTGGATGTGGGATGGATGTTTAAGGATGAGATAGGTGTTCGGCACCCGCGGGCTCACCAGCCATTGTCATACTGACCTTTATGCCTATTTCATTATCTTGTCGGGACTCGCCTGGATAAAGGCAGTTTGGGGAAACACTGCTACTACTACTACTCGTAGATAAAAAAGAGAAATGCTATGGATGTTATAAGCTTGTAAAGTAAGAAGCCAAACCCAAAGCCGAGCCAGAGAGGTGGTGAGGAAAGGCTCGTCAAGCAATTTGTGAAGAGGGTGAAATGGTCCCTCGCCCATTTAAAGAGAAAACCGACGAGTACACCCCCTCCGTTGAATGTTTGTAAGATCAGATCTGTGAAGGAGGAGGAAAGTAAAATGTGTGCAAGAGAGTACGCCGGAGGTCATGCAATCCTCCTCCTCCACATCTCAACTGAAGCAGAGTTGTTCCTGTTCTACCAGACATCCTCATGTAGGGTATGGGAGGAGCGAAATTTGGGAGTGTAAAAATTGAATATTATTTTGAAGGTTTAAAAACGAAAGGTAGAGTAGTTTGAGGAGGAGACTACTCGGGGAGTTATAGCCCGGGAGGGTGCCCAGAAGAAAGGACGCAATGGTTTGTTCCATTTGAGGACACGAACAAATCGGCTCCAAGCGACGAGGAATAGAAAGAAAATAGGTGGAGAGATGAGGGAAATAAAGAGAAAATGGAATAAGCAACAAAGGTTAAGGAGGATAGGTGAAGCAAAGACTCAGAAGCCATAAGAGGAGAAAGTCGTTGATGGTAAAGACGAGAAGGGAGGGAGGAAGGTGTCTCTTAAACCTTCCCACACTCCATGGTGAAAGCTAATCGAATGCAGGTCCTTCACTCCGGCAGGGGAATGGGGATACCCTGTGTATACTGTTACACCCGGTTTCCGGAGGGGCGGCACATCCCCTCCTTTCCCTATATGCTCTCACTTTCTTTACGAAAGTCCCCTCCTTTATATTTTCTGTGTGCCAGCAGGGGTTAACAACCCCGCTGCAACTGAACCCCCGAATGACAGGCAACACCTCCTGCTTTCCCAGGGCCGGTGATGATAATAACAGAGGATCATCCATGCAACTACTTAGTTGCCCCTCTCTCCCTCTTTCTCTCTTCCCCTATCTTCTTTATCAGCTACCTTTGTCTACCTCCTTCCAACTTTTCCTTCACCTATGCAGAGAGAATCTGGTGGCGCGGTGAACTTTCGCCCTTTTACTAGAACCAGGCACAGTGGCAGGATAAACCGTAAGATCTATCTCTTTGTCTCAGTCTGTCTGTCTCTGTCTATCTATGTCTCTCGGTCTCTGTCTGTTAGTCTCTGTCTATGTCCCTCTGTCTCTGTCTGTCTATGTCTGTCAGTCTCTGTCCCTCTGCCTGTCAGTTTCTGTCTCTGCCAGCCAGTCTCTGTCTGTCTCTGTTTGTCTCTGTTATTCTGCCTCTGTCTGTCTGTCTTTCTCTGTCTGTCTCTCTACCTACTGCGAAAGCTGAAAGGCCGCTGGCTACCCAAGGTATTAGGTGCGCGGTGGACTGGGTCGTCGACTCTGTTCGCCGCTTCCAGGGCACACCCAAGGTGGCCACCGCAGCACCATCCTTTAGGGTTCAAAGCCCCAGGACACAGTCGCCCTTACGGCCGGTCGGGCTGGCAAGGCTCATCCTAGCTCGAATCTTCCAGCCGATTATGTATGTGTAAATGATCAAATTCTAGATCTTTTTCCGGATCCTATTGTTCAAGATGTTTTTCTCATCTTAACTATTTTTTATCATTCACTTTTCTCTTCAGTCTTCATTTCTCCATATTTTCACCTCTTCACATATTTTTTTTATTCCAAGAGGAAAAATGCCTGATCGCTTGGGGCCAATTTCATTCGCGACTTTAAATAAAACAATCATTGCGTCCTCTTCGCGCTTTCTAGTTATTTTCTGGGGGCGTCCCGGGCTAAAAAGCCCCAAGTAGTCTCCTCTATACTATTTAGGCTGGATCAGAGAGAACAGGAAAAAAACACGTTCTTTTAAGGAGTTTATGAGCTTCGGTTTTCTCTCTGCCATTGCATTTATCTTTGTTGCACGAAATCTTCAATATTACTATTCGAGCTGCGTAACTTCCACACATTTTCACTTCTCCAATCACCGAAGGAGGTGTCAGATATAGCATGAAAATCTATGTTGCACGTGACATCTGGAGGATTTTCACCTTCTCTATCTTCACTTCTTTTATCATTTCTAAATTTTGTCAATCTTGTCGAATTTTTTTTGTCTCTTAGGTATATATTTTTAATTTCTCTCCTTCTTTGTTTAGGTTCTTCCTTTGGGTCGGCTTTGATCAAATACAGTCCAATCTCTGATCTTCCAGGTCCAATCTGTGATCTTCCAGGTCCAATCTGTGATCTTCCAGGTCCATCAATCGTCTTAAAATCTCCCCACCTTCTGATTGCCGATCTATTTTATGTTCTTGATTGTCTCTCTTTATGTCAAAGTTCGGTCTGTTTATGTATCCAGGGGGATATCTTACCGTCGTGTCAATTTATGTCAGATATAATGCGCTCATGGGATCTCTTCTCTCTCTTGAGGGGGGCGGGAGGCTGTGGGTTTTGGGGTGGTTTCATGTACATATAAGCTCCATTGCCAGAAAGAGTATACATTCGTTATATTAGCTTTCATACAGATGAGCATTTTCCTTCGAATATGGTACTTGCCATTCCAAATGCTGCACTTGACAACACAACTGATGTTTCCGCGGGTTATATCTTTCTCAGAGGACTTTGTCCTCCTTTTCTCTAGATAGGAGTATTATTCTACGATTTCAGTTTACTGGTTGTCACTTTTTATGATCAATTCATCGCAAGGTTCGGGTTGATTTGGGTTCTACCAAAATTATTTTCAAACCAAATCTTTGACTGGGAGGGAGGGGGCTATGCTATTCTTTACAAATGTTAATATCGTTGTGACGCCAATTTAGCAAGGGTATATGAACTTAAAAATACGCACATAAACCTCCATGCGGAGTTGGAATGTGAAATTACTTCTTCTGGATTTGCTGCCTCTTAATGAAAATCTTTGCCGTCTCCTCGATGAGGTAGCCATGGCAACAGATTCTCTCTCCGTCTCCCGAGGAGGAGGATTGAAGTTCTTTCGCTCGAGTCCCAGTGGTGTCCCCTTCGAGTCTTCTCCCTCTCGCTCCCCCACCCTCATTCCTCCATCCTCGTATTCTCTTCCCTGCATCAAGGGTCGCCTTTCTCGTGTTACTTCTTCCTCTTTTTCTTCCTTGTCATTTTTACATCATTAGTTCACTCCTTTTCTTGTAATTTTCCTTTATATCTTCTTCATCACCACATTTTCAATTTATCTTTATCCTACTCTTTTTTTATCTTCTTCCCATTTTAACTTTATGTTGCGTTAATCTTCCTCTTTCTTTTGCTCATTATCTGCTTATTTTGCTTGTCTTCATCAGTAAATCTTCCTCTTTACCGGAGTACTTTTCATCGTCTTTCTTTATGTCCCTCATTCTGTGCTCTTTTTTCTCTTAATTTTATTCTTCCTAATTCCTTTTTATCTTCATCTTTGTCTGATTTGTTCCGCACTATTTGGGGGTATAAAGACCCTGAGCAAAAATGGGGCTCAATGTTATATCAATTTATTTAAAGCAAAAACAATCGAGAACAGAACCCTCAGAGGGATTGTAGGGAGAGAAGTGTAAAGAAGGCGAAAAAGTAAGAGAAAGAACCAGAGAGAAGAAGAAAGCGATAAAAAAAAGAGAAAGAAGAGAATTAGTAAATAAAATCAGAGAAAAAAGACATAATAAGAAAATAAATCAATACAGATTAATAAAGAAAAAGGGAAGATACAGACAGCAGAAGAAAGTGAATGAATGGAGAAAAAATAAGATTAGTTAAGAAAATGAGAGAAGACACAGATAGAACAAAAGGGGAATAAATAGAGACAAAGAATAGAATTAGTGATGAAAAGAAGACAGACAGAAGAAGTAAATGAATAAATAGAGATTAATGAAGAAAAGGAGTAAAAACAGAAGTAGAAGAAGCAAATAAATGAATAGAGACCAAGAATAGAGATTAATGATGAAAATTAGAGAAGACAAAGTCAGTAGAAAATAAATGAATAGAGAGAAATAATAGGATTATTGAAGAAGAGAGAGGAGATACATACATAAGGTGAAAGTGAATAAATAGAGACATAATAGAATTAGTGAAGAAAATGAGGGAAGTCGCAGAGAGAAGAGGAAAGCGAATAAATAGAGAGAAATAATAGGATTATTGAAGACAATGACGGAAGACACCAACAGAAGAAGAAATTAAATGAATACAGAGAAGGAAAAGGATTAGTGAAGGAAAGGAAGGAAGACACGGAAAGAAGAAGAAATTGAATGAAAAGAGAGAAAAATAAAATAAGTGAAAAAAATGAGGGAAAAGAGGTAGAAGCAGAAAGTGAATGAATAGAGAGAAAAAATTTAGTTTATTAATGAAAATGATGGAAGACACAGACATAAGAAGAAAGTGAATAATTAGAGAGAAACAATAGAGATTAGTAAAGAAAATGAGGAAAGACAGAGGAGAAGAACAAAGTGAATGAATAGGGAAAATAATAGGATTACTAAATATAATGAGAGAAGAGAGACATAAGAAGAAAATGAAGGAATATAAAGAAAGAATAGAGATTAATAAAAAGAGCGAAGCCACAGACAAAAGAAGAAAGTGAATGAACAGAGAGAAAGAATAGATATTAGTGAAGAAATGAGAGAAGAGACAGATATAAGATGAAAATGAATGAATGGAGATGAAGAATAGAATTAGTGAAGCAAATGAGGGAAGACAGACAGAAGAAAATAGATGAATAAAGCGAAAAAATAGAGACTAGTGAGGAAAATGAAGGAAGAGACAGAAGGAAAAAATAAATGAATAGAGGAAAAGAATAGATTACTGGAGAAAATGTGAGAATGCTGATAAAAGAAGAAAATGAATGAATAGAAAGAAAGAACAGGATTGGTGAAAAAAGGACCTGAAGAAAAAGAGAAAAACAAAGTAAATATATTGAGAGAAACCGATATGATTAGTGAATAAAATGAGGGAAGCAAAAGAAGAATAGAGATTGGTGAGGTAAATGAAGGAAGAGATAGACGGAAGAAGAAAATGAATGAATAGAGACAAACAAGGAAATTAGTGATTCAAATGAGAAGACAGACATATGAAGACAGTGAATGAATGCAGAGAAAGAATAGAGATTAATGACGAAAGGAGGGAAGACAAAAACAGAAGATGGAAGTAAATGAATAGAGACAAAGAATAGAGATAAATGTAGAAAATTTGAGAAGATTCAGGAAGTATAAAAATTAATGAATAGAGAGAAATAATAGGATTAGTGAATAAATGAGACAAGATACATATAGAAGACGAAAATAAATGAATAGAGAGAGAGATAATAGAAATAGTGAAGAATATCAAGGAAGACGCAAAGATAAGAAGAAAGCGAATAAATAAGGAGAAATAATAGGATTATTGAAGAAAGTGAGAGAAGACACCGATTGAAAAAGAAAGTGAACTAATATAAAGAAGAGGGCGAGCGAAGAAAAGGAATATATTGGATGAAAAGAGAGTAAAATGGGATTTGTAAAGAAAATGAGGAAATGGAGGCAGAGGAAGAAAGTAAATGAATATAGAGAAAGAATAGAAATAGTAAAGAAAATTAGAAAAGACAAACATACGAAGAATGGGAATGAATAGAGAGAAAGAATTGTGATTCATGAAGGAAATGCGGGAACACACTTTCAGAAGATGAAAGTGAACGAATAGAAAAAAAGAATAGGATTTCTGAAAAAAATTTATGGAAGAGACAGACACGATAAGAAAGTGAATGAAGAGTAAAAAAATAGAATTTGTGTTGAAAATGAGAAAGACACAAAGAAGAAAATGAATGAATAAAGAGAAAAATATTGAGAGTGAAGAATTGATTAAAGAAACAGACATAGGAAGAAAGTAGATGAATAGATATAGAATTAATATAGAAAAATAGCCTTAGTTAGAAAAATGAAGAAAGACAGACAAAATAAAAAAGTAAATGAATAGAATGAAAGAATATGAAGAAATTGAGGAATGACACAGAAATAAAAGAAAGTGAATTAATTGCGAGAAAGAATAGGAATGGTGTGACATTCCAGGAATAAATGGGAGAAGACAGGCAGAAGAAGAAAGTGAATAAGTAGCGAAGAAAATGTTGAGTAAGGACGCCTAATTATATTTCAAATAAGTGATGAAAATGTTGTAATCAACGTGTCACTTTTAGTGAAGAATGGAGGGAAGAACAGAAGAGGAAGAATACAGGAGGCAAAAACAAAGAAGAAGATTAGTGATTAAAAAATAGCTACCATTGTCATCTACAAATGTTGGAGCCCAAAGGGCCCCAGGTTCTAAAAGTACGAACACGTGTTTACATATGATAGTGTGTGCCAAAAGATACGAACCCATTCGTATGTACGAAGAAAAATACATTGTTGTTAGTAGATGAGAGAACAGCCACTCACAAGTACATAGACACGAGTAGATGTACTTAAAGTTATGAACAAGTCCTTACATATGAGCACATGTACTCAAAGTACGAAGTTACTAAATAAGAATAAATTCGTAAAAAGAGACACATATTACCGAATTACGAACCAGCAAAGACCCAATGATCTCTTTGAGGCCAGTTCAAGAGAGCAGGGAAAAATAAAGGAAAGTTAAATGGAAGAAAGGATAAGTATAAGATTAGTAATAACCACAATTGTTTCTTTAGGTTATAGTTCTCGAAATATTTTAGGAATATTACATTGTAATTATTAATTTTCGAGCACCAGTGTCATTTGCCACTGGTGCTCTTCTTAATTACCTCTACTCAAAGTCTTTTTATTATTTCTCTTGAATTATTAGTGAAGGGTGTTTCTTCCCTTTATTCGTGAAGCTCCGATCAAATGCATCACCTTTTCGCGTTTGCTTACCGCTGGCGCTCACTCTACTAACTTCGAGCAAGCAAACAATACACAATGTGAGATCCTTATCATAAGTATTCTTATCAGTGCAAAATTTGGATAAAAGTGTTATCTTCTTTACCAGTTATCAGTAGAAGAAAAGTTATCACAAAAAAGTATGTATCAATCTGAAAATCTGAAAGAAACTGAAAAAGCCCCCAGTAATTTGGATTTAATGATTTTTGAGTTTCAATATTGTACTTTATATATATATATATATATATATATATATATATATATATATTAATTATATATATACTAAATATATTAAAAATTGCATATTGGTAAAAAATTGAGCAACAGTGTGAAGTGGCTTGAAAGGGAAAATTCAAATTACACAAAAACTAGACGTGATATACAAATTCTAAAGACAAATTTGTAATCAGCGCCTAAAAATCATATAGAATCTATTTTCTGCTCTGTAACAAAAATCGTGTTACACAGTGTAATGGCATTATTATTACTGCTGTAATAATATTATTATTATTTTCATCCTTATTATTATTACTAGTATTAATATTTTCCGTATTATTGGTACTATTATTACTGATATAAGGATTATTATCAATATTGTGATTATCATCATTATTATTAGTGTTATTAATATCATTATTATCTCTCATTCTTTCAAGCACTGCATTTTTTCTTTGCTTAAATTAATTTTGTGTGAAAGATGCCCTCGTTGGTCAGTGTCATTTAAAAATGCGTCTAGTGAACATGTGTGCATTAGGAGGAGCACGAGTGTAGACTGCTCAAAATCTACATTGGTTTTAATGGACCTTTGATACACATTACCATCAATATGCACTCTTATTTAATCTACAGTGCCATTAATATAAAGTGCTCTTCAATCTACAGTGCTTTTCAATCTACAGTATTCTTTATTCTACCGTGCTCTTCAATTTACATTACCATTAATATGCAGTGCGATTCAATTACAGTGTTATTCAATTCACAGTACTATTCAAGCTACAGTGCCAGTAATATACGGTGCTATTCAATCTACAGTGTCATTAACATAAAGTGCTATTCAATCTACAGTTTCATTGATATAAAGTGCTATTTAATCCACAGTGCCAGTAATATACAATGCTATTCAATCTGCAGTGCCATTATTATTCAGTGCTCTTCAATCTACAGTGCCATTAATATACAGTGTTATTTAATATGCAGTACAATTAATATACACTGCTATTAAATCTACAGTACCATTAATATACAGTGCTATTCAATCTATAGTACCAGTAATATACAGTGCTATTTAATCTACGTATAGTATCTTTAATATACATTGTTATTCAATCTAAAGTGACACTAATATGCAGTGTTATTCATTCTACAGTACCATTAATATACAGTGCTATTCAATCTACAGTGCCATTACTATACAGTTCTATTCAATCTCCAGTACCATTAATATTCAGTACTATTCAATTCTACAGTACCATTAATATACAGTGATATTCAATCTACAGTACAATGACTATACATTTCTATTAAATGTACAGTGCCATTAATATACAGTAATATTCAATCTATATTACCATGAATATACAGTGCTATTCAATATAAAAATGCCATTAGTATACAGTGCTATTCAATTTAAAGTGTCATTAATATACAATGCTATACAATCTACAGTGCCATTAATATACAGTGCTATTCAATCTAGAGTGCCTGTAATATACAATGCTAGAATATATACAGTATCGTTAATATACCGTACTATTAAATCTACAACACCATTCATATACAGTGCTATTCATTCTAAAGTACCATCATTCTGCAGTTGCATTAATATACAGTGCTATTCATTTTACAGTGCCAATAATATGCACTTCTATTCAATATATAGTGCCATTAATATACAGTGCTATTAATTCTACAGTGCCAATAATATGCACTTCTCTTAAATCTATAGTGCCATTAATATACAGTGCTATTCATTCGACAGTGCCAGTAATATGCACTTCTATTTAATCTACAGTACCATTAATATACAGTGCTATTGATTCGACAGTGCCAATAATATGCACTTCTATTTTATCTACAGTACCATTAATATACAGTGCTATTCATTCGACAGTGCCAATAATATGCACTTCTATTTAATCTACAGTACCATTCATTCGACAGTGCCAATAATATGCACTTCTATTTAATCTACAGTACCATTAATATACAGTGCTATTCATTCAACAGTGCCAATAATATGCACTTCTATTTAATCTACAGTACCATTAATATACAATGCTATTCATTCGACAATGGCAATAATATGCACTTCTATTTAATCTACAGTACCATTAATATACAGTGCTATTCATTCGACAGTGCCAATAATATGCACTTCTATTTAATCTACAGTACCATTAATATACAGTGCTATTCATTCGACAGTGCCAATAATATGCCCTTCTATTTAATCTACAGTACCATTAATATACAGTGCTATTGATTCTACAGGGTCATTAATTTTGATGCCATTAATGTAGTCTAATTGGGTTGGAGCGGCTTCTATGTGTTTGCATTTATCTTCTCATTTTCTCTCATCCTTTTCTTTCAAGTTTCTTTGTGTTCGCAAATTATCGAAGTCTTGTAATTTCGCCCCTAACTCCCCTTTCTATTTATAGTCTCGTTTATTAGTTTCCCCGTTTTTATCATTTATTACTTTGTATTCCCCTTTCCCCTCTGACTTTTTCACCTCACTTTTCCTCTCGCTCTCATTTATCTGCTTCCATGTCTCAGTTTCAGAGATATTCCTCTATTCGGACCCCTCCCCTCCTCTCTCTGCTGTGCGTGCGAGGGTCACGCAACGAACGCATTTATCTATCGATCTATCTATACTGTTCTTTGTCATTGCCTCTCTCTCTCATTCTCATTTTGTTTGTGTGAGTGCCTCTCTCATTCTCACTCACTTATTATCTCCCTCATTCCCTCTCTAATCCTCTCTCTCATTTTCTCTTTTCCTCTTTTTTCCTTTTACCTTGTTCTCCCCTTTTTTTCTTTTCTTCTTTTTCTCTTTTTATTTTTTTTCCTCTTTTTCTATTTTTTTCTCGTTTTCTCTTTTCTTTTTTCCTTTTGTCTTTTCTCTTTCTCTTTTCTATCATCTCTCTTTTTATCATTTCTCTTTCGCTCTCTTTCTTTCTGTTTCTCTCTTGCTTTCTTTTCTCTTTCTCTTCCTCTTTATCTTTTCTATCATCTTTCTTTCGCACTCTTTCTTTCTGTTTCTCTCTTGCAATCTTTTCTTTTTCTTTTCCTCTTTATCTTTCTCCTTCTCATTTCTCTTTCTCATTATCTTTCTCTTTCTTTCTATCTCTCTCTCTCTCTCTTTCTCGTGTTGGTGGATTAAGCACTGGCTGCTGTCGGGAGGGTGTCAGATGATATTGATCAGCCGCGGTGCCTCAGGGTGTGCTCCACTCTTACACGCCTTCACACCTTAACCCTTACACTGTTTCCAAACCCTTGACTAACTTGACCTATCTCTACCAAAGGAGTCGACTCCTTTTCTTAATACCCCGCGATGCCACTCAGAGATTCTGTATCGATTTATTCCAGTCTTTTCCACCTAAACGTTGTCATGTTGGGTCTCCCACACCCCAGTTATCCCTGGGCTGTGTTGATTGAGCTTCACTTGTGGTGTTTGCTCGACTGTCTAAAATTGAGGCTTGTTTACAGATCTCTGTCATATTTACTCATTCAAAATCGCATTTTGGGGGAGGTTTTTTCAGCTGGTCCAGGGTCTGGGACCCGGAGTACAACTAAATGAGATTTGGGGGTTTTAGGCCCCAAATTCTTGTTTTTATCGCCCCTCTTACGTTAAAGCTTGCATTTTTTTATTTTCAGATTATGTTTAAATAAACGAAAATCAACGAAGGCTTTTGCATTAGGTGTTGAAAAAGTTCAATAAAGTGGTGAGGTTAGGAGAAGGGAAAGTATTACGGAAGAAAATAAAAATACAAGCAACTCTGTCATTAGGATTCGAAAAGGCGCAACTCTCTTACGGGCAGGTCTCCTTGAAGTGCAGGTGGAGAAAATCCAGGCCTGGCTTAAAAGGTAAAACCCTCGCAAAAGAACAATTTACGTAATGTTCAGAGATGAAAAAAAAGTACACCCGAAGTACAGCCAATGTACAAGAATACACCATAGTACATTCAAAGTACACTCGGTGAAGGAATACTCTTAAACCCGACCAATCCTTCATTGGTGTGTATCCGTGGATGATGAGGGAATAGTGTAGTTGGAATAGAGGGAGTGGGAAGTGAAGACGAAGCGCACGCGCTGTTCGAATCGAAATGTCTGGTATTAAAGGTCGCCCTTCCCGAAGTGGATGGTCGGTAACCGACTCTTCCCCCACACTCGGAGTCATCGTTATCCTTGAGCTCGCGAAGAGAGGAAGAGGAGGAGTCTCTGCTCTTTCCCTCCAACACTCATTCGCACAGAGCCCATGGCCAGAGACACCACTGAGAATTCTTTAAGGGGTATCTAAGAATTCATACGGTTATTCAAGAATTCCTAAGGGTATCTAACGATTCCGACACGTACTTTATGATTCCTACGGGTATCTAAGCATCCCTTGAAGTAGTTAAGGATTCCTAAGGGTATCTAAGAATTCATACGGTTATTCAAGAATTCCTAAGGGTATCTAACGATTCCGACACGTACTTTATTATTCCTACGGGTATCTAAGCATCCCTTGAAGTAGTTAAGGATTCATAAGGGTATCTAAGAATTCATACAGTTATTCAAGAATTCCTAAGGGTATCTAAAGATTCCAAACGTACTTTATGATTCCTACGGGTATCTAAGCATCCCTTGAAGTAGTTAAGGATTCCTAAGGGTATCTAAGAATCCCTTGAAGTAGTTAAGGATTCCTAAGGGTATCTAAGAATTCATACGGTTATTCAAGAATTCCTAAGGGTATCTAACGATTCCGACACGTACTTTATGATTCCTACGGGTATCTAAGCATCTCTTGAAGTAGTTAAGGATTCCTAAGGGTATCTAAGAATTCCTACTCGTATAACAATTCCTACGAGTATTAAAAATTCATATTGGTATCTAAAAATTGTGACAGGTAACTTAAAATTCCTACGTGTATCTAAGAATTTCTACGGGTATGGAAGAATTTCGACTGATATCTAATAATTTATGCGGTTATCGTAGAATGTTTAGGGGCATCTAAGGAATCTTAGTAGTCTCTAAGATTTCCTGCGGTAATCTTAGAATGCTTACCCGCATCTAAGAATTTTAACTCGTATCTAAGAGTTCCTACAAGTATCTCAAAATTCCTACGGATATATAAGATTCCTACTAGCATCTAAAAAGGTAAAACATAAGGAGTTTGTGTCTGAGAATTCTTACAGGTATATAATGATTCCTACTAGTATCTAAAAAAGGCAAAAAATAAAGAGTTTGTGTCTGAGAATTCCTGCGGGTATATAAGATTCCTACTAGCAACTAAAAAGGCAACAAATGAAGAATTTGTGTCTGAGAATTTTTACGGGTATATAAGATTCCTACTAGCATCTAAAAAGGCCACAAATGAAGAATTTGTGTCTGAGAATTTTACGTGTATATAAGATTCCTACTAGCATCTAAAAAGGCAAAAGTTTAGAGTTTGTGTTTGAGAATTCTTACTGGTATATAATAATTCCTATTAGCATCTAAAAAGGCAACAAATGAAGAGTTTGTTTCTGAGAATTCCTACGGGTATATAATGAGTCCTACTAGCATCTAAAAAGGCAAAAAATGAAGTGTTTGTGTCTGAGAATTTTTACGGGTATATAATAATTCCTACTAGCATATAAGACGGCAACGAATGAAGAGTTTGTGTTTGAGAATTCTTACGGGTATATAAGATTCCTACTAGCATCTATAAAGGACACAAATGAAGTTTGTGTCTGAGAATTCCTACGGGTCTATAAGATTCCTACTAGCATCTTAAAGGCAACAAATGAAGAGTTTGTGTCTGAGAATTCTTACGGGTTTATAATAATTCCTACTAGCATCTAAAAAGGCAACAGATGAAGAGTTTGTGTCTGAGAATTCCTACGGGTATATAATAAGTCCTACTAGCATATAAAAAGGCAACAAATGAAGAGTTTGTGCCTGAGAATTCTTACGGGTATATAAGATTCCTACTAGCATCTAAAAAGGCCACAAATGAAGAATTTGTGTCTGAGAATTTTACGTGTATATAAGATTCCTACTAGCATCTAAAAAGGCAAAAGTTTAGAGTTTGTGTTTGAGAATTCTTACTGGTATATAATAATTCCTATTAGCATCTAAAAAGGCAACAAATGAAGAGTTTGTTTCTGAGAATTCCTACGGGTATATAATGAGTCCTACTAGCATCTAAAAAGGCAAATAATAAAGTGTTTGTGTCTGAGAATTTTTACGGGTATATAATAATTCCTACTAGCATATAAGACGGCAACAAATGAAGAGTTTGTGTTTGAGAATTCTTACGGGTATATAAGATTCCTACTAGCATCTATAAAGGACACAAATGAAGTTTGTGTCTGAGAATTCCTACGGGTCTATAAGATTCCTACTAGCATTTTAAAGGCAACAAATGAAGAGTTTGTGTCTGAGAATTTTTACGGGTTTATAATAATTCCTACTAGCATCTAAAAAGGCAACAGATGAAGAGTTTGTGTCTGAGAATTCCTACGGGTATATAATAAGTCCTACTAGGATATAAAAAGGCAACAAATGAAGAGTTTGTGCCTGAGAATTCTTACGGGTATATAAGATTCCTACTAGCATCTAAAAAGGCCACAAATGAAGAATTTGTGTCTGAGAATTTTACGTGTATATAAGATTCCTACTAGCATCTAAAAAGGCAAAAGTTTAGAGTTTGTGTTTGAGAATTCTTACTGGTATATAATAATTCCTATTAGCATATAAAAAGGCAACAAATGAAGAGTTTGTTTCTGAGAATTCCTACGGGTATATAATGAGTCCTACTAGCATCTAAAAAGGCAAAAAATAAAGTGTTTGTGTCTGAGAATTTTTACGGGTATATAATAATTCCTACTAGCATATAAGACGGCAACGAATGAAGAGTTTGTGTTTGAGAATTCTTACGGGTATATAAGATTCCTACTAGCATCTATAAAGGACACAAATGAAGTTTGTGTCTGAGAATTCCTACGGGTCTATAAGATTCCTACTAGCATCTTAAAGGCAACAAATGAAGTGTTTGTGTCTGAGAATTCTGACGGGTTTATAATAATTCCTACTAGCATCTAAAAAGGCAACAGATGAAGAGTTTGTGTCTGAGAATTCCTACGGGTATATAATAAGTCCTACTAGCATATAAAAAGGCAACAAATGAAGAGTTTGTGCCTGAGAATTCTTACGGGTATATAAGATTCCTACTAGCATCTAAAAAGGCCACAAATGAAGAATTTGTGTCTAAGAATTTTACGGATATATAAGATTCCTACTAGCATCTAAAAAGGCAACAAATGAAGAGTTTGTGTCTGAGAATTCCTACGGGTATATAATAATTCCTACTAGCATATAAAAAGGCAACAAATAAAGAGTTTGTGTCTGAATATTCCTACGGGTATATAAGATTCCTACTAGCATCTAAAAAGGCCACAAATGAAGAATTTGTGTCTGAGAATTTTACGTGTATATAAGATTCCTACTAGCATCTAAAAAGGCAAAAGTTTAGAGTTTGTGTTTGAGAATTCTTACTGGTATATAATAATTCCTATTAGCATCGAAAAAGGCAACAAATGAAGAGTTTGTTTCTGAGAATTCCTACGGGTATATAATGAGTCCTACTAGCATTTAAAAAGGCAAAAAATGAAGTGTTTGTGTCTGAGAATTTTTACGGGTATATAATAATTCCTACTAGCATATAAGACGGCAACGAATGAAGAGTTTGTGTTTGAGAATTCTTACGGGTATATAAGATTCCTACTAGCATCTATAAAGGACACAAATGAAGTTTGTGTCTGAGAATTCCTACGGGTCTATAAGATTCCTACTAGCATTTTAAAGGCAACAAATGAAGAGTTTGTGTCTGAGAATTCTTACGGGTTTATAATAATTCCACCACTAAGATGTGAATAAATGCACATAAGTTTGGCAGTGGAGTGCGGGATAATTTCAGAGTATGATTGATTTGTGCCAAGTAAGAAAGAATATGCTGCCGGACGTATTTGACCTGAAAGCTGTAAGAGGTATGAGTGTGGGATTATTTGATTACATGATTGTGCTGTTTAAGGTTAAACTGGTTATTACATAAATGAGATGTCTTGAGGAAGATGGAAAGGAGAGAGAATCAAAGGTGAAAGTTTACTGAATCAGAGAGAAAGGGTAGAGCGATTATGAAGTTAAAGTAATGTGGAACCAATTTAAGAAGTGGTAGTGTGCAGTATAAGGGATGTGCGTGAATGTTGCATAGATGAAATAAGAAAGCCAAAACATCACACTGTAGAATAACAAAAGTGAAACTTGTAGTGAAAAGCTTAAAGTAGGCGTACCTACAAATGATTAGTAGTGCAGATGGGAATGATAGAGTGATACGGTGGAATGTATACAAGGAGATGAAATATGAAGTCAAACAAGGCAATAACCAGAATATGAAAGCAGCAAGTGAATTGCTTGGATAGAAGGTAAATGAGTATCCTGATGCAACAGGAAGATGGATGAAAATCCTGATGCGAACAGGAAACTATTTTGAATGAAAATAAGAATTGTTCGGAGTACTTTTGAACAAAGAAGAGGTCAAAAGTAGATAGAATGTACATTATTATGAGTTGTATAATATGAGTATAAAAGATGCTCATAATGTAAATATGAGATGGTTCGTGAGCGTAAATTGGGTGGTGTATCGAGGTGTGGTAAAGACAAGCATGCAAGAGGTCGTTAGTGATTTGAAAGGGCATGAAACAGGAGAGGAAGTTGGAGTTGATGACATAGTCCTTGAGATCTGTTATGGAATGGGTGTGGTGGCTGCGTTTGAAATTAGTAGAGTAAGGCATTTAAAATTAGTAGAGTACCTAAGAACTGGAATAATGCAGTTATAGAGCTGTTATTCTAAAAGGGAAAACTAGGAGAGATGTCTGTTGAGTGTTGCTGGTAAACCTTATGGACAAATTATGAATATGCGTGGAAGAGGGAAAGCTGAGCGATTGATAGGGGGCAAACAAAGGGGAGGTAAATCAAGTAGGAGGTGAGTGGATCAAGCTGAAAAAGCATGGCTAAGAGGTGTAAAGTGTATGCTAAATTCATAGATAGGAAGAAAGCTATGGTTGTATAGATTGAGAAGCATTATAGTCAGGCTAGGAATGTATGAAGTGTGTGGTAAAATATTGCTTGGTGTGAAGCGTATCTATGTTGGAAGTAAGACTTACGTTAGGGCGAAAGCTTGCCGCAGTGAGTGATTTGAGATAGGTGGTGCTGTAAGACAGGTTTGTGTGATGTTGTCATGGGTGTTAAATATCATTATGGATGGAACACTGAGAGAAGAACGTATAGGGATGAGGGGAGAGGAGTTAAGAATGAGGATGAGTGGCGAGGGATGTGATTTGGAAATGTTGATTGTAACTTTTCACAGGGTGTGTGAGATGAGGGCATTTAAAAGCGAATGTAGAAAAGAGTAAGATAATAAATGGCATTGAGGAGTGAAAAGGAATTGGGTTGTGATATCCGAGTACCTGGTGTCACCCTTGAACAAGTGGGAAGTTTTAAGTATCTAGGAGGCGTTGTAAGTGAGAGTGGAAATTGGTGTAGTTGGAGCGTTAGTAAATGGTGATGATTTGAGTGTGGAGTGAAGCAGTAAGCTGCATGAGAGCAGGTTGCGTCCAACGTTGTTGTATGGGTATATGTCGATTGAGAGCAGTGGAAATGGACAACTTGAGGGGGGTGATTGGTGCTCGATAAAGTGAGCAACGAGATGTGTATGATGTATGGAAGTGTGTAAAAGTGTCGTGAGGGTGTACAGCATGTAAGAAGAATGAATATTCCACGGTGAGTGTCAGGTTGTGCGAAGGGTTGGATGACGGTGCGTAAAAGATAGCTGGATCATGGGAATGATTGTTTGATGGTAGGAAGAGGAAGTGGATGATATTGTGTATGATGGATACCCATGAATGGGGTTTGTGAGGGCGCGAGCCCGGGACCTTCTGCCCAGGGACCAACTCCCGACTCTAAGGGATGTTATAACACATAACACCCAATCAATCATTTTGTCCAGGCCGAAGGCTTGGGTAAATAGGAGATGGGTGTCCTTGTGTTCAATGGGGAAAACGGGAGGTAGTAAGGGGCCGGAGTTTTACCTACGTTCAAGTACCCTGACCACACTTTGTGGTAAACGGGGGAAATTTGAAATATATGACTAATTTGGGGAATCTAAGAATTCCTTTGGCTATCCTATGAACGCGTTCCAATACTACAAGGTTTCGGGGCATGATGGTGACTTTAATTGCACCGCATACTCCAAATGAGGTAATAAAAGTGCTTTAGGAGAAGGGAAGACTATTATCTTATGAGTTAAATGCACAACGTCTCTCTCTGTATTCCAGCATGTTAGGTCCTTCAGTGACGCTACAGGGCCTTAGTTTGGAAGTGTTGATTCACTCAAGGCAACTAAATCCTTTTCCATGTTAACAATGTTTAAAATTTTAACACCCGTATTGTAATGTCTTTTGAGATTATTATGACCTATGTGCGTTACCTTACATTTGTCAACATTGAATTGCATCCTGACATCTTTCTTACACTTTTACTAACTTATCTGTCCTTGTGCAAGTTTTCAAATATATATATATATATATATATATATATATATATGATAAATAACACCCACAAGGAAAATGGAAAAACGATTCCGAGCGCTTTCGTCTTTATTTTAAAGACCTCTTCATGGAATAACGTAAGTAAGGACACAAAAATTCTTGAAACACTTTAATTTGTGATTTAATATAATTAGATATGATTGGATCTAGTCTAAACAATCCATGGCTAATATTAAAATTTGGGAAAGTATCAATAGAGATACAATCCAAAATATTTCTTGAAATGTAGTTTGTACATTTAATAATAGGTTTAGCACTATTCCAATTAATAGTGTGATCCTGACTATAGATACAAGGGGCGGTCAATAAGTCTTGCGAATCGGTAGGGCAAAACAGAGGAAGGGGGATGGCTGTTTGTGGGGGTGTTAGGACAAGTTATGAAAAGTCAGGACCTGCAGCCGCACGCTCCTGTCTCGTCTATTAAAGAAGCAGTAGCTGATCGCAGATCATCAGTCACAAATTTTTCAACAATGGAGAAGGTTGAGCACCGCGCAGTGATCAAATTTTTGACCAAAGGAGGCAAGAAAACAAAAGAGATCAATGAACGCATGGTTGCAGTGTACACCGACACTGCCCCTTCCTACGCAACCATTGCTCGCTGAAATAGGGAGTTCCGCCATGCTCGTGAGTCCCTTGAAGATGACCCCCGTCCAGGACACCCGTCAGACGTGCCAACGAGGACAATGTGGCCCTTGTGGAGAGGATGATCGTAGAAAATCGACGGGTGAAGGTCGAAGAAGTCGAACGAGAGCTTGGAATATCACATGGAAGTGTTATCAACATCATCCACGACAATTCGGCCATGACAACTTCAACATCGTCAAAGTTCGGAGGAGCTGCTTCTCCTGTAAAACCAAGACCCGGCAGGATTCGAGTCACGCATTGTGACAGGTGATGAAACGTGGGTCCATCACTGGGATCCCGAGACCAAGCTCGAAAGCATGGCCTGGAAGCATAGGGGCTCTCCGACCCCTATCAAGTTCCGGACCCAACCCTCAGCCGGGAAGATCATGGCCACCATCTTCTGGGATCCTGAGGGAGTGTTGATGGTGGACTATGCGCCTCGGGAAGGACCATCACAGGCCAATATTACGCCGAAGAACTGGCTGGGTTGAAGAAGTGCATCCGTCAAAAGCGGCGCGTCAAGTTGACACGCGGTGTCCTGCTCCTCCATGACAACCCCCCTTTCCACAAGGCCCGAGTTGCACAAGTTGCCCTGCGCGAGTGCGGATTTGAGGAGCTCAACCATCCCCCTTACAGTCCGCTCTCTCTCTCTCCCTCCTTTCATAATGCAAATAGAGGGAGAGGTGACGCCCCCTTGTCGCGGGAAGAGAGCTTGTGTGGATCTTGGACTTTTCGAGCTATGTCGGAGGGGGTACTTCTTCTGGGTTCCCCTTGGTAGGGCTTCCCTTGTCGATTTGGTTAGAAACGAGGTTCCAGACTAAGTGCGTCATTCCTTCCTTTTTCTACTCTATCCCTCTCCTTTTTTACTTTTATCCTATCTCCCACTCATACAAAAAGAAAGAAACAACAAAAAAAAGCCTCTCCTATCATGTCACTCTTTCCCTTTCTTCCTCTATCTACATATAAGTACCTGGCAGGTACCTCATGCGTCAGAAGAGAGGCTTTGGAACCTCTATAAACAAAGCCAATCGACGCTCACTGGTTGCGAGAGACTAGGACTAGAGGTGTCCTAGGCGTTGGGGCACGATTAATGGGATGAGGGTAGTGCCCCGTTAACCCCTTCCCTAGCGCGTAATTATTGACCGTTCCCAGTACCGGTTGACGGGTGCCTCTGGTATCATTGGTCCGAGGTGACGGCCCTTTGTTCCCATGTTGGTTGCAAGGCCAATAAAAAGCCTTGGGTTGAGTTCCTTGGTGTGGCTGGATATCCATTGAACGCTACTCCGAGATCCTGGCCGTTGTGAAGGGAACTAGTAGAAGTTTAGTAAGGGGCGTGCTTCGTTGTTGTTCACCTAGTGACAAATCGATAGCCCCTTCGAGGACCGTCAGTACTGCTTGGTTGGGAGCCACAGCATGCCGAGGTTTGACGACTCGGTCGGACGAACAGCAGCACATGGAGCGTGCCTTCTGCAAGATCCGAAACCTCTCCGATCGATAGGTGGGAGCGACTCACTTGGGGAGAACTCACCAACCCCCCTTTTTTATCATTGATTGGTCACGAGTTTTCAGAGAGAGAGAAAGCGCTTAAAATGACAGGCAAAAAAGGACATGTTCGTCTCAAACACAACTGTGCAACATGCCAGTTAGAAAAGTGGTGCGTTGACTTTCCGGAGGGCTGCTACTCAAAATGCAGCCCTGAAAGTATCCGCACTACTTGCATATTGACGCGAGAGGTGGAGAAATTAAAAGACCTCTATAGAGTCTCAGAGGAGAGAGCTAAAATCCTTGAAAGAAAGTTGGAGAAACTCGAAGCCCTTAACGCAGCTCAGGTTCGATGCCTAGAAGAGGCGCCGCCCACTGACGTGTCGAAATCCCCTGGTAACCAAGCGGACATTCCGGCATCATCCGAGGCTAAGCTAGCTGAGGCAAGAGAAAAAGAGAAAAAGAAGAAAGGAGAAACAAAGAAAAAAAAGAAAAATAATAAAGTTGAAACAAAAGTAGAACCAAAAATAGAAGAAAAGCAGATAAAGAAGAAGGAAAAGATTGATAAGAATGTCGAGAGTAAAGAGGAAAAGGGGAGGCCTCTTCCACAAGGAAAGACCCCGTCTTCAGAGACCAAGTGTCGGAAGGTCACCCTCATTGGTGACTCGCAAACACGGGATCTGCAGCCGCTGCTAGCGGCCCGCCTTCGCACTAGCGTGAAGGTAAGCTGCCTGTCAGGACAGGGTAACCACAACATCAGAGTAGAGGCAGAGAAAGCTCAGATTTCTGAGAATTCAGTTGTTGCTCTGATGGTGAGCGGCAACCACCTCTACCTCAGAGGGCGTAAGGTTGGCTTCAGTGGTAAGACCATCCAAACGGTGATGGGAGCCGTGGATGACATAGGGCTAAAAACCCGCAAACGAGTGGTGGTTGGGATGCTTCCGAGAAGAGGTCCATCCCGAACCGCTCACAAAAGAAACGTCGCAGTGAACAGAAGTTTGGCGGATCTCTGCACGGCAGAAGGAGTCTTCTTCGTGGACCCCTATCGTACCTTTATCGGTAAAGACGACCTCTACCAAAGGGACGGGGTACATCTCTCCTTTAAAGGAAAGGCCTCTCTCGCTAACCTAATTCAAGATGTCGTGGAACGCACCCAAAGGAGCGTTCGAAACAGAGCGAAAGCGGACGTGCGCCAGCATGCCCGTGTTACTCCTGGTACGAACTTCTCGGAGTTCGTCAAAAAGGGTGTGACTACAAAAACAGAGAAGCCGGGAAACGGAAGAGCGTAGGGAGTCCAACACTAGGGGACTCCCTCAAAGTTCTTCTGTTCAATGCGAGGTCAATCAGGAATAAGTTTCTTGAGCTCCGTGGCCTCGTAGTAACAGAGGAACCTGAGATGGTGGCCATAACGGAGTCGTGGATAAAAACCTCAAGCCGAGATTTTGAAGGTGAATTCACAATTCCCGGTTACCAGCTCTTCCTGAAAGAAAGGCCAGACAGAGAGGTTGGCGGTGTGATGTTGTATGTCAAGGATACTCTCAACTCGACGGATTGAAACATCGTATCCGACCATGAACTACTAGGTGTTGACCTAGAGATAGGTCCTGCCAAATACAGGACCCTGGTGCTTTATAGACCTCCTGCCCAACTCGTTGAAAAGGACAGAGATCTGTACCAGCTACTAGGAGAACTTGTCAAAGACAGAGTGTGTATCGTCATGGGTGATTTCAACACACAAGTTGCCTTGGAAACCAGAGAACCCTGTGGAAAGAACGCACTACTCCTTGAGTTTGTGAACAACGAGTTCCTGACTCAATGGGTGAGAGAGCCAACGAGAGGAAACAATCTCCTCGACTTTGTTTTCACCTCTGACGATGACATCGTTGAGGATCTCTCTGTTGGCGAAGAGCTCGGTGGCAGTGACCACCGACTAATTAGATTTGAGGTCAAAGTTCCGAAGGCAGAGCCTGCAACTAGTAAATCGAGGAAACTCGATTTACAAGGAGCAGACTTTGCAGGTCTTCGTGCTAGACTGACTGACGCGAGGCTAGAAGTGTGCGATGTTGTTGAAGACTCGTGGAACAGTTTCAAAACCACATTCATGAGTCTTCAATCGCGTTTCATCCCTCTGAAATGTCCCCGTCGGTCTTCTGTTCAACCAAAGTGGTTTAATCGAGAAATCGGCCAACTGCTTAGGAAGAAGAGAACTGTGTACCGGCAATCGAAGATCTCGGGTGACTTTGACGAATACCGGAGGCTAGCCAGGAGAGTGAAGTCCAGCATAAGGGCGGCTAAGCGGTCTGAGGAACTCCGAGTGGCGAGACTCTGTAAAGAGAATCCCAAGGAGTTTTTTCGATATGTGAACAGCCGTTAACCAATTCGTCGAACGATTGGCCCTTTGAGAAATGAGAAGGGGCATTAAAGCAATTAGATACAGAAAATGCTAACCTCCTCAACGACTACTTCTCTTCAGTGTTTACTGAAGAGTGTGGTCCCATCCTCCAGTCAATGGATTCCTACTCGGGGGAAAAGCTGTAGGATATGGACTTCACCGAAGGGGAAATAAAAAAAAAGATCAGTGACCTAATGACGAATAAGTCACCTGGCCCGGATGGGTTTCTTCCTAAAGTGTTAAAAGAAGTGCGCGATCAAGTGTCACGACACCTGAGCGCAATCTTTAAAAGGTAAAACTAATACATTTTTGGCATGAAATTTAGGGATGTTACGATTAGGTTGATAAAATGAATGCTTAGTAAAATGATAACAATTTTTAAGTACGTAGAAAGGGTAACACAAATTTAAACCTATATTATATATCCTATCAACCTCTTTCTCCAAATATTTGGGTGAAACAATTCTCAGGGCACGGAGAAACATGGAAGAGAAAACATTTTTTTTGATGCTAATATGGTGATCGGAAAAGAAATGGATGTATGACTCTGTGGCTGTAGGTTTGACTCATACATCCATTTCTATTTTTCCGATTCTAACGAAGTTAATCCCTTATGTTGCCAAGGTCCCCCCAAGGTTAGCCAGGGAAAAGTTTCTTTTTAGAAATAACATCATAACTATTCTGCTGATTCTAACGAAATTTGAAATCCCTATGTTGTTTTATATTCTCTTTCGAATGATATAATTATCAGGGTCCTCCTTAGGTTATTGCTGAAATTATTTGGCAGTAACATCGTAACTATTCGGCCAATTCTAACGAAATTTGAAACCCTTATATTGTTTTACATTCCCTTTTGAATGATATAACTGCCAAGGTCCTTCCATGTTTAATCCTGGAATTATTTGGCAGTAACATCGTACGTAACTATTCGGCCGATTCTAACGAAATTTGAAACCCTTATGTTGTTTTGCATTCTCTTTTGAATGATATAATTGTCAAGGTGCCTCCAAGGTTTGCCATGGAATCATTTTTTTGGAGCAATAACATCCTAACTATTCGGCCAATTCTAACGAAATCTGAAACCCTTATGTTGTTTTACATTCTCTTTCAAATAATATAATTGTCAAGGCCCTACCAAGGTTAATCCTGGAATTATTTGGCAGTAACATCGTAACTATTCGGCCAATTCTAACGAAATTTGAAACCTTTATGTTGTTTTACATTCCATTTCGAATGTTATAATTGCCAAGGTCCTTCCATGGTTAATCCTGGAATTATTTGGCAGTATCATCGTAACTATTTGGCCAGTTCTAACGAAATTTGAAACCCTTATGTTGTTTTACATTCTCTTTCGAATAATATAATTGCCAAGGCCCTACCAAGGTTTGCCAGGGAATAATTAAAGTTTTGAAGGGCGTAAAGTCATAAATTAGATTAAGTAAGAGCATACGACTTTGGTCAGCAGACCTTGTTAGTATAGAAGGAAGTTGGCCCTGAAGATATGCCCGTTTTCTACTGCATTTCAACCTAAATTTGACCTTTTACTTTTTTTTCCTATCCTAACATAATGAGTTAGGAATTGTCCTAAGTAAACGTATACTTCTACCTTCTGCCAGAATTTGATAATGATACATTCTACTTTTACCTCTTCTTTCAGCTAGGAAATAGTTTACTATTTACATTTATGAAAAGTTCCTTATTAGTCCGACACCAAGACTAACTTGTAAAACTTCTTATATCATTAAGTGTATTAATTCTAAACGTCAAGCGGATTGGACGATATCGTTGGGTAAACGAAGGTTCTTTAATTATCTTCCGATTAATTCCAAGTCTCTTATTGTTCCGAGTCCAGAATTCTTAATATCGCGTCGGGGAATGTGATGAAGAACTCTCATTGAAATTGGGGACAGGGCCTTATATATCTGTGCTTTGCTATTGAGGAAATTCTTAAAGACGTTATATATAGAGAATACCAATGTAGGTCGTACTAGCACTTTGTTCTTCTAGTTTCTATGCATTGATTTAGTTTTGACTGAATCAAAAGGTGTCAAGTTCTAGGAATACAATTTATTGAGAAACTTATCTCACTGATTTAATAGTTGATGATCTACAGATGGTTATATGAACTATTATTCTGAAGTTTACTTGTTCTGATACCTAATTGCAGTTGATAATTTGTGTTACTGTGTTAATTATAACTTTTTTTTATTCCTATATTGTGGGTTGGAGATTTATTGACTTGTATTTATTTCATTCTTTCCTCTCACTCTTCTTTTAAAGGACTTATAATCAGAATCTAAACATGCCAGTGGTAGTTATAGTATCCATTTTCCTTTAGAACTTTGGTTAACAAATGAATCATGAGTTGGGGATTAGTTTAGTGAATGCATAACTTTAACTTTTCTTATGGATAGGACTCCAGCCCCTTATTGTGGGCAGTAGATATATATTTTTTTATACCATTGTATTCTTTCTAGTTTTTTTCTCCCTCTATATGATTTTGTACTAATATTAGTCCTATAGCGTTGTCATTTGCCCTCTACTAATGACTAGAATTGTATAATCCTTTTATTCTTGAATTAAATTTGTTTTAGATGTTATTAATCATTTATGTTCTTAATATTTTTCCCTTTTTATTAATTATTTTTCTGCTACACTTTAACTATATTGCTTTTATACTTTCATTTAAAACCATTATACCTATATAGGTTTTTTTTAGAAAGCAAATTCATTAGAACTTTTATTAGGTCATTCCATAAGTAATGCAGCAATTTTTTTTCATGTATATTATTATTTTATAGATATAAATCAAACAACTCTGAAATTGTTTATATTTAAATAAGTATTTATATTTTTATTTAATAAGTAATATAATTTCCACAGGCTTCTATCACTAGTGTCCAACTTTCTATTGACTTTTCAATAACATTTTTGTAAATATCGTTTGACTCATTAACATTTTTTTTTTAATGTTGTTTCTACCTTTCCTGTTGGTGACATCTTCATTCTCTTCAGGTGATTTGCTAAACTCCTAAAAAGGTAGTAATATGATGGGGCTAACTCGGGTGGGTATGGAATGCTCATTAGATTCCAATTAAAATTTGTAAAATTTTTGTATTGTGTCTCTTGTGATATGAGGATGGGTGTTGTCTTGATGAAAGAGCACTCTTCTCTTTTTGATTAAGAGTATCTATTTTTTTTCATCAAGTACTATATGCGAACGGTCTAAGTTAACACATTAAACCTCTTTAGTGATTGTCTGGTTTTAGTTAAGAAGTTTAAAATAGATGAAGACATTTATATCTCACCAAAAGTCCAAGAGAACCTTTCGTGATGAGTCCTCTGTTTCGGCTGGCCATTTATTGTTTTTTGCCCACGAGTAAACATTTAACTAGATTCTAGAAAATTTAATATATTGTACATAACCCACTTTGTGTCCTCTGTAACAATCCTACCAAAAATATTTCACTTTTAAGGTCGCGAAAGAGAGATGAACAAATGTTGATTCTTGGTTGCAAGTCTCCCTTTGACAGATCGCGAGAATTCCATTGCCCAAATCGTGAAACCTTTTGCCTATCTCCTTTAAGCCAACTCCTCAACAGTTACAATCGGGGTTTCTTCAATTCTTATTTTTAAAAGATCTTGATCAAATTCCAATGATCCTCCTAAACTAGGTGTATCTTTGAGACTAACGTTTCTCGAGCGAAGGTCCTGAAACCATCTTTGGCACTGGTCACCCTAATTGCTCCTTCTACCTCCCTTTAACACATATTTACGCAAGGATAACTTGCATCAATATTTTTACCTCCTCTATTATACCGCAATTTAAAATATTATAGAAGTAAGATAAATTGCAGTAATTATTTAATTGAAATGTCAGAAAAAATAGCAAAAGGGCTGTGCTCTCTTCATACTTCTATAATATTCTTCATCTAACGATAAGGCAGATTAAATTAACAATAAGAATACAAAATTAATAGGCCAAAAATCACGACTAAGTTTTGTCGAAACGTAAGCTTTGGGTTAAGACTAAGACACACGGGTATCTAGGCTTCGAGTTTAGTAGACTAGGCTAGTCTTAAAAACAAATCTGCTTTCGATTGTTTCTATCCATTTAATAATGATAAATATAAAAGAAAACCCACATTATTTATAGGATGACCTAATACTATAATAATTAATCTGCGTTGTCTATGAAAAAATAATTTAGAGTTGATTGGCGATGCGTGTTTTCTGGTTTCTTTTGGAGGTAAAATATTTGTTACATTTTTTTTTACGCCAAATGTTATTATTTAGAAATCTAATATGAAAACATCTTTGAAGCACCAAGTAAAATTTGGGCACCATAGGAAGTTTACTTTGATGAATTAGTTCTGGTCGCAAGCATCTTTACAACAAACATTTTACGACTGGATGTTCCTAAAAAAAATGATCTATGCTTTATATTCAATTTTCAACCGATCAATTTAAACAAGTAAATTTTAGCAAAAGATATTTATCACGTTTTCTATTCCTCAAAAACTGAAAGTATTTTCACACTTAAATATGTGGAAAGGGGGATACAACTGGGGAAGTGTAAATTGAAATAAGATGGAATGTGGAAAAGGTTGGAAATGCCCGACTGCAATAGCAAACTACATAATTTGTCCATTATTGTCTCCTATTTCGAATTTGAGTTAAACTCCTATATAAAACCTAGATTGACGTTTATAAGTTTACCTCAAGTATTTCGCGGGAGTCTTCCCTCATATTGGTAGCACTAAAAAAAGGAATATCTGAGTTACCTTTAATTAATATTTTTGTTACTGGAATAAATCAAGAACTTTTGATAATTCAATTGAATATTACGAAAGTTCTAAACAAAGGGTAGCCAAATGAAAATAAAGTAAGCTTCACTTAAATTATCGCTTCTAAAGAGAAAGTGGGGATAATATGTTAAATTGTTAGTTTTAAATGCATTTAATAACAACTGATATTTTTGGAAGCATCGTTGAAATAACGTAACCTATGTTAAATTAGGTTACATGCTACATATTATGTGTTACATAGTTGTAAGATGGGAAGGGATATGAAAAATGCGAAAATTGTTGTTTTAGGAAGAAATAAAATGATGTTAAAGTTACTTAACAAAGAATAAACCTAAAACTCGAAAAACTATTTCAAATATCTAGTCATTTCGTTAAATAACTATGAGAATTCTAAAGAACAAAGTACCTATAAATTCTTTCTACCATCCATATTCAATTTGTTTTCTATTATATAAACTTGCCATCTCCTTAAAATTTTAAAGTTTTACCTCATTATCATAATTCCAGGCTTTGATATTTTTTATAGAAAGTTGTCTAGTTTAACGTATTACTTTAATTTATTCTTCCCCCCCAAAAAAAAATTGAACATATTGTTTCCTATTTAACATCAATGTAACATAACGTAGGTTAGATTATTTTGGTCCCTCTAACAATATGTATCGTTTTTTAGCTGCATACATTCTAACCACTAATAAATTAATTAGATAAATATGCAAGAACTAAGTAAATTAAATGTCTTACAATTATGATAAACCAACGTGTACCTGAGGAAAATGGTGAGCAGATACAAAAATGCGAATAACTAACTCTGTGATAGAACGAGTTGAATCTGTGTTAAATTCAACTCCTATCCCATATTAGTTAAAACCTCGAGGAGGCCCACGTGCATCTTCGATTCGAGGCTTGGAGTCTTATCAACAGCTACCGGACGCCAATGTTTAAACAAGGAGGTTATCGTCCCCCCCGTTCGCCCCCATACGCCGACCTCGCCAGATCGAGTTAGGCTTATGGACAGATAAGGCATTTTTCTCCGGCCCAGCTGTGCGTTCCCTCGAAGCTTCCACCCCATTCTCCCCCACGCCAAGGAGATGTCCTGGCTATTTATATGGAAACTTTACCACTAAGATCAGATTGGAGATCTAGATTTTCGTCGCGAAACATCACCACGACCCTCTCTCCCTTTGTGCGCCAAGGGACCTCGACCTCGAGATTCACCATCACTTGTCCAGAAGGAGGACAATATTCCTTGAGTGCCAAAGGTTCGAGCCTTTAGTGACGCCAAGTCCCCAAAGCATCCCCCCCCTGTTGTTCAAGGAGAACAGCATTAGAACAGCCATTGTTCGTTTTGAGCCCTTCGCCAAGAAACGGTTCTCATCCCCCCCCTGTTGTTCAAGGAGAACAGCATTAGAACAGCCATTGTTCGTTTTGAGCCCTTCGCCAAGAAACGGTTCTCATCCCCCCCTGTTGTTCAAGGAGAACAACATTAGAACAGCCATTGTTCGTTTTGAGCCCTTCGCCAAGAAACGGTTCTCACCCCCCCCTGTTGTTCAAAGGAGAACAACATGAGAACAGCCATTGTTCTTGAGCCCGTAGACAAGAGACGGTTCTCATCCCCCCCTTTGTTCAGAAGAGAACAACCTAGAACAGCCATTGTTCGTCAAGCCGTTCGTCGAGTAACGGTTCTCCTTTCCAAGACGCCACGTCAGGATCCTTTTATCCCCCCCCTTCGGCTGGAACTCGCCAGCGGACCGAATATTCCTTCAAGTACCTTCCACTGCACCCTAATGAAGTTACGTAAGCCAAGCGTCACCTTTTGAGTATTGATCCCTTATTTGTCAATTCTATCCTGTGCTTTAAATGGTTTATCGAACCATCCCATCTCTTTAACTCCATATTTGTTTTACCTTTTTTGATCCCTTAAATCCTTGGATTAGCCCGAGTCTCCACGACCCTTTCCATTCTGTTTGTCAATATTTTCCGTTTTTGTGTTTGCTGATAGTTATTATTAATAAAACTCTATTTTATTAATGATAGCAATATTATTATCCTTGAGCTCAGTTCCACTTCTTAAGCATTTTGAAGATACATAATATCGGCCGCCAGACAGTAAAACGCACTCTAGAGATAATTAAGGAAGTTCCCTCAACGAATAGTGATATATGGTATATCGTCGGGAGTCATTCTACGACAAACTCCTTTGCGTTATGATACTGGTGATGAGGGGTATTCAAATGATGAATATTGGTGAAAAAAACAGACTTTGGGAAGAAAAGTTAAATTCTGATTGATCTAACCTACATCAATTAGAAGTTGAAATATTGTTAGTTCTGGGTCATTTACTATATTTTACTATTATTTTAGTTACCCATAAAATACCAAATTTACCGTTTTCTATCATCAATACATTTATGTAGTCTGAAAGATATTTGTCTAAAAAAATGTAAAAAAATGTATTATAGAGACATGAGAAGTAGGAAACCTGTTAAAAATGACCTTAAATTTAGTTTGGTCTAACTCCAAAATTGCTGGAGGTGCTGAGAACAGCACCCCCACCACGCTGATCGCCGCCGGCGCCCAGCCGGGCGACAGGTGGTTATGACCGCCGCCACCCACTTGCAGCAGATAAGAAACGCGTGGGACGCTCCACCACGTCTTACTGCACGCCAACACTGACAGGCTGCCCGCTTTGTGTAATGTGTATCATACTATTACTGTATTTGCATTGGATTATTTTTTGTATTTGTATTAAGATTATGTATAAATGCACGCTATTGCACAATAAACCTATACAATGAATGAACTCCAAATTTGCAAGTAGCCAGTACTCATTACTCAGTGGAAGGCAATATTCCAGTAGTGTTGCCAGTTTTGGTAACTATTGTAACTGGTAACTGTTTGTAGTGCATTTACATTTTATTTGAATGCTAGTAAAGGCTGTGAATCATTTTAGAATAACATATAATTATTTAGTAGAGATTATTTCTTAATATAAGTGCAATCTTTTCATTTGCAGATATACCTGCGATTAGTGTGACAATGGTGAAAATCAAGACAAGGTTCAAATCAAGTTCTTATCTGATTAATTTTGTTAGGACTGGTCAAGAGCTGATGGTGTCTGAGTTACCAACAATAAGAGATATTTTGAGGTACGGCATCTATCTTAGGGAGCAAAGTGAAGATGACCGGAGAAATTATGAAGTGGACCAGCTGGTAAAAGACATGTATCAGGGCTTGATTAATCAGTGGACCAAAGCTAATGCTCTCTTCAAACCACTTGTTGTAAATCAAAAGGTCACAATAATATCAAAGCTTAAGGAGGTGTGGAAGGAGGCAGTGAAAGTTTCCTTTAGTAAGAAAAAATTGAAGTAAAAGAGAGGTTCATTGCAAAACTAGATAAGTTATTTGATATATTGATCTACAAATGTCAAATTTCCAGTTGTGAGGAAATAGGTTGTAATGGCTGTGAGACTGAGGCCCACATTAACTGCTGTTGTAGTAAAGAGAAAAAAATACCTACTAGGAAACTGGCCTTTATTAAAGGACAAAAAGAGAAGGTTGGAAGTAATGGTACCTTTCAAATTAAGGATCCTGATATTCCAGAGGATAATAGACAATTAAGAGCTTCAGAAAGGAAAGAAAAAGAAAGGATAACAGAAAGAAAGAGAAAAAGTAAGGAGGAAAGCGCTGTTTTAGCAGAAAAAGCAGCAAGAAAAGAAATCGAGCATTTTCTGGCAGAAGGTCAAGATCTGGAGGCAGAAAATTCTGATGGTGACAACAGCTTGGGTGATGAAGTAACTTTTGAAGCTGTCCAAGAACCCGAATCTTCCACCAGGAATAGAAAGAATTATGATGAAATTACAAATATTGCTCTTGCTAGTATAAGGTATGGTGTCGGATTGAAAACAATGCAGCTATAGCAACATCAGCTTTAATAGATGCTTGATTCATTACTAAGGAAGATACAAGTAAAGTAATTGATCGAATAAAGTTAAGAGAGAACAGGAAAAGCTAATGACAGTTATTGAACATGAGTTTGAGGATAACTTAAGGAAGGATGGGATAGTTTCTTATGTTCTCTTTGATGGACGAATTGGTGCGACAAATTTTATGATGGAGGCAGAGGGAAGTGAAAAATTGTTTCCAGCAAAAACAAAAGAGGAGCATTACATTGTCATCAGTGAACCTGGGAGCAATTACCTTTTCCACTTTGTCACAGAAAAGGCTACAAAAGAAGAATCACATGCAGAGAAGATCGCTAAGGCTATGTTTGGATGGCTGAGGGAAAGCGGTTTAGATAAAATCTTAATGACCATTGAAGGAGACTCCACGAATGTAAACACAGGTGTAAATGCTGGAGTAATGCGACAAATGGAGCTCCATTTGGGCATAAAGCTTGTTTGGTTGGTCTGTAACCTGCACACTGGGGAACTCCCTCTCCGTCATCTAATTATCAACCTTGATGGCCCAACACTATCTAAAAACAGATATTCGGACCAATAAAAAAGCTCCTTGACTCTGTTACACACTTGGATATCAACCTAAATTTCACTAAAATATCTTTAGGTCCTCCTCTTACCACGATACCTCAGGAAGTGATGCAAGATCTTCCACTGATCAACAATACGGCTATAGAATTGTATCGGCAATCAGAGATGGAGTGCTTCCTACAGGGCTTTCTTTATTGGAAATAGGACCAGTAAACTACAATCGCTTGCTGACCACCGCTAACAGACTTCTTCGGCTGTGGGTGTCAAAGCATGAACTCATAGGAAAAACCTTTAAGAATCTACGACTGATTGTTGATTTCATCATTGGTGTATATTACCCATGCTGGTTTAACGTTAAGATTAAGCCCTCTTGGACCGAGGGACCTAGGCACATTTTTAATCAACTTCACTGCCTTAAGTATTAGAGGAAGGAGGTGTTGGATATTGTTTTGCCAACTGTTAAGATATCAGCTTGGTATAAATACAGTGAAGCCATCCTCCAAACCCTCGTATGATCTGAAGATCAGGCGGAGAGAACTGAAGGGTTGTAAAGAATCCAGACCATCAGGGAAGAAGGGAATCCAGATACTCAACTGGGAGACTCCTTTGTAAGGCTTAGAAGGACACCAGACATCATTTGTTATAGCTAACAGGATTAAAAATCTGATCAATTGGTCAGAGGATGTCTCTGTGCCACATCTCACTTGCTCTTTAAGTACTTCTGAATTGAAAAACTTCATTGACTCTCCTATGAAAGTACCTGACTGGCCTTGCCACACACAGAGCATTGATAGGGTTTTAACAATGGTGACTGAGGCTTCTTCTGAGTATTTCTCACATAAAAAGAGGGATGGAGGAATCAGGGCACAATAGACAAGTAGAGGTCTGATGTCCAGGAATGAGTTAAAGCAAGATTTTGTGCTCTGGTGAAGTTTAACTTTTGAATATTACCCAAAGTGACCCATGCAGCTACATCTGTAGCTTTGCATAGACTTTTCTCAAACAATAAACATGTAAATTTGAGGTTACCTTGTGTTTGTGTTTACTTGGATTAAATAAAAATAGGTTACATAAGCTGGTGACGAAAGGAAAAAGTATACTTTTATTTAAATGGAAATTGATGTAGGTAGAAGCAATTGTATAACAAAATAAAGTTCTTTTTCAAAATCTACACCGAAAAATCTATCATTTAAGTACCCCTCATTAAAGGATTTAATAAAAATATATGGTTGATTCAAAGAATGACCCGCCCTAGCGTTACAAGCTACTTGTAAACTAATGGAACCCTTGATTGTTATACGATCACGAAACAAAATTGTATGGGATCTTATTTACTTCAAATGTATTTTCCTTTGACATATAAAATGCCTTCAGTATCTGTCTAGTGCTGACATCACTTATTCTTATAACAGTCTATTTATTTGGTTGATTTCTTTCTCCGTTTGGCAAAAGGGCGGTTTAAGTTGGTCACCTTTTCATTTTTTATACGCCTAAGAAAATTCAGGGGTTTCATTTTTACAAATATTTAGGGAGGGTCAATCGGAACGCATTACTGACATGCAATTCGAATTAATTTTTGGATAAAATATTTTATATGTACGAATCTCAACAACAGAATTAGTGAAGGAGGGAACACTTTGGTTTCTTTCGGAATTAATGTCGCACTATTGATCTTATTAAGTTAATCCGGGGTTCAGTCCCGCTCTTACTATTCTTAAACTCAATCCAGGATTGAAGAAAACTTCATAAATAAACATGACTTGTCACTCTAATCTAAGAAGAACTTTTCAAATACAATTAAGTTCCTCATCAATATAATTATGGTCAGAGATGCAGAGCTGTTTTATGGGTTTTTTTGTCAGCTATCACTGACCCATGGTTGGGTCTATCGTGGCGTCAGAAAAGTGGTATAAGAGTGAACAGAACAAAATAAATGCTCATAAAAACAGTGAAAGTGAAGAGATCAAGGATGACAAACCATTTTTGACGCTACCTCTCTCCAAATGAAGTCTTACAAATATTTGAAATAGAACAAGGAATAACTTATGTCTCCTGGCTATTGAAGCCCACCCTCAAAATTGGGATTATCTACCCCTTCCCACCTAGTCACCCAACTAGCCTATTTCAACTTTAATGAGTTAGGGAGATTTTCCCTCAGCATACTTCCAATTATCTCCGTTTCTCGACATTTACACTATCAATCTCTCTCATTCTCCACTCTTTTCCAATTCATAGCCTCTCCATTACCACCCCCTCCGCGCCAATTCAGACCACTTTTCCCCCCAGTTATGTTTCTCTTTTCCTATTTTCCTTTTTCCTTGCATACACCCTGCAACCAAGTCTTAATTAACATCGTCGGATCTACTTCATCAATGAGGAACTGATGCCTACAGATGTTTCTTCACACCTCCTTTATTCTTCCACTAGCTCTACTTACATAACGTCCGTCTGCTTTTTTATTCCTCGCCTCCTGTTCCCCACCTACACATGCTACAGGCGTAATCCCGTGGTTCTCATCACTATTTTTAATGCTAAAAAGCACAGACGAGGATGTGAAAAGCGATTTATGATTACAAGTATTCGTGGTGTAGAGGGCAAAAGGATCTGTAGCCTTCTCTCTCGCTATTCATTCCTATACAACCGAGCTGAAGTCTGGTTGTGAAACCCAGACCCACCGTATGCTTGCGGATAACAATAACGACCCAACTTCTTCCCTGCATTACTTACAAAGAATTCGCTGCCTTCTTCTTTAACAAGATAGTTCATATCCATTCTGTGATACACTTTGCCTCTATTCTTCCCCACTGGATATTTTTCCTTTCCCTACACCTGAAATTATTTCTCTCGCTTCAGTGCCCCTTGAAGAATTAACCTCTCTTCTCTCTTCGAGAATGACTCGTTCTCTTCTCTGTAAGTCTCAACCGGCAGCCTCCCTCCCCCTCCTTGTTCTTCCCAATTACTTCATATATCTCTTTAATACCTCACGTCTGCAGTGATACCATCTAAATTTAAAATTGTTGTCCGCACCATTCTCAACAAACGACCAGGCAAGCTACCGCCCAATCTCCCAACTGCCGTTCGCCGCAAAAATCGTTAAAAGGAAGGTGTCAGCCGGATTCAAGTTCCAATGTCCTCCTCCAACACCGATAAGTTTTACCATTGTAGCGCCTGGTGTATTTTGCCATTTGTTTAAATACTACATCATTATTAAAACAAACAATTATGTCAGTGTGATATCGTGTTGTCATTACGAAACCTAAAAATAAACATTAGTTTCTGGCAGAGATAGAGAAGAAATTTTCCTTTGCAAATGAGAAAAATATGAGCGCCCATTCTTTTTAAAGGGTCTAATGCTATCCTTCTCTTTTAGTGTGTTCTATCCAGACCCCAGAAACAATGAAGAGCAAACGAAACAAAAAATAAATAAACAGGAGAAATAATCGTGAAAAAGATCAAGGGAAAAGAATTACTATAGAAAAGGTTGCCAACCTTAAATACTTGAGGTGAGGGAACGCATTAGAATCAGGAACGAATTTGTACAGGTACACAATCTTAAAAATCCCCCAACCCAATCCTGCTGGTAGTTGGTTGAACGTCTCTTGTCTAGTCATTAGGAATGCGCGATGGTCCAGCAATAAACTTCGGTTAGTATCAAAGACCATTTTAGACTGGTTAGTAGTCACTAACAACTATATTCGTCAATGTGAATAATTAGTTACTTAAATTGACCAATTGGGTAGTCATTAGGACTAACATTGAAGTTATCCTAGAGATCGATGATAGGTTAGTCAATACTCCATGTCATGTCTAGTTGATTACGCAAATTAGTCTGACTAATTTTACATGTAAGTGACCAAAAATAATTAGCTGGTTTAATTAAATTCTTAGCGATGATGACGAATATATTTGTCAGTGAATGATGACCAGTCTAAATTAGTCATCACGAGAGGGGGTGGGGGGACGTGATGAAAATGGATTCGTAAATATTTGAGGAGAAATTGGTTCTACCCTTCAATCAATGTGTACGCAAATGGAAAAAAAATAAAAACTTTTCTTAAAAGCGCCTAAATACCAGTCTCCTTACCAATTTACAAATCGATTTTCATCAAAGTTCTTTCTCACCTTCTCAACTCTTATTGCTTCTCTTTATCCATTACTTTTACTATAAGAGAAGAGAATATCTTTCATAGTAACCAACTTCTTTTCTTCCTACCGTTTCTCGTTGTGTTTCGTCATTCTTGCACTATGTTCGTCACCAAGGAGGTACGGAGCTGCGTCTAAAGGCAAATTCACTTATCTTCCTCTTGTATGGGTTGAAAGACGTCTTGGCTAATAAAGAAATGCCATTTGGAACCATTTTTTCTCACCTTTAGCTTTCTAGAAAGAAAGTTTTTGAAAAGGTTAAAAAGATGCTGCGCAAGCTCACCCAAGCAGACGTCGCTGTTTACTTCAACAAATCAAGCATACAACACGATATACACTGCCTGGCCAAAGTAAAGGTCGTTCAGTGTAAGAATTATTTAACAAGCTATTGGACCTCATCTCGATAGAATTACAGCTCTCATCCTATCTGGAATTGATTCTACAAACTTTTGCATCTTCTGTAGCTTCAATTTCGGCAACAATTTTAGCAGCCACAGACCCAAATCCTTCAATGATGATGGAAGAGTCGATGAGGCACACAGGTCCCTCTCAAGCTCATCCCATAAATTATCTATGGGATTTAAATCTGGGGACTGTGGTGGCCACTTAATACGCCGAAATGATCCCTCATGCTGGGTGAACCAATCTTTGACGATGTTAGACCGGTGGATATGCGCGTTATCGTCCTGAAACATCGCATTGCCATTAGGAAAAAAGAAGTCCATTGGAGGGTGAACTTGATCGTCCAGGATTTGCAAATACTCGCGGGACTTCATCTTATTGCTACAGAGCGTTGAAGATCCATGCCCAGCCCAGTTAAAACAACCCCAGACCATCACGCTACCTCCAGATGCCTGCACGGAGGGGACGATGCATGATGGATCCAATGCTTCATGAGATTCTCGCCATACTCTAATGCGTGCATCAATCTGAAAGAGGGTAAACCTAGATTCATCGGACCACATGACACGCTTCCAATCCTATACACTCCAGTTTTTATGTTCTTTGGCGAACTGAAGCCTTTTTACAAGGGGCTTCCTGATTGAGGCGCAGCTGCGTACATGCATTATTAAGAGCGTGCGACTCTACATCTCACATGTAGGTCAGGCGCCGTTTTGCTTTTTTTTGTAATAACATTGTAACTATTTTGCCGCTTCTAACGAAATTTAAAACCCTTTAATTGTTTGACATTTTCTTATGAATATGATTGTCAAAGTCCTCCCAAGGTTAGCCCAGGAATTACTTTGTATTGGCAATAATATCATAACTATTCAGCCAATTCTAACGAAATTTGAAACTCTTATGTTGTTTTACATTTTATTTTGAATAATAGAATTGTCAAGGTCCTTTCAATGTTATTTCAGGAATTATTGAAAGTATTGAAGGTCGTAAGGTCTTAAATCAGAATAAGTGAGAGCAAGCGACTTATTGGTCAGCAGACCTTGTTTCAGTTCACGACACATAGTTCTTGTTGAAATTTTTTTTGACCTTCACAGAACATGCTGGTTAACTTTTGCGTCGAACAACACCGATTTTTCTTGACTAAACGCTTCGAGGAGCGCCTTTCTCATTTGTCAAGAATTTGATGCCTACCACATTTGCTACGAGATAAACCGGCTTCGCCTTCTTGTTTCCAGCGTGTAATCGTTATCTGTATATTCCTCATGCCTATACCTGTTGCTGTAGAGATATTACGTGTTGATTTGCCACATTCATGGAAAGCGATGATATGTCTTTTATCAAATGGTGTAATGTCTTTTCCACGCGTCTTCATTCTTGCAGCTCCTGTAAAAAATAGGATAGTTATAACATCTATACCAGGTGGTTTCTACGTCAGAGATACTACTGAATATGTTGTCATATAGGTTTACTCTAAACTAAAGGATTCTGAAACAAATTAATGACAAAAAACATACAATGTATCAAAACTAACTCAGGCAGTATATATATATATCCATAATTATTTGCAATTGCGTAATCATATTTATACGGTTAAAAAAGGCAATGTTGTAGCTAACTAAGCTCTTCATCAGAAAGTTTTAGTGACAGGATTGCGCCTGTAGGACACGGTTGCATAGGGGCATATAGGGCGAAAGTGTCTGATTGTGAGCGACTAGGTTGCCTTGTTGATTTCAATGGCAAATGGAATTGTTCTTATGGGCGGTGGACTTTGATTGAATCCTTCTAGGGTGTGTTGCAAAGTGTTTGTTAGAAGGGTAGTGTGTGTTTTTTTTTGCGGGGGGGTGAATCCATGTTGATTAGGGGCTAGTGGAATGTGTGGTATTATGTATTTTGGTAATATTTTGGATATTGTGGATAAAAGAGAGATGGGTCAATTGCGACACTTAGCTGACGGATACTTGGTTTGGTTTATTTGTGTTAATGTGTGATATATATATATATATATATATATATATATATATATATATATATATATATATATATACGAGTGTATATATATATATATATATATATATATATATATATATTGTACAGGGATCCGCTAAAATAGTAGTATTACCCCACCTCCTAAGATATTACTTCGGAAGAGAAAGCGAGCCGTTACTCCCCCCCCTCCACCATGTCGGGAGATTACTCTTCTATTTTATAGGGTTTCTTCGAATAGCTTTTATGGCTCTAGCTGCTGGTCGTTTCGTCTGACCTCTTACACTTTTCCTTAAGAAGGTGCTGGATTGTCCCGGCCTCTAATGAGGGTTCGAGGACTCTCTCTCTCCCTGATTTGGATAACTCTGGCTATATATGCACCCTCCCAAAGTTTACCGACTGATTCGCTTAGACAACGCTTTCCCCAAAGGAGTTCGATTCAACGACACCCTCTCCCAAGAAGTGTTTAGTGACTGTTGCAGGCCACGGAAGAGCTGGACATCACACTCGTATATTTGAGTCAGGGAGAAGAGTCTCTTGAGGCAACGTCAGCCTTTCTCAACCGCCTCCGGATCAAGGTGACCTCTTGAGGACAAGAAGCCCGATAGCTCGCTCAATCCGAGTTTGGAGAAGTCATCTCCTCCCCCCCCTTCCCTTCGAAGTTCGACCGGTGACCTCTTGAGGACAAAAGGCCCGATAGATCGCTTGATCCGAGTTTGGAGAAGTCACCTTCCCCCTTCGAAGTTCGTTCAGAGACCTCTTGAGCACAAGAGGCCCACATCTCGCAAAATACAAGTTTGGAGAAAGTAGCACCACCCTCTGCGGGTTACCAGCTACACCCGTGAGTAATCAAGTTCGCCAAGACCTTCCCCTAAGTTCGCGCCGCTTTACTCTCGAGGTTCAAAGGAACTAAATCGTTCACTACCCTAAATCTCCCATTATAACCATTTGCTAACCCTGGTTATTCAATTAGTATTCGGAACCTAATTCCGTCTTATTCATGTACCTATATATCTATATTTATTTTGTGCCTTTTATTTAGTATGTATTAAAATCTATTTTTTGTCGTTGTGTTTGGAATATTCCTTGGTCACGCGGATGCAGCTATCTATTAAAATCGCACTCTTAGAACAATAACATTTGTTGCCTTGCTTAGCCCACCTTAGAGCCCGTGTGCGTATATTCCCGTACACTGGGCCATACTTTGACATACTCGTACATATATGATATGTGCAAAAATATTTGGGTGTTCTATTTATGAGCTTCCAGCTCTCCTCACAACTCATTTCAAACTTAAAAGGTGAAGCGGTGAGCTTCAAAACTAGTTCTGTAGTGGAAAAGTATTATTCTTCCATTACTTTTATTCACACAATTGTATAAGTAAAATGTTTTTTGATAAGGAACTGGCACATTCCGAACTAACCACCACTCGCTTTTTAAGGAACTTTTATGCCCGATATACATATAATTCCAGTTCTCGGTGTTCCTATTATGAACTAATTTAAAGATAAACAAGTGAATAGCAAGTCATCGTCTTGTGGAGAAGACCGCACTCTGCCTGATCGGGTATACTACCCACTCCCGTCAGCCTTGGTTCCACTTTAACAACCAATGAAACTAGAAGGACCAAATAGACCATCAGGCAACCATGAATCAAACAAACACGACAAAGAGGCCCCTCTTATTGGGGAGAATATCACTATCATAGAATGTACTAACCTATTTCATATGCTACGGTCTCTCGACATCAGCCTTGATACGTTCAGTTTTCTCCTCCATCGACAAAGCGATAGCGACTGACCATTTTCCTCGCCTCGACTCAAATCTGGCCACATCTTATCATCATTCACCGAGGAGTTTTCGAACCAATTTCTTTCTGCCGCTATCGGTTGCCTTCGCTATTTCTTCCAGTGCCACGAAATTCTTATTCATTGACATGTCCTCGCTGCCCAATTACCTTCTCACAGTGAAGTTACGACCCATCAATCTATCTGTTCGCTACCGTAATAAACGTTTCTCTGTTAGGTTCTTTACTTCCATTACGACCTCTCCTCGGCATAATTCTCTAGGGCATAATTTCCCCTCTCCAATCTTCTACCTTCTACTTCCCTTCTTTGGATTTAGGTCTCACTCGAACTACACTTAAAGGAAGTACCAACTAATTCATCAAGATCCACGATAAGTTGTCTCATGTTTGGAATTTCCTTACTATTGTGGTCATTTCTTCGTGTTATTGAAATTTATTATCAATCGCAGCCCATATTTTATTTATTGTGAACATCGGAGTTTATTGTATAGAGCTGAAATCTTGGTAAAAATTGTTTGTGTTATTATTTTTACTCATTCACCTATCCATATTCCTATTTTGTCCCTACAATAGCACTGTATCATACTTCACCTTAGAAACCACGGTTGCACATTCCCTCTATGATATCTTCTTTTAATGGTTCCAGATGTAATTCTATTCATATAGCCTGCAATCTAATAGTTGAATTGGAAAATTTTGTAAAAAAGAATAAAGGAAAAAATGATTACGACAGATGGCTGGAAATCTTCAAGCCCTAGACACCTTTTATATGAAAACTGACCACATTTTAACCCATAATGGTACGAGTTTATTGGTATTGATGGGTTTAGTTCAAGTTTTCTGTCACTTGCAACCCCCTAAACGAGGGTTGTCCACAACAGATCTTCGAACGTGACATTTTAATAGACTACCATTATAATAGCAGTAGAAGGGTGGGCAAAGATTCACAGCTATTATGGTTGCAGCAGCACACCACTCTCGGATTACCCAACACTCCGTTCTCTCTGAAAATCAAACAGTTCAGCATTGCCACTCTTTAATAATGTTGTTGAATGTTTCAATTAATAAAAAAGGAAGCTATAACTTAGTCCTAATAATACCTAGTCAATTCGTAATGTTATGGGTGTCCGTTGCAGGCATCAGCGACTTAAATGGAGTGAGAATAAAGTTCGGTTCCAAAGCTTCAAGCACTAAGAACGTAGTGACAGTAACTGGAAAGGTTGGCTGAAGGATGACACAAATGAGAAGAGAGAGTTGATTTAAATCTAAAAAAACCTAAACGTAAATGGAGAGAAAACGGGGTTACAATACCAATGGTAAGAAAACCTCGTCACTTTATTGGGTAAGTATGGAGGACGCCACACCAAGCAAGTTGAAGTATACAACATACTAAAATAGCTTAATTTTTATCTTAAATTTAATCGCAGAGAAATTTTAAAAATCGGAACATCATAAATTTGATAGGAGCAAATTTGACAAATCAATCCATTTTATCATTACGACACAACGAGACGGAATAAATTATGCACTTGAAAGGTAGTGAGAGGTGATGAACCGAACGCCATCTGGTAATCCTCTCTCGCCGGAGGCGGGGAGGAGAGCTCCCTCTTATCGAGACAGAAAACAATACGTGCGAGATCCACAAAAAATATTGACGATTTAGTTTCTTGCGTGGTAGGATGCTGAGAGTGCGTGGACTGGTTGATGAGTGGATTGGAGAGAAACAAGTATTTTCAGTTTGAGTGAGGCTATGTAGATAAGGTGTGTGTAAATGTCCATGCCAGGAAGATGGGTTTTGTATGTTTGTGTTATGAACATATTGGATAGTGTAAAAAGTGCTTGTAATGACAGAGAAATCGATCGACTTCAAAAATCTTCGGAAGAGAAAACGTGTGCGGGGAACAGGTATGTATGTCACCTGAGTACATGTAGAGAAGCGTGTATGATAGACGTATATGGAGGCAATATGTAATCAGTCAGAGTTGGACTCGTATACTCGTAAATAACAGGCAGAATCCCTAAAATAACAAGACGCTTCGATTTCGTTACTATGGCAACGAAGTCTTCGAGTGGATGTGATATCAGACCGGAGTCTGAGGCATCCGCGTACGGGAAGGGTGGGTAGTTTCGCGATTCCTATACCTCTCTCTCTCCTTTTTTGCTTCATCTTGACTTTAAGGCTTCTACAATCCATTCTATGGGCCTTATGGCGATAAATTAAAGTTATAAGTCCACCTTCAAGTTTATGCCTTCGCCAAAAGTGTTATAATCCCAACTCGGCTTCCATCTACTATTAACTGCAATTAAGTTCGTAGCAGTTAATGAGATTAATAACTCAGACTCTACTTTTAACTATTTTTACGTGTTCTTGTTAAAATATGATAAGTTCTAACAATGATATTTTTATTGAATAAATTAAACAACATTTCAGTGCCGCATCGTGAAGGGATTGACATCGCTATTTTCGAATCCGTTTCAGCGCAGTTGGTACGATGAAAGGGAACATCTTAAGGAAGGGTGATTTGTATCCCCACCAAAACTAGGGCCTTTTTTCTCTTAAAATCAATTTGGCAGGTTTTTTTTAGGTGAATGATGTCACGAATTAAATCAGGGCTGACGTCATAAACAACCAATAAACTTTCAAATTAGCTGTACTAATGCTTAAACCTTTTTAAGTTAGCAATGCCTTGGCCTTTTCTAAGCTGTAGTAATGCATAAGCATTTTTAAGCTAGCGAAGACTAGGTCTTTTTAAGCTGTAGTAATTAATGCCTAAGCTTTTTTGAAGGTAGCAGTGCTTAGGCCTTTTTTAAAGCTGTATTAATGCCTAAGCCTTATTAATCTAGCATTGCTTAAGCCTTTTTAGCTACATTTTATTAGAGCTTTTATTAGGAATGGCGGCAAGTAAAACACAAAAGGCTTATCCTGCTTTATTAATACGAGAGACGGAATAGTGACACATTAGCAGTAAAAAACATTACATCAAGGTATGTAAATGCATTAAATATTTATAATTGCCAGTATTTTATTGTAAAAATTACGCTCAAGCGTTTTCGAATAGAAAAACAAGGTCTGCTGACCAAAAAGTCGCGTGCTCTCACTTATTCTGATTTATGACCTTACGACCTCCAAAACTTTCAATAATTCAAAGACTAACCTTAGGGAAGAGAATGTAAAACAACATTATGGTTTCAAATTTCGTTAAAATCGGCCGAATAGTTATGATGTTATGGGTAAAGCAAAGTAGTTCATGGGCTAACTTTGGAAAGCCCATGGAAGTTATATCATTCAAAAGAGAATGTAAAACAGCATAAAGGTTTTATATTTCGTTAGAATCGGCAGATTAGTTACAATGTTATTACCAAAAAAAGCAAAACGGGAACCGGCCGACCGACCGACATATTGAGATGTAAGTCGCCCGCGTCTAGACTCGCATGCTTTTAAGACTCTTGTGAAGATTAATCTTTAACAGAACACGCGTGAAATGCCAAAAAATTCAAATCTGGGTCTTAAAACAGTGCGCTAAACATCTTATAAACATAAAATAATCTACAAAAATAGTGTTTAGGTCAAACACAAACTGTAGGAAGGATAACGTATGAATATTGCTTCTTCTTTATTGCTCTCAATACCCGTGAGTCATTTTTTAACAAAAACAAAAACCTCTTCCTACTCCAATGAAGTCATGGGAGCCTTTTCTTTATAATTAAGTGTTTAAGTAATCTTTAAAGAATTCAAATTTTGTTTAGAATTTTTTTAAAACAATATATAATTTATATTTTTATTTCTAGCAATTTTTTTTTGTCATTGAATGCCCCATCCCCAAATTTTAATAATGATTTTTTAGAATAAATTTTATTTATTTTTCTTTTTTATATGTTTTATAATTAAATGTAAAATTTACATTTATTCATAATAATGATTTTAAATGTAAAATGTTACATTTTTTACAATAATATTTTCTAAAATATGCTAAAGATATATTTTATTTAAAATAACTTTTAAACGAAGGCTAAAAAAAAATAATTTAAATAACTTTTGCAATCGCCAGTAAATTTTGTAATCGCCAGTCAACTTTTGCAATCATTGTTAATCGCCCCTTCACAGTAATCCTTTGCAGGCATTTTTAATCGTCAGCATCACTCGCAAACTTATGGATCATCTTTAATTGACTACAATCGCCATCAATCATTTGCAATTAACTTTAAAAGCCAATAATCCATTGCGATTATTTTATTTGCCTGCAATTGTAATTAATCATTTGCAAACATCATTATTCGTCCTCAAAAGCAGAGAGTAACCCTATGCAATCTTATTTTCTTGCATGCAGCCGCTAGCAATATTATGCAGTCATCGCTAATCATCTGCAATCGTCAACAATCGTTTCCAATAATCTAAAATGGTCTGCAATCGCCAGTAATTATTTGCAATGCTCTTTAATCGCATACAATCGCCAGTAATTCTTTGCAATGTTCTTAAATCGCATGCAATCGACAGTGATACTGTGCAATAAAATTAAATCGCCTGAAATCGCTGGCAATTTGTTCAATTTTTAGATATTTTCCTATCTGGAAGGTGTCCTCGTTCGTACTTTTGACCATTCTGCTTTTGTTTGTGCGAACTTGACCAACAAGTATTTGGCCCCACTCGTTTTAGTGCTGATGTGGCCCCACTCTTTTTAGTGTTGATGTGGCTATACTCGTTTTAGTGTTCAATTGGCCCCACTCGTTTTAGGGCTGATGTGGCCACACTTGTTTTAGTGTTATTGTAGCCCCACTCGTTTAAATTGTTGATGTGGTCTCACTCGTATTAGTGTTAATATGGCCCCACTCATTTTAGTAATGATGTGGCCCCAGTCGTTTTAGTGCTGATGTGGCTCGACTCGTTTTACTGTTAATGTGGCCTCACACGTTTTAGTGCTGATGTGGTCCAACTCATTTTAGTGTTGATGTGGCCCCACTCATTTTAGTGCTGATGTTGCATCCCTCTTTAAGTACTGATGTGACCCCACTCGTTTTAGTGATAATGTGATCCCACTCGTTTTAGTGCTGATGTGGCCCCAATCTTTTCAGGGTTAATTGACACCACTCGTTTTATTGTTGATGTTGACCCACTCGTTTTAGTGCTAATGTAGCCCCACTCGTTATAGCAGTGATCTAACCCCACTGGTTTTAGTGCTGATGCGGCCCCACTCGTTATAGTGTTGATGTGGCCCCACTCATTTTAGTGTTGATATAGCCTCAATCGTTTTAGTGCTGATGTGGCCCCAATCGTTTTAGCGTCGATGTGGCCGCACTCGTTTTAGTAATGATGTGGCTCTACTCGATTTAGTATTGATTTGACCCCACTCGTTTTATTGCTGATGTGGCCTCATTCGTTTTAGTGTTAATGTGGCCCCACTCGTTTTACTGGTGATGTGACCGCACTCATTTTAGGGCTGATGTGGCCATATTCGTTTCAGTGCTAATGTTGCCCCCACTCGTTTTAGTGTTGATGTGACCCCACTTGTGTTAGTGTTGATCTGGTCCTACTTGTTTTAGTGCTGACGTAGCCCCACTCGTTTTACTGTTGGTGTGGCCCCACTCGTTTTAGTGTTAATGTGTCCACACTCGTTTTATTTTTGATGTCACCACACTCGTTTTAGTGCTGATGTGGCCCCAATCTTCTCAGGGTTAATTGACACCACTTGTTTTATTGTTGATGTTGACCCACTCGTTTTAGTGCTAATGTAGCCCTACTCGTTATAGTACTGATGTAGCCCCACTGGTTTTAGTGCAGATGCGGCCCCACTTGTTTTAGTGTTAATGTGGCTCCACTCATTTTACTGTTGATGTAGCACCAATTGTTTAGTATTGATGTGAGCACACTCGTTTTAGTGTTGATGTGACCCCACTCGTTTTAGTGCCTATGTGGCCTCATTCGTTTTAGTGCTAATGTGGTTTTCACTCGTGTTAGTGTTGATATGGCCTCACTCGTTTTGCCGGTGATGTGATCGCACTCATTTTAGTGCTGATGTGACCTCAATCGTTTTACCGCTAATGTAGCCTTATTCGTTTCAGTGCTGATGTTGCCCAACTCGTTTTACTAGTGATGTGAACGCACTCATTTTAGTGCTTATGTTACCACACTTGTTTTAGTGCTGATGTTGCCCCCCTTTAATTTAGTGTTAATGTGACCCAGCTCGTGTTATTGTTGATGTGGCCCCACTCTTTTTAGTGCTGACGTGGCCCCACCTGTTATTGTGCTGATGTAGCCTCACTCGTTTTAGTGCTGATGTGGCCCCACTCGTTTTAATGTTGATGTGGCCCCACTCATTTTAGTGTCGATGTGGCTCCACTCGTGTTAGTTTTTATGTGGCCCACTCATTTTAGTGTCGATGTGGCTCCACTCGTGTTAGTTTTTATGTGGCCCCACTCTTTTTAATTTTTATGTGGCCCCACTCGTTTTATTGATGATATCCCTCACTTGTTCTAGCGTTGATGTGGCCCCATTAGTTTTAGTGTTGATGTGGCCCCACTTGTTTTAGTGTTGATATAGCTCCGCTCGTTTCAGTGCTGATGTGGCCCTACTCGTTTAATTTTGATGTGGCACCACTCGTTTTAATGCTGATCTGACCACACTCGTTTTAGTGCTAATGTTGCCCTACTCGTTTTAGTGATGATGTGACCCCACTCGAGTTAGTGTTGATGTAACCTTACTCATTTTAGTGCTAATGTTGCCCCAATTGTTTTAGTATCGGTGTGCCCCACTCCTTTTAGTGTTGATATAGCCCTACTCGTTTTAATACTGATATGAATCTACTCGTTTTAGTGCTGATGCGGCCCCACTGGTTTTATTGTCGATGTGGCCCAACTCGTTTTAGTGCTAATGTACCCCCACTCGTTATAGTACTGATGTAGCCACATTGATTCTAGTGCTGATGCGACCCCACTCGTTTTAGTGTTGCTGTGGCCCTACTCATTTTAGTGTTCATGTAGCCATACTCGTTTTAGTGTTGATGTGGCCATACTTGTTTTAGTGCTGATGTTGCCCCCCTTCGATTTAGTGTTAATGTGACCCAGCTCGTGTTATTGTTGATGCGGCCCCACTGGTTTTATTGTCGATGTGGCCCAACTGGTTTTAGTGCTAATGTACCCCCTCTCGTTATAGTACTGATGTAGCCACACTAATTTTAGTGCTGATGCGACCCCACTTGTTTTAGTGTTGCTGTGGCCCTACTCGTTTTAGTGTTCATGTGGCCATACTCGTTTTAGTGTTGATGTTGCCATACTTGTTTTAGTGCTGATGTTGACCTCTATGTAATTAGTATTGATATGAGGTCCTGATTAATCTAAATGCATTTATATAGTGTTGATGTTGGCCCCTATTTTTTCAGTGTTCTTGTGCGCCCATACATATTTTGTGTTGATACAAGACTCTTAGCCATTGGTATTGTCCTATGTCCCTAAGTACTTATAGTTGATGTGAGCCTCTTTGCATTTAGTGTCATTTTAGGCCCAGCAGCGTTTACTATCTATATGGTGCCCACAAATAATTTAATGTTGATTTGAACCTCAATGTATTCACTGTTAATGTGGGCCCATAATTATTTAATAATTATTTGCCGTCGTTAGAATTTAGTGTCGATAGGACTACAAAGCATTTAATGTTGACGTAAGTACCTAAGCGTCCGTCTTTGATGTTGACCTCTCATTATTTAGTGTTGATGGGAGCCTATCTTCATTTAGTACTGAGCCCCTATGTATTTGTATCGATATTGGCACCTAAGAATTTAGCGTTGATTGGGGCCCTAAGCATTGTGTTGTTTCGGGCTGTGTAAGATAGTTTTATATACACAATCAAATGTGTGTATTATTGCGGACATTGTCGAGAGTTTGTTTCGATTCCAAAAAAGGCAAACAAAAAAAATTCCCTTCGATACAAATTCGGTTTTTAAACGATAAGATTTGAGTTTCAAAGAAACCTGCGACCGCAAAAAACCGACCTCTTGTTTCGCTAAGCTTCGCGAGTCAGGGCCGTCGAAAAGTCTAACATCAGCGGAAGTTAATCGAAGGCCGAGATTTTGACAAGTGAGAGTTGTAGGCATTCGATAGATATAACACTAGTTGAAATTGTGGGTAGTCAATCGAGGTCGAAATATCAGTAGTCAAACAAAGTATGAATCGCAGTTCCAGTTGCTGACCAGCCCCAACCAATCTTCGATCCCGCCCAGTTCCCCAGTCTTCCGAGTGGGCAAAACCACGCGGAAGTGATTAACCCCATTTCATATATATTTAAATGCCGTTAACAGCCATGAATATTTCTAAAGACATAGATCAAGTTCAATTGGGAAACAACGGACAGAGCAGACAGACAGAACAGAAGGAAAGAGGAGGGAGACAGGAGGCAGAGGATGATTTTGAATCTACTCATCTTGAGTCACACCACGAAGAGCATCAAGGCGGAAAATGAACTTCCTTGGGGACCGCGATAACCGGTTTTTAGTGAGAGATATGTTTCTTAGTGTACTACAATCGGTAATTTAAATTGGAATATATAAGCCGATTTTCAACTAAGTCAGTTTGGTCTTAATTCTTAATAACAAAATACGAGAAAGCAAATATTTAATAGCTGTAAATGATACCATTAGAAAGTTGTTGTTTTTTTATCCCTAAAAAAATAACCTTATGCATTTACGCATAATCAATTCTAGATCTTTTCACTCTATTCCAAGATTAGGTACTTTAGTATAAGGTTTGTTAACAATTGGTACTTCGCATAAGGTTTGTTAACAATTGGTATTCGGTATAAGGTTTATTAACAATTGAGGATAAATTTCGGTATTAACTTTGTTAATAATATATACTTCTGTATAAGGTTTATTAAAAATTGGTACTTCGAAATAAGGTTTGTTAATAATTGAATTCAGTATAAGGTTTGTTAACAATTAGTACTTTGGTATAAGGATTGTTAACACTTGATATTTCGGTAAAACGTTAGGTAACACTAGATACTTCCGTATAAACTTTATTAATCATATGTACTTCGGTATAAGGTTTGATAACAATAGGTACTTTGGTATGATTTGTTAATAATTAGTACTTTCGTATAAGGTTGCTTAACAATTGGTATTTGATATAAGTTTGTTAACGATTGGTATTTTTGTGTAAGTAAGTTTTGTTAACAATAGATTATTTTCTCTAAGTTTTGTTAATACATGGTACTTCGGTATAAAGTTAGTTAACATTTGGTACTTTGGTATGAAGTTAGTTAACAATAGATACTTTGATATAAGATTTGTTAACAATTTGTACTTTGGTATAAGGTTTGTTAACAATTGATTACGGTACTTTTTCGTATTTACTTGAAACATTGTCGCCTCGAGGCATAAAGTTGATGAGACTCGTAAAGTATGTTGACCATATCTGAACGCTTATTTCAGTAGTTATAAAAGTAATGTCAGGTAATTAAGTTTCATTAACTACTTGAAGTCGTCCTTATTAAAATTATTTACTATTTTGAGCTCAATTTTATAATAGCAAACCCAATAAATACTTCTTTTCAGTTCACCTTTTCTAGAATGAGTAATTTTGGGTTTGCTATTCTTGACATGGTAAAATTAGGTCACAACACGTCTCTAGATGTCGTTCTTCTTCATCTTGTGGAAGACCCACTCAATCACAGTCTTCCTAAAAAATGGGTTCGCTTGGAACTGCCTCAGCAACCCCCGCCCCTAAGTTTCAAATGCTTTAAAAACACAAGTTACATAAGAACTGGATCCCCTTTTGGCAAATCAAGACCTTAAGGCATTAGATTCATACATTGTTGGACTCAGATGATTGAATAAAACGAACGTGTTTGCAAATGTAGAGGATTTTAAAGCAATCCGTCTCGCTTGACGGGTTCTTTTTTTAATGAAATGAACATTGCATATGATTATCTTTTTCATTGCCATTTTATTTATTTGCATTGGACTCGCTATTCTTTTCCTGAGTAATTTTGGATTTGGTATTCTTGACATGATACATGTTTTGTTTTGTATTTATAAATCAAATATTACTATTCTGAATATCAGAATTCTTAAAAAATAAAATAATACAAGACATCTAACAATTATCGATCCCAGGTCTAAATTTCATATTTTTTCACAGCTTTACTTTTCATTGAATTTCTTTACAATAAAATCGTAACGATTCAACTGATTCTAACGTAATTTAAAACCCTTGTGTTGTTTTGCATTCTCTTTTGAATGATATAATTTTCAAGGTCCTCTCAAGGTTAGTCCGGGAATTATTTGGCAATAACATCGTAACTATTCGGCCAATTCTAACGTAATTTGAAACCCTTATGTTGTTTTACATTCTTTTTCGAATGGTATAATTGCTAAGGTCCTACCGAGGTTAGTCAGGGAATTATTGAAAATTTGATGATAGTGAGGTCATATGGTCATAGAGCATTGGGCCCATCCCTTAATTACTCCTCCGAGATATGACATTGGGTGCTCGATAAACTACCTGACAAAGAACCATGTTTCACTATATTTACGCACAAACTAGACATAGTAATGGCATTTGCTAGATTTTTCTAAATTTTACCTCCAAAGAAAAATATAACCGTCCGAAGGGAAACTAAGAAATCTAATTTATTTTAAATTTCAGCTTTTTGAAGGACCCCTAACGATGGGGGTGTAGAAAGTACAACCCAAATAACAAACCATCGGCCAACATCTAGATGGTTTTGTTTACCTCAGTCCTATTCTGCTCATCTAGTCAAAGCCATTTATTTAGCAGTTTGAAACAAAGTTTCTACATTCAAATTGGTTTCATTTCTCTCTATTAATTATACAAAAAATTACGATGAGCCCATAAGCATTTAGTGTTGATGCGGACCAAGCAGTTGGTGTTGATTTAGGCCTTAATTATTTCCATAGTGTTGAAGGGAGCCCCGGAGCATTTTGTGGCATTTTGGGAGCCTCCATAAGCACTTTTATCCATGGGGCACACTAAACGAATTTTGAGAGGTAATGCTTGGCCCTAAAGAAACATTTGATATTAACTTTGGACCTATAAACAAGCATTTATTATCTATAAAGGGACCTAAGCAAGCATGTAGTGTCAACGTGGCGCCATAAGCAAACAGTGTTGACGTAAGGCCATAGGTAACCATTGAGTCTCGATGTGACGACCTAAGAAAGCATTTTTGTTCATTTTTTGCTTGAATCAATTATTTGTTTCGAAGCGGGACACAAAACAAATATTTATTCTCAATGTTTGACCCTATTTAAGAATTTATGGTCGATATGATCCCCTATGAAAGCGTTTAATATCAATGTGGGGTCCTAAGCAATCATTTAGTCTCATTGGAGGAACCTAAGCAGTCTCAAAATGGCTCACAAACAATGTGTATTTATTATGTTTCTTACGATTCTGCTGCTGCCATTGGGCTTTGCCGAAACTGACTCACCCCGACGTTGCTGGTACTAACTAAAGCTCCCTTTAATACTGCAGTTGCTCTTATTGATACTGTGGTTTTGCAGTATCTGCGGCTGCTGGTATTATTGTTTCTGACATTACTGCTTGTGTTTTAATTACTTATGAGCTTGTTGGAGTTGTTGTTAATGATGTTTTCGTTGCAAAGATGTTGGTGTGACTTCCAGTTGATGGCAGGGTTAGAGTTTGGCAGCGATGACATTGTCGCGAGGGACATTTTGGTCTATTACTGCTACTGACACTGCGTCGAGCCTTTATACTGCTAATACCTTAAACACCTATTTTGCTGGTATTGCCCTTAATGTAACTTTCGCCTCACCATTGGTTAAGTTGTTATTGGTTATCATTAAGTTTCTGTTTTACTTTCTCTTCGTATCTGGTTTTGTTGTAACTGGTTATCATTTAGTTATGGTTGCTGTCATGTTCGCTATGTGACTGTTTTTGTTATTGTTGGTCCTCATTAAGTTGCTGTGGGCAAGTAGGAAGCGCTATCTCTCTCTTTACCAGGACGGACAACTGACATAAAAATGAAACCAACATAACGATCAGGATGACACTGGGATCCGGTCCGCGTTAGGAGAGGAGGAAGTGCTGTAAGTATTTGTGTTCTTTTCACACCAACCAGTGATCACGTAGTAGCCTTTGTGACCCCGAGGAAGGAGAACTCCTTCCCCCTCAAGGGTGTGTAGATATAACTAATAGTATGTTTTAGAGGAGAAAAGTGTGTGTGTTGTGAAGACCGTAGAGTAAAGACACCATTGGCGTGATGACCTGTGTAGGATCTACGTGCCCACACGGGGATAAGCACAGCATGTGTACGAATCGGGGGCCCGAGCCTCGACGATAGACAACCAAGCCTTTTCCTTTAGGCGGGCGAGAACGCCTTAATTGGCTTTGCACTCCCTAACGCCTAGTCACTAGTTTTTCTCTTCCTAGTATCAAATAAGTTTCTGTTGATTTCAATTTCAACTGGTAACAGTGCTGGTTGTTAGTGGTTGTCATTAGGTTGTTGCTGAGGCGGATGTCATTACTTTTAGCGTTGCTGTTGCTGGCGTTATTTGGTCGCTCATTTGGTGATGCCTTCAAATCTCCTCTATTCGTGGCTTTGTTTGCGTTCTCGGATTCCCCTCGCTCTTCTTTATCATCTTTTCCCCTTTCTCTAATTCCGTTTTTTCCCTTTTCCGTTTATACATTTCCCCTCGTTTTTGGCTCCCCTCTTAATGGTCGTTCATCTCCCTGTCCATATCTCCTTCATCTCTCTCTCTCACTCGTTTCCCCTTTTGCCTTCATTTAGCTCTCGCACACACGCGCTCACACATTCAGACACACAAACCCAACGCTGAATCCCTGTAATTGCATCTTTCTGGAAGTCCTCGCAATTCAATGAAAGGGACTTCGCACTCAAAGTAAAAGAGGACAAGGAAAATCGATAATGAAAGGAAAGAGAGAAGAGAGGGAGAAATAGAAAGAAGAGAAAAGGAAGGGGAAATCAATACGAACAAAATAAAAGAACGGACGGCTTTACGAAACGACATGCTAACAGCTTAGAGCCGATTCTAATAAATAAACAGAACTAAATGGTAAATCTGGTATTTAAATTTAAATTCAAAACTTAGATTAAAGTCGGGTATCCAACTATAAAATGAAACTAAAAACTTATGAAATTCTAAAATAATGTATATATAAAACATAAAAATCTCATCTGACCTGGATATTCCAGAAGAGCATTAAACATTCAAATCCAGTCAATCCATCTCGAGTGCTCTTCAGAACACTATTAAAGTTTACTGGTCGTAATCAGGTCATACGGCTAACTTCGTTCCTTGTTTCTTTTTTCACTTAATGTACCAAATGCACACAAAAGGCTAGATCAGTGTGCTGAATGAACAAAAACGACCAATAAAGGCTATGTCATAAAAGAACCTGGTGAGATTGAAAGGTCATTTTGTCCAGATGTAGGAGGGGCGGCTGCCAAGACAAGTGTTCTCTTCACAATTTAGAGCAGTAGAATGACTGAGAGGTGGCCAAAAATATATTCAAAAACATCTTAAATGCCGATGTGAGTAGATATGGCATAGGCACCAATAAAAGGGAAACCAACGCTAAGTTCAGAAACGATGGCAACCTCATAGCTCGAGAAAAAAGTAATGCAATGACTCAGAGAGGGAGGCAACAATAACCAGAGCCCCACCTACTTTCTTGAATGTGCTGAAAGTCGAAGAACTTTCAAACCCAGGATTGGACTCATAATCCAACTAAGAACCCAGAACTGGATTCATAAGCCAGAGCTAATATCTGAAACTGCCTACCAGAAAAGTGGAAAACCCTTTCAAAGCCTGAACTAAATTCCTAAGCTACCCGACAGCCAAAGATTGGACTCATAAGCACAATCTACCGTGTGGAGCTATCTTTATAAACGTCAAAGTATTTTAAGTGCCTCAAAAGGGAACTCATAAGCTACCAGTGTGTCCATAAATAGACTTGTAGATCGAAACCCAAGTTATCTAGGGCTATCAATGTTTTGTTAGGGTTGAAAGATTGCCAGGTACAAAACAAGTCCATTGAAAAATAGCCAATCAGAAATAAATAGCAATGAGTACAATTTTGACCCACAAGAAACTAGCAATAGACTGCAGTGGCAAAAGATCAATATCATGAGGGTAAAATTTCACTGAAGGTGATGAGAACAAAAATGGCTGAGTAAAAAATCGCCGAGGTTTCCTACGGCTGAGTAAGGACGCCTGAAGATAAATGAAATAAGACTGCCTTGAATAGTTGACGGGAGAGACGATGCTTTAATGTCTATACGTTAATGTCAGTGAGAGACGGCAGGCGCTGAAGCAGTGAGATCGCGGTGCAAGTAAACCCTTTAGGAGCAAGATACTAGCCTCAGCTTAAAATAGGCTGCATCAGAGTCGATTCAAAACCGCCGTTGCGTAGAGAAGTCATCCATAAGCAAGAGAATTCAGACAAATAAAGGTCGATAACAAGATGGAATGGCCAGAGTAGATAATAGACAGTAATCAAAATAACGAATCGAAAGTTCGTCGTGATAGTCATCGAAAGAGGCGGGCAATGCGCAGAGAAACGGCTAATTACTGTCAGGCCGGTGGAGGAGCTGGCCCTATTTGACTGCTGTCACATGAGCCGTCAAATAAAAGTGGAGACTCGGCAACATATTACAGTCTTTGCCATGTTTGATTATTGATTGCCTTATTTATCTACATACTACTCCCTTTGCTTTTAATAGGCAGTGAATCAAATGGGACTGAATGGCATTCCCTATAGCAAAGGTTAGGCTCCAGCAAGGTGATGTAGACGTCTCTTCTATCTTCTCTAACAGTTCGTGAATGAGAGTAAAGAACTTCTAGTTCAAAATCAGGACTCTTTTGCAGGAGTAGAGAAGAACTCCCAGTGAGTTGAGGTAATCCAACCTCACATCATGAATTAGTTATGTATATAAAACGAAATCCATAGAACCAATCCAGAAATTTCACTGGATTGTTTACTATACGAATACAATGGCTCTCACATAAAGGTATTTATTATATCAACTTAAGTGCCTCTTTAATGTAAAGTGTAAATCTTTAATACATGTGAATAAAATGAATTATCAATGAAAAGAAAATAATAAAGAAGTGGATGTGAAAAGGTTTCCGTATTTACATTTATATTATATTACGAGGGGCGGTCAATAAGTTTTGAGAATCGGTAGGGCAAAACAGAGGAAGAAGGGTAGCTTTTTGTGGGGGTGTTAGGACGTGTTATGATGAGTCAGAACCTGCAGCCGCACGCACCTGCCTCGTCTATTTAAGAAGCAGTAGCACATCGCAGATCGTCAGTCACAAATCTTTCAACATTGGAGAAGGTTGAGCACCGCGCAGTGATCAAATATTTGACCAAGGAAGGCAAGAATGCAAAAGAGATCCATGAACGCATGGTTGCCGTGTACACCGACACCGCCCCTTCCTATACAACCATTGCTCGCTGGAATAGGGAGTTCCGCCATGGTCGTGAGTTCCTTGAAGATGACCCCGTCCAGGACGCCCGTCAGACGTGACCAACGAGGACAATGTGGCCCGTGTGGAGAGGAGGATCCTCGAAAATCGACGAGTGAAGGTCTAAGAAATCTACGAGAACATGGAATATCACATGGAAGTGTTATCAACATAATCCACGACAATTTGGTCATGACCAAGGTCTGTGCCCGTTGGATCCCTAGAAACCTCACGCCCCATGATCGACTTCAAAGTCGTTAAAGTTCAAAAGGCCAGAGTTCCATAAGCTGCCCTGCGCGAGTGCGGATTCGAGGAGCTCAACCACCCCCCTATAGTCCAGATCTGGCCCCTAGCGACTACTTTTTATTTCACCAGCTCAAGGCTGCACTGCGTGGACGCCGGTTGGGGACGATGAAGATGTCCAGCTCGCCGTCCAGGAGTGGATTGAACAGCAGTCGGGAATTCGAAGCCTTAGGGACAAGTGGCGCAAGTGCATTGAAGTCGAGGGTAGTTATATTGAAAAATAATAAAACACTTTTCCTTATATCTCGTTTTCTTTATATCCGAATTGCAAAACTTGTTGACCGCCCCTCTTATGTTAAAAAAATGTATAAAAAAATACTTTATAAATAGAGCTTAACGTATTTATTTGTTTTTTAAGTCCGCCTGAGAACCGGTGCTAAATATTACCCATACCTTTGGTGCTTCAGCCACTAAAACTGAGGATAAAAGAAAAAATATTTTAGCTTCATTATGAAGCTTAAATGACACAAGAGTTTTTTTTGTATTAATACAGTCTTTCTAAACATAAAAGGTTCCCAACAAATTGAAAATGACTTTGAACAATATTTCCAAAGAAAATTACACTAAACAAACAGTTGGGAAGAATATGCGAAAGTTCAGATGAAAGGACAATTTAACCAAATGAAATTATGTATCTCCCAATTTTATGTCTAAATTTTGTTTGAGTAGTTAGAAAACAAATATGTTCTAAGGCTATTAAAACCGTTAGAGTTAAAAGTCCCAGTATGTATATTCAGCTGTTGCAGTGTAAATGACAATGGAGCTAAACGAATGATCCTCTTTTTAAACATATTTAATAAATTCATCTCGACGATCTACAATGGTATGATTTTCCAGCCTGTTTTATAGGCGAAAAAGCAGCCTGAAATATTTGATGAAAAGCGACAAATATATTTGACGGGAAGCGGCAATGTTTGAGATTGAAACCTTTGATATCAATTACCACTCCAAGAGGGCTAAAAGAATCAGTCTAATTATATTTGATGAAAAACAGCAATGCTTGAGATTGAAACCTTTGATATCAATTACCCCCCATCCCTCCCTGAGCGGGCTAAAAAAATCAGTCTAATTATATTTGATGAAAAACAACAATGCTTGAGATAAACCTTTGATATCAATTACCCCTCCCCCCCTGAGCGGGCTAAAATATTCAGTCTAATTATATTTGATGGAAAACAGCAATGCTTGAGATTGAAACCTTTGATATCAATTACCACTCCAAGCGGGCTTAAAAAATTCAGTCTAATTATATTTGATGTAAAACAGCAATGCTTGAGATTGAAACCTTTGATATCAATTACCTAAACCCCCCAAGCGGGGTAAAAAAATTAAACTAAATTGCTAAGCTTTCGATCTTATTCGAAGATGATCGAATAAGATCAAAAGCTTAGCAATTTAGTTTGTTTTTTACCAAAAACATTCATTTAAAAAAGAGATGAATAATGGACAAGTGATTCACCATCTACAAGATGGAATTAAAAATATAGTTAGAAGAAGAGAATGTTCCCAAAGCAAATTAATTAAGGCAAAATACACGATGGTCTTCAAAAAAAAAATATATATATATATATATATTTATACAGGATATCCGAAAAAAGTGACCATGCGCTGGAAATAAATCCGCCAGGATCACAGTGAAGAAAGAGCAACTCTAAGGGGGCCTAAAAGAGATCCAGTTCAGTAACTAGTCGGACGCCCGGTATATATTTTACACCAGCTATTTTATCTGTCATTAAAAAACAATACCTGCAATCTGATTCATTTAACTTAGTCATTTATTTATCCGTAGTGAGGTTACACCTGGTCTTCTCTCAATTAACGTCACATTCTGGTCTTCCTCTCATTTGATTAAGCCGTTATTTTCCGTGGTGACGTCACACAATGGCTTTCTCACATTTGACTGTCAAGTTATTAGGTGGGAAACAAAGTTCCCGCATACCTTTTTAAAAGCTTCATCTATTTATATATTTATTTAAAAGCATTTATTATATATAGATTTATACAGGGTGTACGACTACTTAATGTGCCACGGCCTAGTCTATCCTAGGAAAGCTTAGGCCACAAGCTTAGTTGGACACCTTATACGATATCTAAAGTTTCAAAAATATCCCATCAAATAATCTTTCTTGCGGGCAACAACGTACCTATTTTGATATCTGATTACAAGTCCCGCCTAAACGCTTCCCAATCGCAACGTCGTATCAACCATTTATACTTTCCAAACACAAAGAGGTACATCGATGATTCCCCGAAAGATGACATAACAGACCGCCAATGTCTTCAAAAGCTGTTTGTAAAAATTATTGAGGCAAGTGTTGGGCAGTTCTTTGCAAGATTTGCTAGGTTTAGAGAACTGGAAGAGACGGCAAAATTCATTAAGTTTCCAGACAGTATCAAATTGGATGAACTTAACTTGCAAATGTTTTCATTGGATAGACATGGATGATTTGAAATGCACTTGATTGAGTTTCAAAGTAGCTCAATTTGGAAACAAAAAATTTGTTGATCTTAGAGTTGACTTAGAAAATAGTGAAAAAGGAGCGATTAGAGATGGGAGTAACAGAAGAAATGCGGAAAAAGAAGTATTAAGGATTTAGAATACTATTCGAGAAAATTATCTGTTTAAAGAACCATGCAACGGCATTACTACTATCCATGTTTTCGTCTACATATGCTTATGAATCTTTGTTCTCAGGGATGAACTTTGTTGAGTTTGGTAAGAGAACTGAACCTGATGGATGAAACTAGTAGTGCATGCATATCTCTCAAGGTTACTAAATATAAACCCGATATAAAATCTGTAATCAGTGATACAGCAGCAGAAATCCCTCTGAAAAATAATATATAGAAAGAGTCAACAAGTTTTCTGACTCTAGTTTTATTTGATGTTTTCTTTTGAAAGTGGTTGTTTGAATGTAGTTTTGAAGGTAAATAAATATAATTTCTTTTTTTTATACATCAATTGTAAAAGATTCAAAATAAGCAAAAGATTATCTGTTAGTAACCTTTTACTGTGATTTAGTAATACAAAGGTATAACTGGGAAAAATAATGACTGATTAATCGAAAAAAATATAAATTTTAATTTTCTGCGTTGATGTTAATAATAGTCGTTAAATTGTGTGAATAGGTATGACAGATACAGTTATACTTAGAGGCTAATGAAAAAATCCACACAAAGAACCTTTTCGTAAAGCCTGTTATAATCTTTTTCATTCAGTCAGTTTTGCATAATTTACATAATGACTTACAATACTGTGTCGTTACTGCTCTTGGGTGATTCTTTATTATTTAAAAAAGTTCTTCAAATGCTTAAGAGATATCAAATAATATGTTCTCAAAAGAATTTGGTTGGCACGTGAAAAAAATTTGTGTTAGATATTTGGCCGATTTTGGCACGCACTCTCAAAAAGGTTGCCCACCCCTGATATAGAGGAAAGAGGGTATAGTCAGCAAACGGGACTTCTCTCAACCATCGTACTCGCCAAACCTAGCGCCAACAGACTATCATCTATTCCGGGCACTGCGGAATTACTTGAATGGCAAAACGTTCGCAAATGATGACGAACTGAAAACTGCAGTTGGAGACTTCTTGGATAGTAAACCAGTCGAATTTTACAACAAAGGCGAAAATAACGGTGATTACATTGTTCATTGATATGTTTATTTTGATGCAGTTTCGTTTTAAATCATTGTCAATAAAAGTTGTGCGAGAACTTTGGTTCCAACCTAATATTTTCCTTATTGACGTCACATCTGATCTTCTCTCATATAACTTTGACATGTTATTTTAACCTGTTGACGTCACTCTGATCTCACATTTGACTTTACATGATATTTTCCGTTGTGACCTCACGCCCTGATCTTTTCTCACTTGACTTAGCCATTGTATTTTCTGTTGTAACGTCACACTCTGGTCTTCTGTCATTTGACTTTGTCATGTTATTATCCTTGGTGACGTCACAATTTGATCTTCACTGATTTGAAATTATCATGTTATTTTCCGTGGTAAGGTCGCACGGAAGGGTCTTTTTTCATATGACTTTGTCCTGTTATTTTCCGTTGTGACATCCCACCCTGGTCTTTTTTCATTAATGTTATCATGTTATTTTCCGTTGTGACGCACAATTTTGTCGTGTCATTTGAATTTGTTTGTCATGTTATTTTCTCTGGTAACGTCACACTGAACTTCTGTCATTTGACATTGTCATGTTCTTTTGACTATCATATAATCTTCCTTTTCGACGTCACATCTGAGCTTCTCTCATATGACTTTGCCAGGTTATTTTCATTGTTCACGTCACACTCTAATTTCTCATTTGACTTTGTCATGTTATTTTCTGTGTTAACGTAACACTTTGCTTTTCTCTCAATTTATTTTGTCAGGTTATTTTACGTGGTCACATAACAATTTGATCTTCTCTCATTTTAATTTGTCATTTGACCTTTCATGTTATTTTCCGTGATGGCGTCACAATCTGATCTCTCATTTGTCATTGCCATGTTAATTTCCGTGATGACGTCACACTCTGATCTTCTCTCATTTGTCATTGACATGTTAATTTCCGCGATGACGTCACACTCTGATCTTCTCTCATTTGTCATTGCCATGCTAATTTCCGTGATGACGTCACACTCTGATCTTCTCTCATTTACCTTCATCATGTTTTTTTTCTGTGGTGACGTCACAATCTGGTGTTCTCTCATTTGCTTTGTCATGTTACTTTCGTGGTGACGTCCCACTCTGGTCTTTATTTGCCTTCGTCATGTTATTTTCCGTGGTGACGGCAACTCTGAGCTTCTCTTATTTAATACTTTAAACTCAATTTTTTCTCTTTCTCCTCTGGTTGATCACTTATTTATGTCCATTATATGGATGTTATATTTATTCGACTGATCGATTTCCTTCGCTTAATATGATTCCATAATATTTTTTCCCGTGTTGCCTAGTTAATTGGCCAACGGGCAAATAACTATATTTAATTACCAGCTTGTTAAGGAGGTTTTACGCTTAGTTGCCCTTCATAATCTTTAGGAGATGGCTTTAATTCCCTAGGGGTGGTGGTATGACTTGCGGAGTTTTTTAAAATCATTTTCGCTCATTCTTGATTTATTTTACGTCATTCTTTTCTTTCTGTTTCCTCATTCTTTTACCGTTAAGCGATCGTGACCCACATGGTAGCGACAGTTACAAACTACGTCGTGTTTTTATCTTCAGAAGCCCTTTTCCTCACACTCAAAATGGCCGCCCCTCGCTTGGCGAATCGACGTGGACTCGGATGCGCTTGAGAATTAGAAACAACGAGATGTAATCCTCAAGGACCAGAAAGAGAAGGGTGAAAACGGATTCTGCGGGCAAATGAGAGCCTAAAGTGAGATGAGACTTTGTCTCAAATAGGCTCTGGGTTTTCAGAGAAACGAAATACGTGTAAGTATGTCGGCTTTGCGCCGTTGATACTTATAAGAATTGTGTAAATAACCAGTATGTAAACGCATATACTCGTACACTATACATACATGCCAAAGGGAGCGATTCGGTCATGCGTTGTTAATATAGGTAATGACCCCACCCCCACCCCACCCGACCTTTTAGAATGCGACCCTCTGATGTTTGCTGAAGTATGATGCTCTGTGAAGTAGACTTTGTGATGATTACTGAAGCAGTTTTTTTCGTTGCAGAAGTATGCCTTGTGATGATAGGCGGAATTGTCCTTGCGATGTTGGCTGAGCTAATTATTTTGATGTATGCTGAAGGCCACCTTGTTGTATCTGTTGAAATAAACTTCCTGATGTTTCCTGAAGAAATACTTGTAATTTATGCTTGATTATTTCTTGTGATGTTTACTGAAGTATATATTGTGCTATTTTTTGAAATTTTCCTTGCATATTCGCAAAACCATCTATTATATGTGCAGAAATACTCAATGTGATGTTAACTAAAATTGATCTTTTGATCTTTGCTGATATAGTCGATAGTGTGTTTCCTCAAGCAGTCCTTGTTTGGTTCTTGAAGGATTCCTTGTAATTGTTTTGGAATTAGTGCTTTTCATGTTTGCAGAAGTACTCATTTTTATGTCTGATGATATATAAAGGTCATGAAGATATTTTGATGTTAGCCGCAGTAGCTCTTTGATGTGTGATGGAGTAGTCCTTGTGAAGATAACTTAAGTAGTCTTTGTGATGTTGTTAAAGGAGTTTTTTTGACTGTCAAGAGTAGTCATTGTACTGTATTTTCAAGTAGTCCTTGTGATATTTGGGGAATTATTTAATGTAGCATTTTCTTACGTAGTCCTTGTGATGTTCTGAAAGAGAGTTTGAAATTTTTAAGGTATTTTGATTTGTTTGAATTAGTTTGTAAATTTTTGTAATGCAGTAAAATTTTTGTATGTATTTTGTGTTTGAGGTAGTCCTTGTAATGCTTACTGAAATATTGATTTTGTTTTTTGGTTGAAAGAATTATTTTTTTTGTAGTAGACATATTGGTGTGTCATGGAATGACCAGACACTCTCTCTCTTTCTCTCTCTCTCTCTCTTTCTCTCTCTCTCTCTTTCTCTCTCTCTCTCTCTCTCTCTCTCTCTCTCTCTATATATATATATATATATATATATATATATATATATATATATATACGTAGGTACTTTTGGGGTTTGGGGCCGAGGTGGGAAATAGTTATGAGTCCAGTGGGGATGGTTTATTATTAACTTTGCGGGGTCCTTTTAAAAAAAGAATATTTCAGAGTGTAGGTTGGGCAATGATTAACAGGTAGCTGGTACACGTTGGGGTTGCAAAAGAAAGACAATGACAAAAATATATCTTTACTAGCAAAAAAATAATATTTAAATATACACAGATATTGGGTTTAAAGGGAATGGTCAAACACACACGGACTTAAATATCTAAGAGAGATACAGGTGGGTTAATTAGGGGATTAAAGTGACCGTGTTCAGGTTGGTGATTAAAAGGGGGATTTCAAACCAGGCGCGCACTTAAAGAATGGATTGATTGGGTAAGCCAGATTCTAGATCAATCTGCAGTCAACAATGGGTTACAATTGCTTACGTGCTCGTTGCAAGGAAGGGCCAGTCGGGATACGATGACTGCGATGGGGGAAGTCGGGCTACTTCACCCTTCAGATGAGGGAGCACACGTAGATGGCCTTCGGGGGTGGGAATCCCGGTCAGATACTCGCCGAATGACTATAGCAGAGTTCACGGATGTTGATTAAGCCTTCGTCCTTGAATCGAAATCATTGTTGTCTCTGATCGAGGGTGGGGGGCGAGCGTCCTTCAGCTCGTTCGCGGTGGTAGGTGGAAAGTCAATTATTGTTCCTTCCTGAACCGAGTAAAAGGATTATATAGACGCTCGGCGAGGTCGCTTTAGATGGCTTGGTTGCCCCTCAACACACACATGTGGTTTAGGAGAAAAGTCTGTGACTCCTTTGGTTGGGGGAGGGGGGAATTGAGATAATGTTAGTGTTGAATGTTCGGCGAAAATCGATCTATGAGGGAAAGGCAGTAATGTTGGCTGAAAGGCGGCCATGAGAGACGATGAAATTGGTCCCGAACCAAATACGGCTGGGGTGTGATAAACAGCGTGAGCCGCACCATCGACCTAGTTCAGCCATGCCGTTTAAGCTCTATGTTGTGATCTTGGGACCACGCGTGTACAGAAGGTCACTTGGTCGCCTTCGACATTATTCTGATGCATGATGTTTATTGAAATACCTTTACTTCGCGTGTGATGTTTGTCGAATTATTATTCCTTCTGAGGTTTGTTGAATTATTATTCCTTGTGTGGTTTGTTGAATTATTATTACTTGTCAGGTTTGTTAAATTATTATTGCTCTTGAGGTTTGTTGAATTATTATTCCTTGTGAGGTTTGCTAAATTAGTATTCCTTGTGAGATTTTCTAAATTATTATTCCTTGTGAGGTTTGTTGAATTATTATTCATTGTAAGGCTTGTTGAATTATTATTCCCGGTGAGGTTTGTTAAATTATAATTCAATGTAAGGTTTGTTGAATTATTATTCCCTGTGAGGTTTGTTAAATTATTATTCATTGTGAGATTTGTTGAATTATTGTTCCTTGTGAGGTTTGTTGAATTTTTATTCTTTGTAAGGTTTGTTGAATTATTATTTCTTACAAGGTTTGTTGAATTATTATTCATTGTGAGGTTTGTTGAATTATTATTCATTTTGAGTTTTGATGAATTATGATTCCTTGCGAGGTATGAGGAATTATTATTCCTTGCGAGGTTTGTTGAATTAATATTGCTTGTGAGGTTTGTTGAATTATTATTCCTTATGAGATTTGTTGAATTATTATTCATTGTGAGGTTTGTTGAATTATTATTCCTATTGAGGTTTGTTGAATTATTATTTCTTTTGAGGTTTGTTGAATTATTATTCGTTGTGAGGTTTGTTTAATTTTTATTCCTCACGAGGTTTGTTGAATTATTATTCCTTATGAGGTTTGTTCAATTATTATTTCTTGTGAGGTTTGTTCAATTTATATTGCTTGCGAGGGTTGTTGAATTATTATTTACTTTGAGTTTTGATGAATTATGATTCATTGCGAGCTATGAGGAATTATTTTTCCTTGCGAGGTTTGTTGAATTATTATTCCGTGTGAGGTTTGTTTAATTAATATTCCTTGTGAGGTTTGTTTAATTATAATTTTTTGCAAGGTTTGTAAAATTATTATTCCTTGTGAGGTTTGGTGCATTATTATTTCTTGTGAGGTTTGTTTAATCATTATTCCTGAAAGGTTTGTTAAATTATTATTTCTTGTGTGGTTGGTTGAAGTATTATTCCTTGTGAGATTTGTTGAAATCTTAATTCCTGTGAGGTATGTTGAATTATGATTCCTTGTGAGGTTTATTAAATTATTATTTCTTGCGAAGTTATTTGAATTATTTTTCCTTGTGAGGTTTGTTGAATTATTATTCCGTGTGAGGTTTGTTGAATTATTATTCCTTGTGAGAATTGTTGAATTATTATACTTTGTGAGGTATGTTGAATTATTATTCATTGTGAGGTTTGTTGAATTATTACTCAGTGTGACCTTTGTTGAATTATGATTCATTACGAGGTTTGTTGAATAATTATTCCTTTGGAGGTTTGGTTAATTTTTTTCCTTGTGAAATTTGTTGAATTATTATTCTTTGTGAGGTTTGTTTTGTTATTATTTCTTGTGAGATTTTTTAAATTATTATTCCTTATGTAGTTTCTTAAATTACTATTTCTTGTGAGATTTGTTGAATTATTATTACTTGTGAGGTTTGTTTAATTATTATTTCTTGTGAGGTTTGTGCAATTAATATTGCTTGTGAGGTTTGTTGAATTATGATTCCTTGTTAGGTTTAGTGAATTATTATTCCATGCGAGGTTCGTTGAAGAATTATTCCTTGTGAGGATTCTTTCATCATTATTCCTTGTGAGGTTTTGTTTGATTATTATTCCTTGCGAGGTTTGTTGAATTACTATTCCTTGTGAGGTTTGTGTAATAATTAGTCTTTGTGAGGTTTGCCTAATTGATATTCCTTGCAAGGTTTGTTGAATTATTATTCATTGTGATGTTTGTTCAATTATTATTCCTTGTGCTTGTGAAGTTTGTTGAATTATTATTTCTTGTGAGGTTTTTCAATTTTTATACTTTAGGAGGTTTTTGAATCATTATTACTTGTAAGGTTTGTTAAATTATTTTTCCTTGTTAGTTTTGTTGAATTATGATTCCTTTCAAAGTTTGTTGAATTATTATACCTTTTTGAGGTTTTCAAAAATATTATTCATTGTGAGGTTTGTTGAATTTTTACTCCTTGTGAAGTTTGTTGAATTATTATTCCTTGCAAGTTTGTTGAATTATTTTTACTTGTAAGGTTTGTTAAATTAATATTACTTGTGAGGTTTGTGGAATTATGATTCTTTGTGAGGGTTATTGAATTATTCTTCCTTGCGAAGTTTTCAAAATTATTATTTCCTGTGAGGTTTGTTGAATTATTATTTCTTGTGAGGTTTGTTTAATTATTATTCCTTGTGAAGATTTTTGAATTATTATTCCTTGTGAGGTTTGTTGAATTTTTATTCCTCGTGAGGTTTGTTGAATTATTATTCCTTGTGACGTTGGTTGAATTATTATCACTTGTAAGGTTTGTTGACTTATTATTCCTTGTGAGGTTTGTTTAATTATTATTCTTTGTGAGGTTTGTTGAATTAGTATTCCTTGTGAGGTTTGTTAAATTATTATTTCTTTTGAGGTTTGTTAAATTATTTTCTCTTGTGAGGCTTGTTAAATTATTATGCCTTGTGAGGTTTGTTGAATTATTATTCCTTGTGAGGGTAGTTTAGTTAATATTCCTTGTGAGTTTTGTTGAATTATTATTATTCCTTGTGGGCTTTTCTAAATTATTATTCTTTTTAGGTTTGTAAAGTTATTATTCCTTGTGAGGTTTTTCGAATTATTATTCCTTGTGTGGTTTCCTAAATTATTATTCCTTGTGAGGTTTGTTGAATTATTATTCCTTGTAAGTTTTTCTAAATTATTATTTCTTGTAAGGTTTGTTGATTTAGTATTTCTTGTCAGGTTTGTGGATTTATTATTACTTGTGATGTTTTCTTAATTATTATTTCCCGTGAGGTTTTTTGAATTATCATTCCTTGTAAGGTTTGTTGAATTATTATTCCTTGTGAGCTTTGTTGAGCTTTTATCCCTTGTGAGGTTTGTTGAGTTATTATTCCTTGTGAGACTTGTTGGATCATGATACCTTGTGAGGTTTGTTGAATATGATTCTTGGTGAGGTTTGTTGAATAATTATTCCTTGTGAGGTTTTCTTAATTATTATTCTTTGTGAGGTTTCAAGAATTCTTTTTCCTTGTGAGGTTTGTATTATTATTATTCCTTGTAAGGTTTGTTTATTATACCTTAGGAGGTTTTTTAATTAATTTTCCCTGTAAGGTTTGTTGAATTATTAGTCCTTGTAAGGTTTGTTGAATTATTATTCCTTGTGAGGTTTGTGGAATTAATATTCCTAGGGAGGTTTGTTCAATCATTATCCTTGTGAGGTTTGTTGAATTATTATTCCTTGTGATATTTGTTGAATTATTATTCTTTGTGAGGTAGGTTGAATTATTATTTCTTGTGAGATTTGTTGAATTATTATTTCTTGTGAAGTTTGTTAAATTACTATTTCTTGTGAGATTTCTTGGATTATTATTCCTTTTGAGGTTTGATTAATTCATATTCCTTGCAAAGTTTGTTGAATTATGTTTCCTTTGAGGTTTGTTTAATTATTATTCCTTGTGAGGTTTGTTGAATTATTATTTCTTCTGAGGTTTGTTGAATTATTATTCCTAGAGGGATTTGTTTAATTCTTATTCCTTGCAAGGTTTGTTAAATTATTTTTCCTTGTGAGGTTTGTTTAATTATTTTTTTTGTGAGGTTTGTATAATTATTATTTCTTGTGATGTTTATATAATTATTATTCCTTGTGAGGTTTGTTGAATTATTTTTTCTTGTGAGGTTTGTTTAATTATTATTCCTTGCAAGGTTTGTTTAATTATTATTCCTTGCAAGGTTTGTTTATTTTTTTTTCTTGTGAGGTTTGTGCAATTATTATTGCTTGTGAGGTTTGTTGAATTATGATTCCTTGTTATGTTTAGTGAGTTATTATTCCTTGCGAGGTTCGTTGAAGAATTATTCCTTGTGAGGTTTCTTTCAGCATTATTCCTTGTGAGGTTTTGTTTAATTATTAGACCCCACGAGGTTTGTTGAATTACTTTTTCTTGTGATGTTTGTGCAATAATTAGTCTTTGTGAGGTTTGTGGAATTGATATTCCTTGCAAGGTTTGTTGAATTATTATTCATTGTGAGGTTTGTTTAATTATTATTTCTTGTGAAGTTTGTTGAATTATTATTTCTTGTGAGGTTTTTAATTTTTATACTTTATGAGGTTTTTTGAATCATTATTACTTGTAAGGTTTGTTAAATTTTTTTTCCTTGTTAGTTTTCTTGAATCATGATTTCTTTCAAAGTTTGTTGAATTATTATACCTTTTTGAGGTTTTCAAAAATATTATTCATTGTGAGGTTTGTTGAATTTTTACTCCTTGTGAGGTTTGTTGAATTATTATCCCTTGCAAGTTTGTTGAATTATTATCACTTGTAAGGTTTGTTAAATTAATATTACTTGTGAGGTTTGTGGAATTATGATTCTTTGTGAGGTTTATTGAATTATTCTTCCTTGCGAAGTTTTCTAAATTATTATTTCCTGTGAGGTTTGTTGAATTATTATTTCTTGTGAGGTTTGTTTAATTATTATTCCTTGTGAAGATTTTTGAATTATTATTCCTTGTGAGGTTTGTTGAATTTTTATTCCTCGTGAGGTTTGTTGAATTATTATTCCTTGTGACGTTGGTTGAATTATTATCCCTTGTAAGGTTGGTTGACTTATTATTCCTTGTGAGGTTTGTTTAATTATTATTCTTTGTGAGGTTTGTTGAATTAGTATTCCTTGTGAGGTTTGTTAAATTATTATTTCTTTTGAGGTTTGTTAAATTATTTTTTCTTGTGAGGCTTGTTAAATTATTATGCCTTGTGAGGCTGGTTGAATTATTATTCCTTGTGAGGGTAGTTTAGTTAATATTCCTTGTGAGTTTTGTTGAATTATTATTATTCCTTGTGGGCTTTTCTAAATTATTATTCTTTTTAGGTTTGTAAAGTTATTATTCTTTGTGAGGTTTTTCGAATTATTATTCTTTGTGCGGTTTCCTAAATTATTATTTCTTGTGAGGTTTGTTGAATTATTATTCCTTGTAAGTTTTTCTAAATTATTATTTCTTGTAAGGTTTGTTGATTTAGTATTTCTTGTCTGGTTTGTGGATTTATTATTACTTGTGATGTTTTCTTAATTATTATTTCCCGTGAGGTTTTTTGAATTATTATTCCTTGTAAGATTTGTTGAATTATTATTCCTTGTGAGGTTTGTTGAATTATTATTCCTTGTGAGCTTTGTTGAGCTATTATCCCTTGTGAGGTTTGTTGAGTTATTATTCCTTGTGAGACGTGTTGGATTATGATACTTTGTGAGGTTTGTTGAATATGATTCTTGGTGAGGTTTGTTGAATTATTATTCCCTGTGAGGTTTTCTTTATTATTATTCTTCGTGAGGTTTGTTGAATCATTATTACTTGTGAGGTTTGTTAAATTATTATTGCTCTTGAGGTTTGTGAATTATTATTTCTTATTAGGTTTGTTGAATTATTATTCCTTGTGGGGTTTGTTGAATCATTATTCCTTGTGAGGTTTGTTGAATTATTATTCCTTGTGAGGTTTGTTGAATTATTATTCCTTTTCAGGTTTGTTGAATTTTTTATTCCTTGTGATTTTTTTTTTAATTATTATTTCTTTTGTGGTTTGTTGAATCATTATTGTCTGTGAGGTTTGTTGAATTATTATTCCCCTGGAGGTTTTGAATTATTATTCCTTGTGACGTTTGTTTTATTATTATTCCCCTTGAGGTTTGTTGAATTATTATTCCTTGTGATGTTTGTTGAATTTTTATTCCTTGTGAGCGCCTCTTCTCCTCGTTCCAGTTTGTTCGTTGAGGTTTACAACTTTTTCTTCGCGCTCTAACCCTCGGGGTGCCCTGGTTTGCTATTGAGCTCTTTGTCATTCACTTTTCACTATCTCTCCTCTTCTTATTAATCCGCCTTTATTCTGTATACCTCTAAATTCCCCCCATTCATTGGTTAGAAAGTAAAATGCCCTCGTTGGTTCTTGCATTGGCATTCTTTTCTCAATTATGAATATAAAATTGCAAAATAGACGCCTCAAACGACCTTAAACTAACAAATCCTGTTCTAATTTCTAGAATCCTCACCTAACTTCCTGAATCTAGGTCTCTAACTTCTATACTCTAGTTCTAGAAGCTAGTTATTAGTTCTTAGAGCCTCAAATTAGTTCTAGAATGAAGTTAGAAGTTATAGAATTTATGTTTAAGTTCTAGAATCCTATTCTATGTTCCATAATCTAGCCCTAATTAGCAGAATCCAATTTTAAACTTCTGACCCAATGAGAAATTTAGGCCTAAGTTCTAGAATCCAGTTCTAATTTATAGAATCCATGAATAAGTTCTATAATCCATTTCAATGGTATAATTTATAAGATATTTCCAATTTTTTGGAATGGAGATATTTGTACTGTTGGCCGAATAGGACAAATGAAAGAAGGAATAGGACTAAATCTATACAATATTTGGTCTGTTAACTAAAAACGTATGTTTCCAAAGAAAACCTATGCGTCATTGCCAAATAGTGTGTGAACCGAGGACGAAGCAACGACATCGTTACTTAGGAGATCAAAGAGCGTCGATCTGAGGCTAGAATTCGGCTAGATTATCTGCCCATGCCAAGAATCTCCTTTGATCGTGTGACTTTCTGTCACAATGGAACGAGAAAGACTGTTTTCATCTGATCCAAATGCAAATTCTTCGTTTGGATTGTTCGGCATCCAAATTGTCAGAATGATTGGACCGTGGGAATGAGTGTGGAAGAGATTAGAACCAGTAAACGATGTCAAAGACTGTCAGTGTTCGGGCGCGTGAGAATTGACCCTTGATTCACTCCAGGTAACTCCTGGATAAACAAGAAAAAATGACAAAGTTTAAATGAATATAGATCCGTGTAGATTTTGTTAGAAATTAAAAAAAAACTCAAAATGTGTTGCATCGTGATGTTTGTCGTATTACATCCCACCACATCCAATTTTCACCTCAATAAAAGGAAATATATGAGGAAAGGCTCGAGAATTGATAGTTTAATCGAACAGATTAACCGGAACATTTGCCTGAACTTAACCCTTCCTAACACTCGGGGGCAATTCGGAAAGTTAAGCTATGTAAGGCCACGCTGATCCCAAAACTCACTTCTACTCCTTACTCCCAAGGGAAACTTATATGACACCCGCAAACCATGGTGGGAGTCTCGAATTCAATAATAATGCCTTTGAATCGCTTCTTCACTCCTACCCTTCAAAGTTGCCGTAGAAGAAACGTAAAAACTACTAATCAAGGAATGTCTGTGGACTACATTAGTCGAGGGCAGTTGTTTTGATGTAAAAAGATCACTTGCATTATCATTTCTTTTTTTATATCGCTGTAGCAAAAGCTTACATATGTTGCACAACATTATTCCACCAGTTATTGTCGCATTTTCGGGTGACATCTTGGTAATTATGAGCCTTAGCTCGGCCTGGCGTTTCTTCACCTACCGAAAAGGACTCGGCCCATCACAAGCTCCAAAATCATTTATTTACATGTTGAGTCACACTCGCCATTCTTGTCGAGAGTTTAAGCCACACCTGCCCGTACTCAGTCTAATGAACTTAACCCTTAAGGGGTACTAGGTAAGGAAAGAATCCTGGTCGGTTCTCTTTAATGTGAAGAGAAAAAACTCAAGCAAACTAGTACTCTGATACTAAGGTTGGATCTTATTAGAATCTGACGGGAGCTCGAGGGTAGATGAACGAATGATGCTGGGAGACGCATTCCGATGACTTCAGGAATGAAGTCGGAAGTCGGGGTGTGTCTAACGTACTTCAAGCAAAGGTTAGGGTTCTGAAGAAGATCAAGCAGAGGTTTGGGGTCTGGCTGAGTTTGGGGAGAGGTTAGGCTTTAGAAATTTGGCAGCTAATGTGCTTTTCTTAAAGATTAGACTGTTTTGGCCTGGATCCAGGACAACATTAACTCCTCCAGGTAATTAATTGAGTAACCCTTTGCATTGAGTAACCCTTTGCTACTGACCACTACAAAAACAATGAAGTAAACCAGGAACGAACATGTTTCTCATGAATTTTGATAAATCTTTGGGGGACATAGCATATCAGTGGGTGTTAACGAAGTCAACCACCTGGTCCTGGCAGAAATTCTTTTCGTCTGAGAAGAACCAAAGCATGCCATGCTTGAGGGGATGCTTCAGTTTGTTCACAAGCTTCGTAGCACGATCCTTCCGCTCGTCCTTCATCTTCTGCGAACAAATTTTGCCCTTCCTCATATTGTATGTGGATGTTCTCATGAACTAACTGCCTGATGAGAAACCCTGACACTCCCTTGACCCTCGGTATAGACCTCATTGACTTGCTGTGATCGTTGTCAATTATTGCCTGGGTCTCCACGACAAATTATACCAAGCTTTTCGTACCAGAACGCTGAAAGTGAGGTTACCGAGGTGAAGTAGCCTCGTAATCATAGTCAAACTATAATCAGAATAGTCATGATCATCTGTACAGTCCTCACATTGACACCTAAGCACTCAAAGGTCTTCGTACTTTAGCTCCTGACGTAAAAACCAAACAGCACAACTTGCCTCTTGCAATTTCTGGAAGACTAAATTTAGCCATCACATTGCTTCCATCACACACAGTGCACAAATGTATAAATTACCACACGAAGAATAGAGACCAGAGACCAGAGGCCAGAGGACACGCATGCGCGGAATTCAGAGTTGCCTACGGCGAGAAATCACACATCGCACCATGTAGATGGTCCCTTTTGTTACTATCATTACTATTCATTATTATCATTATTATTACCAATCTTTGCTACTATAATAATGTACTTAATTATAATTAATATTATTATTCACTTATACGGTGGATATATATGAATTTTGTTATGATAATACCTTCATGCAATGATTAAAATTATTCTTTAGATACCAATGATTGATTGACTTTGATATAATACTCTCATGCAAATATTAGTATTATTTCTTAGATGTGAATATTTTATCGAAATACAATAATTGCTAATTAATAGTAATTAGTTGATCATTTTATAATAATTAATTAAGTAAAGGTCGAATAATTTGTCAAGTCCTAAGTAATTGCGTTACAATGTTGTAATGTAGCGCGCGAGAAGTTCAGGAGAGCGTCTTAAATGCTTTGTTTTGAAAATCAAGATTGCCGAGTGGTTTAAGGCTTTCGCTAACGTTAGGCTGTGCAGCGACGCGGGAAGCGCGTTCGAAGCTCGTTTCGCTACTTTTCTTTATTTATTTTTCTTTGCGCCCCTTTCCTACTCTAAGCTATCTAGAGTAACAGATATGGATCCTCCAACATGCTTGGTTTGTATGAGATCATACATAGCCTAATTACCGATCCCGAATTTATTCTTGCCTTAAACTCTTTTTAGGGTCATTTTCTTTTGTGTTTCTTTTTTAGGGGGAAGGGGGAGTTTTCGGTAGGGAATATTTGTTCTTTGGTTTCAATCAAACAGTTCCTGGTAAACTGAAGGGAATTTAAGAGACAACTCTGTTTGCCTGAGTCCTCTAATTTATTTTTGGATGCCTCTTCCTCGCTCCTAGAGACAACGAAAGACATAGTAGAGACAAATTCCAGGAAAGAAATGTGAGAGACGTGAAGGAAATGAACAAAGGCCAATATATATATATATATATATATAAATATATATATATATATATATATATATATATATATATATATATATATATATATATATATAGTACAACGGAAAGAGAAATTTGACACGAATGAGCAATGAGACAAGAAATAGGAGATTTTTTAGAGCTAAGAGAAAAGGACATTAGAAGAAAACTAGAATCAAAGAGAACAGAGGGCGGCCCAATGAAGGCAATCCTTTACCGAGAAGACAGGAATAACGCCGAGGAAAAAAAGTTTGAAATTCCTGGCTGGGCCTTGAACCCGGGTCTGCTGATTGCCGGTTGTTATCACCGGCAGAACTTGTATTTGCTCTTTATATATATATATATACAACCTTTTAAAAACAGACTTGTAAAGGAAGTGGTGAAACTGGGCGAAGTGAAATATGAAGTGGTAAAAAAAAACTACAAAATTCTATTTCTATATATCGATAGCAATTAAATTTACAAATTTGAAAAATATTTCCGCTCATTTACTATTATTTTATTTTCCTTATACAGATTTAAGAAGTTGGATGTGAAAGAAAACGATTTATGCATTTACAAGAAGGAATGAAAATGGAGTTCACACAAATTCTGAAAGATTCTCATGATTGCAAATAAAAAAAAACAAATCCTGTTGCTGCATTTTTTAGAGAACTTTGCAAAAGTGGCAACAGTGAACGTCATCCTGAAAGCTAAAAGTAGTAGGCATAAGTTACCCAGAACTGCAGAAAATAATATTTTTGTTAATGAATTGTTCAAATCCAAGAAAATAAACCAAATAGAAGTAAAAATGCGGTCGCAAATCTAAAAGACTTGAGCCATCTCTACTCTTACGCAAGAGCACTCACGTTTCTGAGTCTATTTGACTGGATCATCTAAAAAAAAAATTTGTCTACCTTTTACCACTCTTAGTATAAACAGTGATACAAAATACTATCATGATGCCATCTTGTTTTAATTGCTATCTAAAACCAGTGAAAATATAGGTGACTTTGACTTTCTTCAAGATGGTGCCCTTCTCACACTACCTGTCGTGGTATGACCGGTGTACGCCGTTATACGCACACAGCCTACTGGACCGAAATTAAGGCTCCACCTGGGGATGGATCTAAGAGTGCTTTACATACACAGTTGCTAGGCCAAGGAATATTCAAACACGGCTACAAAAATATATTTTAAACGGGCTCAAAATTACATATCCATATAGGGCAAGTTAAGTGGCAATGCAATTAAATATTGACGGTTCATTGCTAAGATGATTAACACTATCAATTAAGTTTGAACCAAGGGATAATTAAATAAGTAATGATTTTACAATTATGCAAGTTCTAGAGCAAGGGGAATCCTTGAGGTTCGACGCGGTAAAGGTGGAATGAGTGTGAGGAAGCGGGGGTTAGATCCCTTTTACTTTGATTTGCGGCGAGTAGGACTAGGTAGGTAAGTTCGACCTTAAACTTGTGGGCGTCTCACGGGACGCTCAATTCATATTCGGGAAACTGAAGTTAGGGTGGGGTGGGGGTGGGGGGGGGGCTCTTATCCTTAAGAGGCAAACGGAGGGGGTGCTTCGGGGATGGCTTTTCCGATCCTTAAAATCTGAAGACGTGGTGAGAAGGGTTGAAGCGCGGCTAACTATTTCCACGAGCAACAATGAGTGGCGACTAGCTCTTCTTTGGCTCTTCGACAATCACTCAATTCTTCTCTAGATGAGAATGTAGTCGATTTCCTCTCGACTAACGAAGACTTTACGCCTAACGTACTGGACGGTAGATTCAAAAACAATCTGCATGTGAGTTTTGAACTGTCGAATATATACCCCGAAATTATTCAGACGAGGAGAGAGAGATTCATCGCCAACAGACTTCCTTAATTGCATTGGGTCGCGATAAGGTTCTATAGCGCGAAATCCACTTAATGGTCTTTCCATTGTTCTAATTTTCGCAGTATATAGGGCAGACGAATTTAGAGCGGTCAACGGCGAACTGGAGAAGTCAGTCAGAGAGGGGGAATTACTTCTCTCTCTCATTTTTCCACACTACCCAATAAACCGCACAGCTCATACATACTCCCACCTTTATCTTCACAGACAAATGGCAAGCTAGCAAGCTTGATCGTAATCCTATCGGCCTTTTTCGGGTGGTCAGCATTTTGCGAAAAATTGACCTGTGTTTCATCCTTGAGAGTGAATCCTCTGATAGAGGAAAGAAGGTTTTCCACAAGAGTAAATTGCAAAGCCCTTTTTTAAGTGGAGAGACCGACTGCAAACTGCTGTAGATCAGAAGGGAGATTTATATTGAACTTCCCATTAAAAAATGAACTTCATTCTGATGTTTTTTCCACTTATTAACGGAAGTATTTAACACATTGGGTGCCCAGCCCATTTTTAGTTTTGGTTGCCTGTGGGCCAAAAATTGTTTTTGCGATTTCAAATAAAAATTTATGTAGAAGTAGTGTGTTACTAATAATTCTGATTTTTTTTACTTAGTTTTTATTCAGGGGCTGTTTAAACTTTGTTCTTATCTTAGTTTTACTGGGGCCATGTCATTCGTATATGAATGAGAGCGAGGTGTTATACATATATTTATGACAAAATTATAGTGCATATAGCCACGTCATACATATATAAATGATTCTGTCATAAATATATGAATGACAGTGTCATACGCTGTTATACATATAAAAATAACAATGTCATATACTGTCATTCTTTATGGTTATTTTCTGTGTGGGGGAATAAATATCACGAGGACAAACAGTCGCTAGTTTGTTTATACAGCGTAAATTGTTACGTTCCACATGTGCCAAAACTTTACCCCCTCCCCCTTCCTTTTACCTGCTACCCCAAAGACCCTTCGAGCTTCGCTTGCAAACAAGGATTTCAATCAGCAGATTTCATAGTCCGTTAATATAAACATATGAGGGTAAGATAGCCTTTAGAATAAAAATCTATGAACAGGCTCACTCCCCCCCCTCCCCCGATTGTTTATGTCTATTTTTGCTAAATAGACGAAATCTAACTTTCTCCGTGCGTAAACCAGAAGGGGCACAGTGTCACAACGTTGGAAATTTATGCCTTAGGAGAGAGGCTTAAGTGTGGTCTAGTGAAGGTTCCCTCCCCCTAAACTGCCTAGTCTCCCCTCCCGCCAGGGGATAATCGAGGTATATATAGTTCGATCTTGAGAAATAAAAAGGAGAATCCGCGTAACAATCGAGAGAAGAAGGCGAGTCCCTGAGTCAAACAGAGAAGATAAGTGGAACCGAGCGGGATTTTCCCTCCCAAGGTCGTTTCTTTGGTCGCTTAGAAGAGCAGACCAGTGGTATCGAGACCCACTCTCATACCTTTCTCGTCCAGAGAAATCCCCTATCTCAGTTTTCTGAATAACAACAGAGATACCCCTCACCATTGAAGAATACCAACGTGAATTCCCACTCGAGAAAAGATGCACCTATTGGGCAAGTCTCATCATCGAGAAGGCTGAATTTATAACACAGGGATCGGAATAACTTCCATTCTTCCAAGATCCCCTCACTTACATCTTCAAGTCAAGAAGTCTCGCCTCATGTCACCCCTTCCTCGGGATAACATCAGCTGTTTTTCCCGAATAGCCTCGCCATGCTTCTCTTTCACCCATTGAGAAGCATCAGCTGTTTTCTCAGCCATTCTCACATCAGCGAGGAAGTTTCCCGCCCAACTCTCCTCTAATCATCTCATCGAGGAGGTTCTCGTTTAAGGTCATCCAACTCCCGACTCCCTCTTAGTTAAAGGTAAAAAGGAATCCAAAACTTATTCATGTTTGTTAGTTACCATTCCGAACGAAATTGATTTTTACTTCAACCATCGCGTATTTCTCATTGGTAGTGTTAATTTTTTATTAGATCCTCTCATTATAGCATTAGTATATTTAAAGTTTTAATATTTAATTTTTTTATGTAATTAAAAGTATATATTTGTCCGAGTTGTTTAATTAGATCCTCAAACGCTGCAAATGGTAATAGATATATAATAATACGAATCCTCCCTGGTTAAAGAATGGAATTAAATTAAAGTACTCTTAGAAACAGTGGAACGGATTTACTCATGTACGAATAAGACGTACATACGTACCCGGCCGTATACCACGACAGTCTAGTACGTGCGTGCATTTGTGTGTTTGTAACTGTATGCGTATTTGTTCATGGTGAGAGAGGCTATGAACAAATTATCAATTAGCGCGCGAAAATAAAAAAAAGGTAAAATGGTGGCAAAAAAAAATCAACATGGGATTGTTGCGCTAAAATGAGCAGATGCTCGTTAAGTCCGTCTACTTTCTACGAAGCACTCCCCACGGATAGTAGATGTTTCTGAACCATCGAATGGAGATGGCAATAATATTGACGTCAATATTGAGCGAGCGGGACCATAAACTGCAACAAGAAGTAGAAAAAGATGCAGAACAACTAAAAAACCAATAGGTATTTTAGCATATAACAAGGGCAAAATTGGCATCGACTTGTTTGATCAGATGGGATCATATCTAGCAACATTACGGAAAGGAATAAAGTGGTACAGGAAGCTTTCCATGGATATTCTTCTAGGAAAATCTGTCGTCAATGATCTGGTTATATACAATAAAGTAACAAGAAAGAAAATGCAGATAAAGAGGTTCAGAGAATGCATTAGAGAATGTCTTTTAGACTGTCATCAAACAAGGGTTCAACCAGGAGTTGAACTAAAAGCATCTCGAACGAAGCAGCATGTTCTAAAAACAAAAAGAAATAAACAAAACAAAAAAATTCGAAGAAAATGCAAAGTCTGTTGTCGTAGGGTCAGGTAGTCCTCCCTGGCTTTTGTTGCCCTCCCTAGATGTGAGGGAAAGTGGCGACAAACAGATATAAGGAAATGTCTCCCTCTTAAACGCGTGGAAATTAAAGATGAGTGCAAACTCTAATATTGACCGACTTTGATACTATTTCAATAGGCTTTGTGTGGTTATAAGATTCAAAGAAACCAAACAAAATAATCTTTAATACTATAAAAACAACAAATAAGATTAACAAGAATGATACGCTTTAACAATTACGTTACTCGCTCGGCAAATGAAAATTGAATTGAATTTACAAAGAATTTACTGCTCCGTACGAGGCGCAATAATTACCCGAGAGATATCAGGAGGAGATTATGAAGTGAGTCTTACGGTCGGAGAGCATTGCGCCTCTTCGACAATGAAAAAGAAAATGTAATGGCTTACGATTTTCTGGAGGAGACCTCGAGTTGTCACTCGGGGGAGTATCTTCTCGGGGAAGGGTAGCTAAGCGCGTTACTCTTGACTGAGTCCTTCGTCCTTGACCTCCGTCAGTCCGAATAATGGTTTCTGCCTCCGATTCCTTAGGGTGCCGGGGTGTCGCCAGGGAAGTGCGCGTCGTCCTTAAATGATTCTAATGACCTCTCAAGATGCTGCGTGAGTACTGTGAGAGTACTGCGTGAATCTTGCTTGCGTGAAAGCGGCGTGGATATAGCTCGCGACCCGAATACTCTGAGAATAATTCTTTGGGCATTCCTGGCATAGGGACTCTGTTCCCGACTCTGTTCCAAAGACAAGGCGGCGATGGTTTTAGCGCCAAATCGCTAAATGGTGTCCCGGCTCCAATTTGACTCGTTATTGCTCCGGAAGTTTGCCAAAGGGTTCCGATGTAATGTTATTCGTCCGTGAGATAGTTCTTTTTCTCTTTGTCTGCGCGACTCGCTTTCCCTCTATCTATCTCTCTCTATTTCTCTCTCTCTCTCTCTCTCTCTCACTCTCTCTCTCTGACATCTGTTACGAAAAGATTTCTCGTGATAAGGACAGAATTTTTACCAGAAATCATAGCGAAATGGTTTTTACTTATTGCTGTGAATACCCAAATGAGCCATTTATGTGATGGAATGTTTTACTACAGTCCATCAGTGAAGAAAAGAAAACCATAAAATAAAACAATTCTTTATAAAAACGATAAAAATTAAAATAACAATAATAAAATTTTGAAAAAAACAAAAAAAGACACACACACACACACACACCATCCAACTGGCACCACGTGCCGAAACCAGGATACGATAAATCAAAAGGTTGATTTATCAGAACTAAACATTGTATAACATAAATATAAAAAACTAAATGCAATGTTACCAAAACAATGCAATTAAACACGTAAAATTATAAAAATATGCATGTAAAATAAACTACCCTATATTTTTTATAATAATTCTCTAAAAGCCATAAACAATACATGAAAAGTTTCCTCCGGGAAAACACTATTCAAATAACATGCTAAAACTCCATTAACGTCTCTCTTATCTGTATGACACGGGCATAACCGGTTCAGCTGTTGTCATTCACATTTGAATGACGCGGCTTCTGCTATAACTTTAGTGTCATTCATATATGAATGATGTGGCACTTAACTTGTTAAGGAGATATTAAAATTAAAAAAATTGATACTGATTTATGAGGAACTACACTGTATGTAGAAAAAATTTAGCTCAATTAGCAAAAAGAATAGACTACTTAGGAGCTAGAGAGAGGAGATGGGGTCCAATTATTCTGAGTGGTCCCTTGCCACAAGGTACATCCGTGAGTACTTGCTCATATACAATCAATTTTCTACCCCACAATTCTCCAATTTTGTTTTCACCAATGATGGAGTAGTGGATGTGGGTAAGCAATGTCGATTCTTTTTGTTCCCGATTAATGGCAAAGATGATCTATGTTAATATTTCTTTCTTGAATGATTAAAAGCTTCTAAAAATATTAAAAGAACTGTTTGGAATATTTAGGGGGAGGGCTAGGGCAAAATAACTTGAAATTAAAAATAAAAAGGTTTTTATAAAATCTAAGGGTAAGAAACATTGCATTAAAATCGAAATACAGTAGTCTTATTTTGATATTCTCTGACAAGAATTCTTAAGTGTAAATTGCTTGCATATGATCAGTTTTTAGGTTAATTCAGCTAACTTCTACTATTTATTTATTTATTAGGTCGAATATTAAATGTCTTTGACAGCAAATAGCTGATAAGATCCTTTTCCAGTTTTGTTTTTCGTGTCTTCCCATTTCCCATCCAAATAGTATCTAGAGGAGACTACCCACGGCATTCAAAACAAGAAGTTCCCCCCCCCCCCTCAAATAAATAGAAAATAAGAATAGGCCACAATTTTGTGTTTTATGTAAGAAAACGACGGAAGTTGCTTCAAACGACCAAACATTCTTCCTCTTGAAGTGAATAATAGGTAGAGAGAGGAATATATATAGAAATTTAGACTGAAGAGAGTAAACTGAATAATCAACACAAGGTAGGGATAATAAAAACTGCCTTAGCAGGCATCGTCACTTCTTCACGACAGGAAAAGATGTCCATTCTATAACTATTACTATGTAAACTTTTAAGATATTAATTTAAAGAAAACTTAAAAAAAAAATTGGAATACGGCTCCCCTTCTCAAATGCATTTGCAAATCTGAGCAACAAGCGCCAATGAATATAGTTGCCTCCAACATTCAGCCACATATGTAGCTGAGAAGGCGCGACTAACTCCCCGAGAAATGAGTCGATTAAACATTTTGTTCTTATAAGTGTCAATCTAGCGAATGCCACCAAGGGTAAGATTAAACAGAACTCCCATCGCCATGACAATTTAATATAATGGAGCGTATTTTGATGAAATGAATTTGTTAAATTCATTTATAATTAGTTTACTACTTTGTTTTAATAAAAACATTCCATGTAAAACACCGCAAAACCTTTCACTTTAGACGTAATACTGCAAAGGTTGCGGTTAGCACCTAGAATCAAGGTCTGACATTCAGTAAACTAGGCATTACTTAATATTTTGGGCGATTACCATTTGCCTGTAGAATCCTCCATCAGACATATGACCATCGAATCAGCCAGAGGCCAACATTTATCCAACCAATCCCCGCAAGTGGGCATAAGTGTAGACTATTACACCAGCATGGTTCTTCTTCACAATTTGATCCATTGCTTGAGCTTTCCTTTTTGAGGCCTACCTTGGCCTACCGATTGATTGATCAGCCCTAGATAAACATGCCGACAGAATATTATGGCCTACACATTCGGAGTACACGCTAGTCTCTGCAATGGCTCCAATTGAAAGGCCATCTTCGTGGCGCAGCATTACGATCACCTGAAGGACATAGAGAAGCGTGACAGATTTCTTAACCATGGCCTTGAAGACAGTTGGCAAGAAAATGACCTAACGACACGAGATTGAGCTGAAGTTAGTTGCTAAGAAAATAATGCCACTTCTTTCTCTACAAGAAATCTAAGGTTCATATTATTTTAGACAGCATTTTTTCTACGAACTTCTTACCTGCTGATAACTTTCGTTTTATTTCTACAAATTTGCATGACCTTTAGGAATAGCGTAGCTTATATCTATAAGTTATCGTGTATCCATTTTGAAAACCTTGAATTTTTCACGATCTTGTGATAATAATACTGGTGATCTGATCTTTTTGGACGTTACTGTAGACCTTCCTACCTTCCATTAATTGGGCATAAAACGAATCGACTTTGCTTAACCACAACCACAGATTATACATTGATCAAGACAAAATGGGGGGAATTTAAGGGTAGGAAATCGATTGTCTATGAGCAAATGCTGGAGAATTTAAAACCACATGACTGGAAACCGCATCACAGCATGGGAAAATATTGCAACAGGAGATATAAAACTGATCGAGAGAAAGAGGAGCAATATAAAACACACAAAGTAATTAATAAGAATAAAGACTTTTTCTTTTCACCTACGAATGACCAACAAAATGATGATACAAATTATGGGAACCTATACCCACCCACTTACAAAAAGGTTAAGAAAGAAGGAGTACTTATAATTATAAATAATACCATCAAACTATAACTAGACCTAAGCTACCTTTGAGTCCAAGATTGTACTAGTAAACTCAATCTACCTCTTAGAAATTTCTGTCTTGAATTTTATAGGACTTTCAAAGTCAGGGTAGGACTTATAAACTGCAAATGAGCCGTAAATAAATCTACAGACCGAAGATCATCAATGCCAGTTTGTACTTATAATCCCTTTGAGAATCCATAAATCGACTTACAGATCGAAAGACATTAAAGCCAAGCTTGGATTTACGATGCCCCTAAGAGTCAATAAATAGCCTGCAGATCCAAGGCCATCAGGACTAGATTAAACTCAAAATTACCCACAACTATTATTATTACCTTCCAATAATTGGTTTATTTTCATCTTCGGATGAAATAGCAAGAAAGTACTTTAGATTCAAACCTACAAATATCTGGAGAGTCACGTATCCTCCCGGCCCAAGTGTCTGCCAGATGATCTGCTCTATTTGTCAAGGTCAAGGGAGTTTCTAAAGAATCGCATATTCTCTCAGTTTCGATCACCTCAAGTAATCTCTTCTAGAGAAAAATTATCTACTCTGAAAATGGCTAGTCTAGCGATTATATTTTAAAAGGGGGCGCTAAAGCTGACGTGAATAACTATAGATAGGTGAGACTAGTATGGACCTTAGTTGCTTTTCCACTGCCGCCTTTAGCTACTTATATCTTTATGCCCACATATTTTTACTTCCACAAAATTCCCCAATATTTATAAGCCAGTCCTAAAAAAACTTTACATGGAAGATGCCCTCGTTGGTTTTCACTTCTTAGTTTCAATTAACTAAATAATTCAGCGTCTGGAAGGAGAACTTTATTTGCCTTCCCCTCTAAATAATGATCACAAAGACTACTGATCTTTTATTTACGAAAGACAACAGATTCTAACCTTCCTCTCCCTCTCGCCACCTTTTCCGAGCACCAATGATGCGAAAAAGAACGTTGCATTTCTATCAACGAATAATACCACGAGAAAAAGAACGCACTTCTTTAATCACAAATTTTACTACGGCAAAAGAAACAAGCTTCCTCCCAATCCCGAAAAATGAGCACTACTTTTCGTTTAAGTATAAATAAATCAAAGTAAAGAGTAGAGACTCTCTAGAAGCCAAATAGAAGAAAAACGAGACTTACTACATCGGTTTGGTCTCGAAAAAGAACATGAAAGAAACCACTAGAAGGAAAACTAACTTTCTTCGAAGGAACCTAAAGAACACTACTTATATTCTATCCACGAGGAATCCTGATAGAAAAAGCACTACCCTCCTTACCCTAAAATTCTACAGCAAGAAAAAGACTAACTTTCTTCTAATCACATTAGAGCACCACTTTTAATAACCGTGAACAGTGAAACAAAGAATAACTCCTGGCAAATGCCATAAAAAAGACAATCTCCGTGTAGTTTTGAGAAAACGCTACATTTTTACCCACGAATTATAGCACGGGAAAAAGCACCTACCTCCTGTATTCACGAATGGTACCACGCGAAAAGACTAACTTTCTTCCAGCCACAAATGGCAAAGCGCGGCTGTAAATATATTCGACGCTCAAATGATCCGTCGCAGGCCAATTCCAACCACCGCAGTCCTAAACTCTGCTTTTCCTCACCAGAAATCTTTCCTCATTTATGAGGCGTCTCCGCTGCTCATTCGGAAGGGCGAAAATTTCGGTATGTTTGTCTCTAGAAATTTTAGGACTTGGCCCAATTTAGGAAGGTGGATTACCAAGTGGCCTGGAAAAAGAAGTAGTGAGGGTTTCTCGCGAAAAGGTTTCAGAGTAATACACCAAACGAGTGAAGGTTAACAGTAGATTGAAGTAGAGTAATAAACGAATAGAATGATATATTTCAAATGATGTCTTAAGGTAACTTTAGGTGACAGACGTATTTTTTTAAGGAAGTGAGGTAAAAAATAAAATTAAATATAATTATTAAGAAAATACAAACTTACCCAAATGGTAAGGGAGTTAGGGGTTTTTTTATGTAGAAATTGTCTGAAAGAACAGTGGAAATGTAAGCCATTCTAAGGACCCAGTAAAGAAAACAAAGTGACGCTGCCATAAATAAGTTTTTAGTATTGAAAATATTCTATGGAATTTCGATAATTAGATCACTTGACTCGTTTCCAATAGTTTTTAGCATTAGAACTTTATCTTTTAAGCACTTGTGTAATTCAATCGTGTGCTGCGCGTAATTTTGTATGTGCGTTTTCTAAGTGAGTTATTTATAGTGTTCTGGGTGAGATATTTGACTAATGTGCACTAGGATGTACAGTTGCTTACGCGGTACAAAACGGTGTACCAAGAAATCAGAAACAATATTCTGTCGATATACTGTACATCCATAAGTTTGTAGGGGTGCGAAGATGTATCAGAGAGAGAGAGAGAGAGAAAAATTCCTTCCAACGCGAGAATATGAATAGCCCATTAAATTACCAAGTCAAAACAGACTACGCAGTGGCGTATTGGTAGAGCAATTGCCTCGGGATGCGAATAACCCACGATCGAACCCCCAAAAGTTCACAATTTTTTACAAAGAAAATTCTCTAAGAACACGGAGACCACGAAAAACGCTTTATGGACGACTGGGGATCGATCGTGGGTCTTTTGAATCCAGAGGCTAGCACTCTACCGTTACGCTACGGCGAAGTCCGTACTGACTTGATAATTTAACCGGCTATTTATATTCTCGCTTTGGAAGGAAGTTTTTCTCTTATACATATTCGCACCCCTACAATTTCTTATATATGATTCAAGGCAAATTAATATTAATTGCAATATTATTCCAGTATTTAATTTTTTTATATATAATAAGGACATAGCGGATATGGCAAGTGGGCTTATGATTTTGAGAGGGCTTATTCTCCTTGGCAAAAGCAAAAGAGGGACCCTTTACTGAAAAATTGTTGATATGGTAAAGAGAGTCAATTATTATTATTATTATTATTCTGAGAGCTAACAAAGCCTCCTTCCAGGGTGCAAAAACAACTGCTAAATTGATTCCACATAAAATACCAAAATAGTACTGAAGAGAGGCAAAGGCAGCCATGAAAAAAGTGAAGGGATAATAGTAAACTCAGATGAATAAGAAATATTAGAAGATGAGAAAAAGCTACTGTTTCAAGAATGCATTCACACGGCACTTAAATTAAGAAATATTCCTTCAGTGTACAATCTCGTTGGGTAAAGCATTCCACGTGTTAATTAACGATGGTATAAAACACCGTGAAAACTGTGTCGTACTAACATTTATAAAATTCAAAGCCAAGTTACGCGAACTGAATTAAAAGAATCAGGCAGAGCTGCGTGCAACGGATGCTGAATAGTATTAAATACCTTGAAAAAATGCTAAGGGCACCAACCTGACGCTGATTATCAAATTCAAGGGACAGAACTGGTGATATAAACTTAATTCAATTCAACGCTCTGTCCAACAACTTGAGATGACAATTAGCAGCAGACATCCAAACAGGAGCACAATACTCATAATGAGACAGAATGGAGGCATAAAAAGACTTGATAACTAGAGTCACAAGCAAAATTTCTGTAACACTTACGAAGTAATCCAGTCTTCTGTGAAATTGAGGAGAACAAGAAACGAATGTGCTTCTCAAAGATTAGCTTCGAGTCAAGAATTACTCCAAGAAGACGTAAATCATCTACTTCCTCAATAAGTTCACCTGATATGTACAAACTAGGATGAGCTGGATCCAGTGTACGGGATCTACTAATGGTAATGGAATGAGTCTTATAAGCATTAAACTTCATGCCCCAAAGTTGACACCAAGAAGTAATCTTGGTTAAATCCCTATTTAGAGATGCTGCAACTTCTTCTCTGTTACATGGAGACCGAATGAATGAGTATAAAGTTGTGTCATCGGCATATGATATCAGTTTATTTTCAAGGTTAATGTCCAAGTCAGAGGTGAAAATTATAAAAAAATAAGTGACCAAGAACGCTCCCTTGTGGAACACCTGAGACGACAGGCACATAAGCAGACTAGATCCCATCAACAGAAACACGCTGGGATTTATTTGTCAAAAAATCTTAAAAATATAAGAAAGCTTCCAATAATACCATAAATTTGCAGTTAATAAATTAGAGCCTTATGATTAACAATGTCGAAGGCTGAGCTGAAATCAATAGCTACAACACGCGACTCATGCTCACGGTCCACAGAGGACTGAAGGTCATGTGCCAGTGTTAGGAGGGCATCGCAAGTTCCCAAGCTCTTGTGGAACCCAAATTGTGAATCAGGGATCACACCGATTTTGTCACAATACAGGGGCAATCGTTTAGCAAGGAGCCTGTAAATGAGAATTATAAGCGGCTTCAGCAGCATTATAAATTCTCTGAGCCTCAGCTCTAAGAGCAACATAATTATCTCAAAGCAAATGGCTTCGATTGCATCTCCACAATTGGTAAGCAGCCTGTTTGTCATCAAAGGCACACTTGTAATCATCATCAAACAAAGCATTATCTTTGACACGGGGATTTAATTATTTTGGATGGAACCATTCTGTGGGGGAATTCCACGTGGAATTTCTTTTCCAGTACGGAAGGGAAGTCCTTGCGCAGGAGAAGATTCTATAAGTTGGTTAGGCTTAAATTGGTAAGCCTTCCCCCCCACCCTTCCAAAAGCGGGAGCCTCGAAACGCGTCCACCACGGGCCACCTTTACGCGGGTTAGAATCGCCTCGGCGTGAAGATTTGAGGCCATTCGAGAGTAGCGCTGTTTCCCCCACCCCCTCGGGGAGAGTAACAAGGAGTAACAAGGAAAGTAAGTACCCTAGGAGACCTTACGGTCCATTCAAAGAGGGTACCTTTGGACTAGCAATCAAGCAAGCACATGGCTGCTCAATTGTTTGAGTCCCTAAACGGCCACTTTTCAAGACTTTGTCTAGTCTTGACTTGAACTGGTCAACAGATTCACTGTTGACAACTTCCACTGGAAGTGCGTTCCACTTACCGCAGATACTGTAAGTGAAAAAGTTTCCACACAGATTTCGGTTGTAACGCTTCAGTTCAAATTTGAAGCCGTGATTGCGCGTTCTGTTCTCACTCAGTGTGAAAATATCCCGGTAGTCAACATTTTCGAACCCTCGAACTATTTTGAAAATTTCGATGAGCTGACCACGCAGTCTACGGGTTTCCAGCGAGAACAGATTTAATTCCCTTAGTCTATCCTCATAACTTTTATGTCGGATAGAAGGAATCAGCTTGGTTGCCCTGGCTTGTACGCGTTCCAACCTTGCGATATCTTTTCGAAACGAAGGACTCCAAAATTGTACGGCATACTCCAGGTGCGGACGAACGAGGGAGTTGTACAAACAAAGTACTATCTCCTTGTTACGGTATCCAAACTGGCGCTTTATCTAGCCTAACATCCTTTGAACTTTCTTTTCTGCCTCGATGCACTGTTTCGAGAGCTTGAGGTCGCTAGTAATAGTAACACCCAAGTCCTTCTCAGTGTCGGTAAATTCAATAGCAGTGCCCTTAAGGATATACTGAGATTGGGGGTTTTGTGGCCAATATGCATCACTTTGCATCACTTTGTTCACGTTAAAAGGCATTTGACACGTGTCCGACCACTCCCCAATCTTCCCAAGATCTTCCTGCAGGCGGGCAGTATTTCCATCCTTTGCAACGTTCATACCAAGCTTGGTATCGTCGGCAAATTTGGAAATCTTGAATAGTAGTGTTCCCAGGACAGAACCTTGAGGCACCCCGCTAGTAACGGGCACCCATTCAGAAGACTGTCCATTTACCACCATCCGTTGCCGTCTGCCACTTAGCCAGTTCTCGATCCAGCCGGCTACCTTTCCGTCTATACCCAGCGCTCGCACTTTCCGGAGAAGGTGGCGGTGTGGTACCTTATCAAAGGCTTTCTGAAAGTCTAAGTAGACCACATCCACCGCCTTGTCCCGATCGTGCTCACTGAAAACGAGGTGGAAGAATTCCACAAGGTTCGTCAGGCATGACCGTTGCCTTCGGAAGCCGTGCTGGGAACTCCTCAGTAGTAGGTTTGACTCTAAATACGACGTCACTTTGTCCACCATGATGCTTTCCATGAGTTTACCGACTATCGAAGTCAGACTGATAGGTCGGTAGTTCGACGGTTGGTTACGGTCTCCTTTCTTGAAGATAGGAGTCACCTCCGCTTCACGCCAGTCTCTAGGAACGCATTTGGTCCGGATTGACATGTTGAAGATTGCGCTCAGGTGTCGTGACACTTAATCGCGCACTTCTTTCAAAACTTTAGGTAGAAACCCATCCGGGCCAGGGGACTTATTCGTCATTAGTTCAGTGATCTTCTTTTTGATTTCAACTTCGGTGAAGTCCATATCCTCCAGCTTTTCCCCCGAGTAGGAATCCGTTAGCTGGGGGATGGGACCACATTCTTCAGTAAACACTGAAGAGAAGTAGTCGTTGAGGAGGTTAGCATTTTCTGCATCTGAATGCTTTAATGTCCTCTCCTCATTCCTCAAAGGGCTAATCGTTCGACGGATTGGTTTACGGCTGTTTACATATCCAAAGAACTCCTTGGGATTTTCTTTACAGAGTCTCGCCACTCGGAGTTCCTCAGACCGCTTAGCCACCCTTATGCTGGACTTCACTCTCCTGGCTAGCCTCCGGTATTCGTCAAAGTCACCCGAGATCTTCGATTGCCGGTACACAGTTCTCTTCTCCCTAAGCAGTTGGCCGATTTCTTGATTATACCACTTTGGTTGAACGTAGGACCGACGGGGGCATTTTAGAGGGATGAAACGCGATTGAAGACTCATGAATGTGATTTTGAAACTATTCCACGAGTCTTCAACAGCATCGCACACTTCTAGCCTCACGTCAGTCAGTCCAGCACGAAGGCTTGCAAAGTCTGCTCTTCTCAAGTCAAGTTTCCTTGATTGACTGGCAACAGACCTTACCTTCGGGATCTTGATGGTAAATCTAATTAGCTGGTGATCACTGCCACCGAGCTCTTCACCTACAGAGAGATCCTCAACGATATCATCCTCAGAGGTGAAGATCAAGTCGAGGATATTGTTTCCTCTCGTCGGTTCTCTGACCCATTAAGTGAGGAACTCGTTGTTGGTGAACTCCAGGAGTAGCGCGCTCTCGCCACAGGCTGCTCTGGTTTCCCAATCAACTTAGCTGTTGAAGTCGCCCATAACGATGCACACTCTGCCTTGAACAAGTTCACCCAGCAGCTGGTACAGTTCCCTGTCCTTTTCAACGGGTTGGAAAGGGGGTCTGTAAAGCACCAGGGTCCTTTATCTGACAGGACCTATCTCTAGGTCAACGCCTAGAAGCTCGTGATCGGATATAATGTTGGAGTTCGTAGATTTGATTGTATCCTTGACATACAACATTACACCGCCACCCTCTCTGTGTGGCCTATCTTTGTGGAAGAGTTGGTAGCCAGGAACCGTGAATTAACCTTCAAAGTCTCGGTTTGAGGTTTTTTAACCACGATTCTGTTATGGCTACCATTTCAGGTTCTTCCGTCGCTACGAGGCCACGGAACTCAGGAAACTTGTTCCTGATGGACCTCGCATTGAACAGAAGAACTTTCAGGAAGTCCCCTAATGTAAGACCCCCTATACTCTTCCGTTTTCCGGCTTCTTGGTTGTCGCGGTGGCACCATTTTTGACAACCTTCGAGAAGGTTGTTTGGGGAGTGACTCGGGCGTACTGGCGTACGTCCACCTTCCCAATGGGCCGGACACTCCTTTGGGTGCGCTCCACGACATCCTGGATGGCTAGGTAAACCTTGCCCTTAAAGAAGAGGTTCACCCCATCCCTTTGGTAGAGTTCTTTTCTACCATAGAATACGGCGTAAGGGTCGACAAAAAGACACCCTCCGCCATACAGAGGTCTGCAAGGCGCCGGTTTAGTGACATGTTCCTCACGCGGGCAGCCCGGCTTGGACCCTACCTCGGGAGCATCCCAACCACGACGCGTCTGTGGGTTTTCAATCAACAGTCGTCGACAGCGCCCATAAACGTCTTCATAATCTCGCCTGTAGGGCCTACCCTACCTCCTCTGAGGTAGAGGTCGTTGCCACTTACCATAAGGGCAACGACTGAAGTCTCTGAAATTTGAGACTTCTCGGCGTCAGCTCTTATCTGCTTATTCCCACAGCCTGGGAGGCAGCTCACCTTAACGCTTGTGCGATGGCGGGCCGCTAACAGGGGCTGCAGGCCCCGTGCCTGGGAATCACCCACAAGGCTGATCCTGGCACATTTGCCTGCTGAGCTCGGAGTCTTTATTTTCTGAGGCAAGCTCTCCGATTCCTCTCTCGGGCCCGTCATGGTCTTTTTAGGCTTTTCTTTTTTCTTCTTCCTCTTATTCTTCTTCTTCTTCTTCTTCTCTATCATCTTTTCCCCCTTGTCATCCTTTTCATTAACTTCTTTTACCTTTTCTTCTTCTATTTCTCTCTCTTCCTCTTTCTTCTTTCCATTTTTGTCTGTTTTATCTTTTTGTCTTTTGGCGTCTCTGCCACATTCGGGCCCGGGCTCTCTGCAGAGGTGGTGTTTGCCACAGGACTCGAGAGCTCGTTTAACTTCTCCTCGAGCCTGCGGATCTGGTGGGAGTGCTCCTCCTTGAGCCTGGGTGGCATTTCGCATAGCAGCCCTCCGGGAAGTCAACGCACCACTTTTCCTTCTTACATGTGGAACACGTGAATTTTAGGTCTGCTGGACCTTTCTTGCCTGCCATTTTGAACACTCTATATTTCTTAAGCTTGTGACTAATCAATATATAAAAAGGGGTTTGGTGAGTTCTTCCCGCGTGAGTCGCTCCCGCCTATTGATCGAAGTCGTTTCGGAGTCTTCCAGAAGGCACACTCCTGTGCTGCTGTTCATCCGACCGAGTCGTCAAGCCTCGGCGTGCCGTGGCTCCCAACCAAGCAGCATAGACGGTCCCCGAGGGGGCCATCGATTTGTCACCAGGTGAACAACAACGAAGCACGCCCCTTACTAAACTCCTACTAGTTCCCTTCACAACGGCCAGGATCTCAGAGCAGCGTTCAATGGATATCCCAACACACCAAGGAGACTCGACCCAAGGCTTTTTATTGGCCTGGCAACCAGCCTGGGAACAAAGAGCCGTCACCTCGGACCGATGCTACCAGAGGCACCCATCAACGGGCCCTGGGAACGGTCAATAATTACGCGCCAGGGAAGGGGTTAACGGGGAACTACCCTCATCCCATTCATCGTGCCCCAGCGCCTAGGACCCCTCTAGTCCTAGTCTTTCGCAACCAGTGAGCGTCGATTGGCGTTGTTTATAGAGGTTCCAAAGTTTCTCTTCTGACGCGTGAGGTAGCTGCCAGGTCCTTATATGTAGGTAGAGGGAAAAAAGGGGAAGAGTGACATGATAGGTGTAGGCTTCTTTTTTTTGTATAAGTGGGAGAGATAGGATAAAAATAAAAAAGGAGAGGGATAGAGTAGAAAAAGGAAGGAATGACGCACTTAGTCTGGAACCTCGTTTCCGACCAAATCGACAAGGGAGACCCTACCAGGGGTACCCAGAAGAGGTACTTTCGCCGACATAGCTCGAAAAGTCAAAGGTACACACAAGCTCTCTTCCCACGACAAGGGGGCGTCACCTCTCCCTCTACTTTCTTAGAGAGAGAGAGAGAGAGAGAGAGAGAGAGAGAGAGAGAGAGAGAGGATATATATACGGCTCGTCGCCCATGTGGAAAACACAGAGTTGAGGAGTCTCCCTCGGACCCAAGAAGACTCCCCTAGTTCCAAGTCAGGTGCTAACAACAAAACAAAGTGACGGCTGAACTATTTTTGTATTGGAATTAGCCACAGCCAGTGAGGTAATTCCATTTTACGATCGCTACTGAGCGATTTTTCCGACTCCACTCATCAACTCCTGTTGAAGCCCTCCTCGTTCGCCCCTCGTTTTCGGGTGGCCGAAATACTCTCCCCTGGACCGGACGTTACCGCCCCCCATTCCCTTTTGGAGAACCGTCATCACGTTAACTTCCCACTCAGAAGTTCCGAGCGCCCTTGCCTCACGTGCAGAAGACATCCGTTAAGCCTTACCCTGACGTCTCACCCGGAATCCTCCGTAAGCCAACCCCTCTCCGTTTTCAGTAACCTATTTGAGTTAATCCTCCCCTTTTGAATAGTCTCCTTCTGTAATACATTAAATTTTAACTTTAGAGTCTGATGCATAACTACAATTTCCCCCCTCGTTTACCGATGTAATTTTGCCCATTAATTCTCTTATTTTTATGTGAATAAAATTATATTTTTGTACTTGCCTCTTTAAATAACCTTGAGCTTTGCCATTGCCCAAATTTTACCTGACCTCGTTGCACTCTTATCCCGTTGTTTCACGCGTTGGAACTCGTGGCTTTACGTTCCTTGTTGGCTCGCCTTTAAGTTATTGGTCCCTTCTTCATAGATATAATATGGTATTGATGTAATGTCATACCACGACTCCTTCTATGTAGAATATTCAGAAGATAAGTATTCATAGCTAATACTGGGTCACTAGAATTAAAAATAGTATTCCAGTGAATACGGTCAACTTCCAGGCATACATTATCCCAAATGACTCTAGATTTGAGATATACTTGACGGAAGATGGTTATGTCAGGAACAGTGAATTGAAGACGAATTTTGCAATGGATCATCTAGCACAAAATACAAATATTTTAAAAGGAGTCATAAAAAATAAAACTTAAGTTTTAATTTTACTATGCATATCTTGTTGCAGTGTTACAAAATTAAGATGTTTTATTTAATTTATTTCAGGGTTTAAAAAAAAACAAAAAACAATATAGAAGTGGTGTAACAGAGAGAAAGCGTGCCAAATTGGAAGAAGAAGCTGTCAAAAAGTCCAAATCAATGATTTACTTCCTGGCTAGACACCTTTTATACCCTTCAGAGAATGACGTTGATTTTAATAGCCTGGCTGTTGGACCAGGACCAACTACAAAAGATAATTTAGGCTTGGACTTGGAGAGATAAAGTGAGGATTTTAGTAGGAGAAAGAGTGGGGAAATGTGCGGAAAAATGATAGGAAAGCGAAAATGAAAAACTAGAATGAAAGACAAGTCCCTGGTGATAGGGCATCTCTGGCTTTCTTTGCGTTTTGGTATATATTTCTTTTTGTTTTTTGTGCATATATACCTAAGTATATATATATATATATATATATATATATATATATATATATATATATATATATATATATATATATATATATATATATATATATATATGCGTGAAATTCCCAAGGAAAAAAAGCTTCCGATAGCCCAAGCGCTTTCGTTGTCAAAACTTCTTCAGGGAAAAGTACTTGCCCATGATGTTTTTCCTTGGGAACTTCACGCATTCGAAGATCACGTGTTGATTTGTGATTATTTTTGTGTATATATATATATATATATATATATATATATATATATATATATATAAATATATAAAGGCATTCAAGCCCTTATAGCAGAGGGTTTTTCGATCCCTAATGCTTTTGGTGAAGAGATTTTTGTTTGTTTTTTGTTTTTATCTGGGTTGTTTTGAATTGGTTTTATTATTTTGTTTATTTTCGTTTTATTTATTTTTTGTTTTTGATACTTTTGGCGTGTTAATCGCGCAAAAAAATTAGGGGAAATTAGCACTTGACTAATTAAGTGAAAGGGGATTGTGTTTGGCTTTGTGTTAGTTGGGTATTGTAAAAATCTAAGTGAACATTGGATCTACGTCATTGTCAATAAGTAGTCTGCTGCTTTTAAAAGGTTTTACGTGTCCTATTTTATCAAAGTCCATGTGCTAGAGTACAAACTCGGGAGGGAGGCGCTGATGTACGTTGCCCCAGATCTTTCTTGCTCTCAGGTGAAGCTCCACGTTTATGAGGGTTAACCCCAGTTCACCATGGAGCTCACTCTGCCTTCTCCACTCTCTCCGTCGGGTTCTCGTTATATTATAGTCAGCCTTATTTTGAACCCTTTGCAGTTTAAGGACTTTGGTCTAGGGATTCGTGTTTATAGGAACCGGTGGATGCAGGAGTTTGGATCGAATGCACGCATTTTAGATTTTGGGTTTGTTGGGGATAGTCAGGTTTAAAATTCAGAAAAATTCATCCAAGTTCCTCCGTGCATTCGATGTAGTTTCAGCTACGTGACTCCCATATCGACGAGTCGTAATCCGGAGCCCCAGAACCGTGCCCTCCGTGTGGTATGGGATGCGTACACCCCCGACACGGATGTCTGCGAGGGTCCGTCGGTATATTGGAATTACACGGAACTTTTGGGCATTGGTCAATATCTTCCATCTTCTCTCGAAAGAGTTGATGTTTTCGATTTCGACCGCCGTATCTGTGCCATATAATTCACATTCCGATAATGTGTCGTGAAGATCATCGTTATATCTTCCGTAAATTGGAAGTATAACGAGCCTTCAGCCAGAGGTTGGGGAAGGTCGATGGTGTCTATGTTGCAAATTAAGGGACTTATACACCCACCTTGTGGCACCCCCGCCTCGAGTTCGAACTCGGGGCCATTGAAACCTTTAATGTTCACAAACGCTCTCCTCTCCATTACGTAATTGCATAGAATCCTTTCAAGTATAGAATTGAGGCAGAGTTGTAAGATTTTGTATTGCAGGCCTCTCCTCCATAATTTTTCAAAGGCCTTTTTGACCTCGCGGAGTACCAGATTTGTGTGGCGTCTTTTTGCTTTTACTTTTGCCAACTTTTCGGTGATCACGGCTAGCGCTGTGTTCGCTCCTCGCTTTTTTCGGAAGCCATGTTGTCGATTATTGTGTTGATTGTTATTTTCGAGGAACGTGTTCACCCTGTTGGCCAATATCTTCTCAAAGACTTTTCTTGCAAATTCTAAGAGAGATATTAGCCTGAAGTTAGCTGGACTGTCCGGGGGCTTACCGGCTTTGAGAATGAATATCATTTTTACTACCTTTCAGTGGTCAGGGAAGTAACCCGCATTTAGGCACGCATTCATGATATTCATGAGCCGCAGAAGGATGTTAGGCGGGGCTCGAATAAAATTCTCCCTTGTCAGTCCTATACGCCCTGGTGATCGTTGACGAAAGGCTTTTAAGATTTCCGAGAGTTCTTTGACAGTAATTTTACTGCTGAGTCCCTCCATATTTCTTTCCTGGGATACATAATGGTGAGGATGGGTTCTGTGTATTTGGTCATTCAAGTCGTTTATTATTCCATCTTCGAAGTCTAAATCAAAGTTATCATTCTCTCCCGGGGATATCTTAAATATAGATGCCCAGAATATTCTAAATTACTCTTCGATTTCTTTCGCGTCCGTAATTTCGGTATTGTCACGTGAAAGTTTTATGGTCTTTTGTGTCTGTCCGCCTCTTAGTCTTTTCACTGTCTGCCAGAATGTCGGTGAATCGTTTTCTATATTCAGTCTGTCTATCAAATTGTTCCAAAGTACATTCTGTTGGTCCCTAATAAGGGCCCTTAATTCGTCGCGTATGTGTCGTGTTCGTCTGTGCGTAGTGATGTTGGAGCCAGTGAGGTTTACTTCATTGATCCTTTCCCCGTATTCCCTCGCGAGGGATTTCATTCTAATGGTCCAAGAAAGGGCAGGAAGAGTTTTATATTTTCCCGGGGAATGGCTTCGTTATCGGCTTTTAATAAAGGATCATTAATGTTATCCAACTCCTTGTTAATCTCTTCTAGAGTGGCACAATTGAGGGGTCAGGGTTGTAATTTTCGAGGAGTCGTTTATAAGTATCCCAGTTGGCTCGAGCGTAGCTCTTGCGTTCTAAGATAGATCCTTGAATGGGAGAGGTTGAGATTTTAATAGGAAAGCCTGGTGGTCGCTGGGGATTGAAGGACTCGGTTCAAAGAAGTTATTGTAGGGGAACTCCAAATTAAATTAACCGAATAATAGTACAGGAAAATTAAATCAAGCGAATACATTACAAACAACGATTTGACGGAATCCTAAAAAAAAAAGTTATATAACATCAACCCGATTTATAGATAAAATACAAAATTACCGAAAAGATACACACACCGAGATAGAATCAACCGAAGATGACTACCGACTATACATACAATCAATATGAGAAACCGAAGAAGACTACCGATTATACAAACAAAATAAGAAACCCGATGAGTAAGAGAATTATTGATATTAATAAAGAAGAAAACCACTTAAAATGTAATATATATATATATATATATATATATATATATATATATATATATATATATATATATATATATATATTAAAAAAATAAAAATACTGTCAAAAAGCGAAAGGAGCACAAAAAATATATTAAGTTGAGGAATAAGTTCTTGCGTTTTTTTTAATGTTGTGTTGATTTAAGTTTGGTTGACGTGATTTGTGCACATATTATGAAACAATAATAAATAATGAGAGCAAAATTTGCAAAGGTTAGGCTACGTCTCTTAAGAGCGTAGACTATTAGGCTTTTGCTTAGGCTACGTCTTGAAGTTGAGTATTAAGTCATTGCGGTTTATTTAAATGTTGTGTTAATTTAATTTTTGTTCTGTGCTCTCAAAATGGAATCTCAAGTTGAAAGAAAGGCGCATTTTCGACACTTGTTATTATTCATTTTCAATCGAGAAGGGAATAATGCAAACGCAGCCAAAGCTCGTCGCGATATTTGTGTTGTGTACGGAGAAAATGGTTTATCAGAAAGGACAGCTCAATGGTGGTTTTCACCTTTCAAAAACGGCCATTTTAATCTTAATGACGAAGAACCTTCTGGTTGCCCCATTAAGTTAGATGAAGATCGATTGAACGACCTTCTTCATGAAAATCCTCATCAATAGACTAGATAATTGGCTGTAGAATTGGCGTGTGATCAGAAAACTGTAGTGAATCACCTTCATTCGATGGGGAAAGTTAAAAAACTATGTGCATGGGTTCCGCACCCTTTGAGCGAAAGCAACAAACTTTAACGCTCCACGATTGCCGTAGGTTTGCTTGCTCATCACAAGGCTACTCGTTGATATAAGGACAGATTTTTCCACCGCATCATCACTGACGACGAAAAGTGGTGTGTTTATGTCAACATGAACCATCGAAAACAATGGCTTAGCCCCAATAAAAAAACACTTCCGCGATTAAAGCAAGGACTTCATCTACGAAAGACGATGTTGTATGTGTGGTGAGATTGTAAGGGCATCATTCTTTATGAGCTCCTTGCGAACAACGAGATTGTGAATGCAGAACTCTACGTTCAACAAATGTATCGACTCATCGAAGCTATTCGTGAAAAGCGACCTCATCGACGTTATGGAGTCCTTCTGTAACACAACAATGCTCGTATTCACATTGCCAATATGACAAAAGACGCCATCCAAACGCTTAATAGGGAAATCCTGCCGCATCCTCCATATTCCACGAGACTTGGCTCCATCGGATTTCCATCTGTTCCAATCGCTCTCCAACAATTTGCGCGGCGTTTCGTTCAATACTGATGTGGAATTAAGAACCTGGTTAGACGAATTTTTCGAGTCAAAATCCAGAGATTTTTATTGCAAATGCATCTAAAATCTAGTTAAACGTTTGGAAGAAGTCGTAAATAACAACGGAGAATTCATTATTGATTAAATTGCATATTGTATCAATTAAAATGAAGTTTTTCTAAAATTGTTAATGGTACTGAATAAATTTGATAAAACCGCAAGAACTTATTCCTTAACCCAATAGATGCTCAATAGTCCCCATCAAAAAGGCTCGAATGCTAATATTTCACTTATTTTCAAAAAAATCACATCAAAAAGCAAAAATAAAAAAGGAAGGCGTTAGACAGGCAACCTGGTACTAATCATTAACATGCTCACCTTATCACCCTCATCGTTCATCCTACAAACATTACCATCCTATCAACACATACACTTTTTACGCAATGTTTTCTATTTATCTTATCATTCTCTCAAGATTCTCACTTTATAATATCTTATCTTATCTCTGTGATCGCAGAGACTTGGACAAGTCCAAGTCCAAGTCCAAGTCTCTGCGACCAAGGATTGCCAGTTCTAAGGGAAAAAAATGTTCTGAGTGCGCAGAATCCGGCCATACCTGGGCGGATTGCAAGAACCCAAACAAGAAGTGCCTGAACTGCGGTGCTCGGCTTCTTGAGACCCATACCTACGCAAGAAGGACCAGGACGAGGACCCGAAAGCTCAGATGGAAACGGACGACCTACCAAATGTGACGAGTACGCAAAAGAAAATCGAATTTGATACAGTGGCAATGTCAGCTGCCGTGCCCTTCATACCCTTCAAAAATACCCAAGACCTATGAATGAAAATTAATGGCTCCCCATCCACTACTATACCAAAGAAGTCCAAGGTTACGGATTTGATTGATGGTATCATAAAAGGAAAATTTAAATGGAATTTCGATGCCAACATCTCAGAAACAGACCTGTTACAAGCTCTCAAACAGGGCCAGATCCAAATCTGTACCGAATCTTGCTTCAACCTTAACCAGGATCAGTTTAGAAAGAAACGATCGGGAAGAGTAAGGTCACTCGACATAGAAAGAGGAACTAAGATCAAGCTACCCAATAATAATTAATAAAGGCTACCTGTACCAAACCTATCAAAGGTTTAAATAACTTCTCGCTCAACGTAAATGGTTGGACCACCAAATGTAAGATGTACAACGAGATTATAAAATCTATTGATCCCGATATCGTACTTATCTCCGAACATGGTCTAAATGATGATAATGAGTAGATAAAAATATACAACCACGAGGTGTGGATGGATAATCCCTCGAAAGAGAGGTTCGATGGAGCAGCCATTGCCATCAGAAAGGGAATCAACTTCAAGGAGATACGGTACTTGGGGGAATCTTATCTAGCAATTAAGATCCGCATGACATTTGATGACCTGGTAGTTGCGGTCGGGTATCAATCTCCCAGGTGTCCGTATCTTCCGATCCCTAACTTCCTTCGACTCATCAGGAAAGAATCATCAACAATCCTGATCGGAGATTTAAACACCCGCTGTAGGGAAGACGGATATACTACAGCATTCAACGGAGCCGGTCACTCGCTGAGCCTGTTAATTGACAGAAGCATAGTACAGAGAATAGGTCCCGACTTCGTCACTTTCCATACGGCAAGGTCGGCGACCACACCAGATATAGTTCAAAGGAATAGAAACTTATCTCTGGCCCCCTCATTCCATCATACCACGTCAGTATGATCACTCATGTCTCCACCTCCACCATCCAAGTACGGGGTTCTAAGCGTAGACGTCTAGCAAGAGCCAACTAGGAGTGGTACCGTGAACATTTAAAACATATACAGGTCGGACAACTGGAAGGTGCTACTCTCGAAGAAATCGACGAAAATATCGAACACTTTACGTCAAAGATCTTAGAGGCTGACCGCTTAGCTGTCCCCTCGACGGAGCATACAATAATACAGGCTCCAAGGTGGGACTTTAACATTCAAGAGAAAATGGATCAACTAGAGGCAACCATCAGCTTCACAAACATGCATGAGATCACGGTGCATCGGTATCAAGAGTTACGAGATCTAAGGAATAAGATAAAACATTGCATAATGGAGAAATAGAGAAACCAATGGGCTAAGATAATAGCTAAAGTTGACGCAGGAGAAACTAGAAAGTTCTGGAGTCATCTTCTGAAAAGGTTGCGAGGCACTCCCCCCAATAGTTGTCTAAAAATTAAAGTTAGTATTGGTAGAACTCACAGAAGACCTCGACATCGAGCGTGAGTTCAGAAGATATTGGCAAAATCTTTTTCGTGTCGAGGATGAGGAGAAGGAAACCTTTTATGAGAGGTACGAAGAGCAAGTTCTTTCAAGACTCCGTGAAATGGGGACCAACATCTCACCGTATGACTTTGTGGACAGGACACGTCTCGCAGCAGATGAAGGTAGACCCTTCTACTATGAAGAGTATGAGGAAGCCCTAAAGAGCTTCAAGCAAAAGGCGTCACGGATTACTGGCATCACTAAGATGCATTTAATTAACGTCCCTAACAACGTTAATGAAGTTCTACTCGACCTGTTTAACGCCTGCCACAATGTCGGATATTTCCAGGACAAGTTCAAGAGAGCCTGTATAATATTCAAATCAAAGCCCAGCAAGTCCAAGACAGAGATTGTAAGCTATAGACCCATTTCTATGCTGGAATTCATTGACAAGCTACTAGAGAAGCTTCTTAACAACAAACTTGACTTCCTAAATTTGAACAACTTATATAATCACCAACAACATGGCTTCTGAAAGAAACTGAGTACCGCAACGGCTCTGTCCTTAGTCACTGAAAGGATAGCTCTCAGCAAGGCCAGCAACGGCAGTGTCGACGTTGTACTGCGAGACGTGGCCTTGGCCTTTGACAATGTGTGGCTACCAGGGCTAAAGAAGAAAATCAGCGATCTACGTATGGAAGACAACATAACGCGAATACTCTGCGACTACTTGGAAGATTGAGAGGCGGTTGTAAGAGTAAATGACATCGAGGGGAAACCGTTTAACCTCGAGGCAGGAGTGCCACAAGGGGGTTGCCTCAGCCCTACATTGTATACAGTATATACGGACGAGCTACCTTACTCCGATCAAGACTTTGCCCAGTACGTCCAGCTGGCCAATGACATCACGCAGGTCATCACCAGAGTATATAAATACCCTGTCGACATCGCAAAAAAGAACCCAGGAGATCGAAAAGTCAACGAGTTCGAAAGAAGGAACAAAATTAGAACCAATGTTCATAAGTTTAAAATGATACTTATGGGACAGCGGACGTTCTGGTGCGGGGGCGAACTATGAATAGTCGAGAGAGGGTCGGGTACTTGGGCTGAAGTTGAGCTCAAAGGGGTATAATGCCCACTACAAGGATATGATTGCGACTGCAATGGGGATGCTACGGACTCTGTACCCTTTCAAGCTACTCTCTCCGCACAACAAGAATAAACTATAAATGCTACTAGTAAGGCCGCATCTACTGTATCCCGCCATTCCCCTCCATAGCTAAGCAAATCCATCATTAGGAAAGCCCAAGTTGTCCAGAATGAAGCCACACGCTTCATTGCCAACACCACCCGATGGGACCGGATCCCCTCCGAAGTCCTACAGAAAGTGACAGACATGGAACCCATCAATATTACCCTCAACAGAAGAGCACAAGATATATGGCACAAAATTTACCAGGTCATGCCAGACGAAGTACTTAACCCATTCAGCCTACCAATTGTGGAACTACCCGAGCTGCGATGATAAGCGCGACTTCAAAAGCAGTCAGTTGCTAACCATACAAGATATTCACACAATTTATCGATAGATTTACCTACAAAATAAACTATATTTATGAACCAGAATGTTCAACAAACTAACAATGAAAGATCCGAAGAAGACATATTCTACTGTATAATGGAATATAAAAACAAATAAAATAAAATAAAACAAAAGATCCGAAGAGGACAAATTTGAAAAAATAAAGTAAACAAAAGATCTGAAGTGGCCAAATTTTTAAATGTAGACAATTAAATAAAAGATCCGAAGTGGAAAACTCTTAGAAAAAAAGGCAAAAAAGGAAAAAAGATCCGAAGTGGACAAACTAATGATAATATGTAAACAAGTACACCAAAAACATGAAACAAGGAAGTGCAAATCAAGTCATATAGCATCTAGAAGGATTTACTGCAAAGACCGAAGTTAAATGAACATCTAATGAGGTTGCCAGACAACCTGTCACACATTCTCTCTCACTAAAACAACCCTTATTTTATCTGTTTTCTAAACTCTTTCCCCATATTTTCCTATCTTTTATGATCGTTGAATGTCGTCGTCGTCTTTAGCGCTCCACAAGAGGGCTAAGAGGGTCTAGCGAGCCATTGGCACCCGCCTGTTTCCGGACTTCTCTTGTACACACCTAGACATCGAGGTCGCTCAACAAATAAGACCTTTTAAAAGTAGTAAGGCACAGACTGATGGCGACGTGACTCCAAAATACACATGACAAAATCGACAAATCACAACAAACGACTAATGTAATGCTCAGGTTTCCTTAGTATAATAAATTCACATACCATCACTAAGATTACCTATTTTTTCAAAATTTTGCGAAGAAATATCACTTAGAAAACTTTTTCTGAAGCTAAAATTCACTTAAAAAACTTTTTAGAAAACTTTCAAAAACAGTGGGAACAAAACCCCCGCCTCAAATAAAGTCTTGAATGCCAATAAGATCATATATAAACTAATTAAATTAACAGGTTTAATTTAATTAGCATAACCTATAAATTTGATAGTATATAAAAAAAAACAAAAAACAAAAAACAACAAAACCCCCTACAAAATAAAACCAAAAAACTAAAACAAAACAGAGATACCCTTTTACCAGAGACTTATTCATTCTGTCTCTGACACCACCTCTATTCTTTAAACTCACCCAATTTCACCAATTTACTCTCTCACTATCTCTCTCTCTCTCTTTCTCTCCTTAAATTTCACCACTTTTTAAGTCCAAAGTCTGTGGCAAAGAGGCAAAGGAAAATGAAAGTTTGAAAACGTGCTTCTTTTAACGGCGGTCAACTCGGAGACGCTGAGATGTCGGGAGTTTGGTTTCCGGCTCAAGTTGCACGTTAATTGCCGGTTTCTTCATTTGAATAATGACGACTTCGGCCATCCGCAATCTTCTACGGTTTTGGAGTCTCAGAATGATGGAAGTGTCCTTATTCAGCTTTTCACGGGTTAGGGTAGTGCCATGAAAGTGGGCGTGTTTTTTAATCGCGCCATCTTGAAGGTGAGGTATCAGTCGCCTTGACAGGGTTGTGGAGGTTAGGCCGATGTACTTTGAATTGTGATGTTCGCAGTCACTGACTTTGCACGAATATTCGTACACGACGTTAGTCTCCTGGAGTTCCCTCGTCAGAGGGATACAGCTGTTCTTCATGATGAAACTACTTGTTTTCTTGGCCTTGTAGTATATAATAATATTTATATCCGTATTAGGGTCGGTTGGGGTCACATTACGATGTAAAATGTCTTTGAGAGTTTTTTCGTCTTCACGATAGCCGGTGTTCATATTGGCCTTGTAATTAAAGGTCGATATTATTCTTCTTCGGAGTAGACTGGACGCCAGGACCAGCAACCAAGTTCATTTTCTCTTTTATGATGGCGTCAATGGATTCTTGTGGGTAGCCGTTGGTAACGAGAACTCGGAAAACCCTCTTAATTTCGTGATCAACAGCCGTCCACAAGGATAAATGGGAAATTTCCCGGTTAACTAAGGCATTAATGACTGATCTCTTGTAGTGTTCCAGACACTCAGAAGAACCGTTTAAGTAGAAGCCCAGGTTCATGGCCTTAACGTATACTTGGGTCACAAATTTAGACTCCTGGGCACTTATGAGGATATCAAGGAAGGGAAGGGATCCTTTATCTTCCGTTTCGTGGGTGAAATTCAAAAACGAGTTGTTCTTGAATGTTTCAACCAGGCCATTCACTTATTCGAGGTTATCCGCATTCAAAAAATTATTTCATAGATATAGCGTGCGTAGATGGGAGACTTGGGCGCTATATTACTTTTGAAAATCTTGTTCTCAACTGAGCCCATGTAAAAATGGGCAAAGAGGACGCCAAGTTAAAATTAATAACGCTGCCACAGATTTGGACTTCAATAGTACATGCATATATATATATATATATATATATATATATATATATATATATATATGGAAAGAGAGAGAGAAATAGAAAGAGAAAGACAGAGACAGACAGAGAAGAGAAAATAAATCAAGCGTATAAATGCACCTGGGAATTTTCCAATAATGCATACTTTAAATTAAACATTCAACTTCGTGTGCAGTAGGTGATTTCAGGGCTTGATAGCACAATTTGTGTTTCTAGAACTCTGTAGAATAATGTAGAAAATCTCATTCAATGTATATGGCACGTTTTCGTCATACGATTATCTTACATATGATCGCATATTTAAGTGGATAAAAACAAAGCACATAGTAAACACTTGAGAACGTGTGGTATTGCTTTGGAGAGGCCAGGAACACGCATGGACAAATATCTAAGCTAATTCACTTACTACAGGCATTAGCTTAGACAATTATACGGACATAGAGGGACACTGTAACAATGACCTCGGGCAAGAAATGTAAAAAGTCCATATTGTTATAAAATAACAATATAACAATTGTTTTAGTTTAGTTATATATTCTCCTTCTTCCTCACGAATAATTAGCTAGAATTATTAAAATCCTAGAATGTAATTGTTTCCTTGGTGACTTGAATAATACCTGTGAGAAAATTTTGTTTGGTTTGAGTTTCCTCCTCAGAGCCTCTTCATATCGTACTTGTGGTTTTCCTATCTAGAAGTTAGGGGGCGTTTTTCTACTTTTGCTGAATGGTTGCGTGTGATTGCACATACAAAGTTCTTTACTGAACAATCTAATTTTTTATCATACCATCGCTTCCATCTTTCTATGTAATCCCTCCAAAAACTCGTCCAGTTGCCCCCTGCAATTAAATCGCATACCAAGTGAATTTTGACTTAGTCATATTCAGAATCCAAACAAAACAAAGAACTGCCCTATGTTTTCGTTCGCTGTCCTTTTCAAAGTACAACAGTCTACCCAACTTCCGTATTCTTGTCAGTGGTAGAAAGTGTTCTTTCAAAACCATCGAATAATGTTCTTCCGTCAGTGGTTCACCAATTTTAACGCGTGTTCCTGATCCATTAGTGGCAAAGAAACAACTTAAAATTATGTTTTCCCCACCACAATTTTTGAATTATTTGGAGTCTTTTGAAAAAGCCCTTCACCAGCTTTCTGCCAAATATATTTTCTTCAATTATTACCAATTATTCTATTTTCTTTTCAATAAAATAAATCAAAACGTAAATAATTACTCCTCTTCGATTAAACTATTCACTATATAACACACCAACACTTCAATACATTAAGTAGCCAACCGACCAACCGAACAAATCTCGTTAGTAGTTTTTCTATCTTTAGTTAGTTGATTTCACAACTCCTACGATAAAGGTTTAGTCCCTCTGTTTAATTCGTTCACATTTGTTTTCGTTTTTTTTTTGTTTTTTGTTTATAGTTTAATATAATATTAATCCAGTTACCTTGAATTTGTGATATTCAAGTAAGTTTATGTTAAAATTTCACTTCTTTCTATTATTTTCCAAAATTACACTGGATATTATCAATTAATTCTATATATTGTTATTTGTGTTTTTACTTTAATCATAATAATTTTCAATTTTATTGATTTACCTTGCCTTCCCCCGTTTTTTTAGCCATTATATAATGCATGTTTTTAACTGTTTAACTCTTATCGTTAATATTTCTTTCCCTTCTCATTAGTCGATACAGTCGCTGAAGATGGTCTTAGCGAAGGTCCGAAACGTCCGGCCAGCCAATAAATGATTAGTGTAATCTCCTTGGTCTTCATATTCCTACTACGTATCAAATTCACCAGGAACAAATCAATTAGAAGTGTATATATATATATATATGTATATATATATATATATATATATATATATATATATATATATATATATATATATATATATATATATATATATATTTATATAGTCCCAGACAAGTCGGGATATTAGTTAGACCAGAAAAACTTCACAGCTTTTCATCGTCTTTCTTATCCGTAATCATTCTGCTACGGCAAACTTTGAATTTCTTTCGTACTACGGAGGTGATAAATACAAAATCGATCACTGCAACGTGATTTAATTCTATTTTAATTTTCACAACAAAAAAGCAGTAGCTGAACTGAGCCCCGTTGTTTGCCTAGGATTTGGAGGAAGGATGAGAGGGCTCCAGTGAGTGGATCGGAGGATGTTCCCCGAGAATATAGTAGACTCAATGTGAATGGTATAACACCACTCTTCTACTTTAGTAACTGGTCGCGTAACTCTTCTAGTGATGATAATGATAATGAATAATAATTATTGTTTGTTGCCTAGTAAAACAGAGTATAAATAGGTACAAATTGGTTGGTGGAGTTTATAATAAAAATTGTAAAGCACCAAAGAACTTAATAACCACACCTCCTGGAGGTGGTCAATAAATATTTCAACAGGACGGTGCACCGACCTTCTGAAAGACGTAGTTCGCCTTCTTTGTGATCTTTCTCACATAGGACAGGACCTTCTTGGCCCCAAATTTCCTGTAATCGGTCGCGATGAGCCTGTAACCGGTGGCGAACCACACTGGCGCCATCTTTTTGCCTTTCGAAGACACTACGCCAAGCATCCTCAGGGAGGCCGAGAATTGGTTGTGGACAAGTAGCTGACCTCGGATCGACCGTGCGGGGTTTTTAATCAGAAAAATGAGAGTTCGATTCTCACGAATATTCAAGTCTTTGAAAAGGCAACGACGCCGCTCCCGACGTTGTTCTCGCTTACGGTGATCAGAGGCCTTTTCACGCACCTCAAGCTCTTGCCACCCTCCTCCTTGACAGCTCTGGACGCCGTGATAACAGAGATGATCTTGTTCTTCTTCACAGTCATTTTGAGCTTTGAAGAGCACTTTAGAAGGCCTTTCTCACAGCCAAACGATTGACAACTTGAGGTCTGCCTGAACATGATCAACCTTTTAGGTCATTCCCGTTCTTGCGCCTCTCCGGGACTCTGTGGACGGTTATTTGGCTGACGTTGAGTCGCTTGTCGATGTCGGACTGGTTGTCGCCAGCGTGCAGGAAAGCGCGCACATCTCCACACAATGGAAAAGACGTTTTAATGACACGTGTTGGAAAAGTAAAATTTTAAGTATGTTTGACAGAATTTTTTCTATCACGCACGGAAACTTCGCAAAAGATTAAAAAAACCCGACTGTAACAAAACTTTTAACTTTTGCAAACCCCATTATATATATATATATATATATATATATATATATATATATATATATATATATATATATATATCAGTGGCGTGCAGTCAATGGAAGCAAGGGAGGCAATGTTTCCCCTATTTAAGAAGAAAATAAAAAGAAATTACACCCCAAAAATTATTATGATAGCAGAATCAATTTTATTCTCACATTTATGCTTGCTAAATGGTACCGTTCACTTTCACTCGAATTGGCGTTAGATCCTGATGAGCCCGGCCTCAATTGAAGAAATGTATTCTTTTCGTCGAGATTTCTACTGTTTTTTTTTAGTTTCAATAATAGTTCTGCTTTTTGGTACTTTGGAATGAATAGTTTAAAAGATGTTTTGCTTCTCTTAGTCATTAAGGTTTTAGGATTTTTATCTAGATCTTTTAACGCCGTGTTAGAATTAGGAAAAAAATAATCTATTTGTATTCGGAAAAGGAAGCAAATTTAGCTTTGCAGTCAACTTGCATCTGGCAACCATGCCGACTGGCCAGAATCTAGGAAAAAGCAACAAAATGTCTAAAGACATGTGGGGGTCGAAGATCGAATCTAGTAAACATTTGATTGAAAAATTTAGACGGTTCACACATGAACCTAGGAAACATTTGTTTGAAATTTAAACGGTTCACACATTGCAACTTATAAATAGGAAGATAAACTTCCCGCTGTTAATAGCTCTCTTTTGTAAATAGGAAGATAAACTTCCCGCTGGTAATAGCCCTCTTTTTTAAATAGGAAGATAAACTCCCCGCGGTTAATAACGTTTTTTGTAAATAGGAAGATAAACTTCCCCCTTGGCAGTATCTCTCCTTCGTAAACAGGAAGGTAGACATTATTTATATAGGTGAATTTTTGTGTAAAAATCAGTCAGAATCTGAAAATTTATTGTTATTTTAATAAGAAAAATTATATTCCTTGTTCACCATTTTAAAAGCTTATTCCGGCTATAATATACAGGAATAAAGAATCCAGATATAAATATATATTTTTCCTTCATCCAATAAGGAAGCTGATGATCACTTGAACCCAGCCTGCAAAACTAGAAAGAGAATACCATACCTGACTCAAACCCTATAGACACATTGACGTAACTATTATTATACTCTGAAGTTTAAACAATTTTTACGTTATATTTAAATACTGGTTCTGAGAATGAAATCAGCTACACAGAATTAACTCTGTATGGTTACGCTCTTGTATCTTAAGCATTTTGTTAATATTTCCTGGATTCTGGCAGCCCTACCGGATTCACTCCTCGTATCTTTAGGGATCAGTAGCTACGAGTCAGTGCTTAGATAAGTGTGGCGTATTGTGTATTAATTTTTTTAAAGTGATAACCGCCCTTTTAAACAAAATGGATGCAATTGAAGTTGTGAGAAAATGCGATTGTATTATTGAAAAATGCTTAAAAAGGAAGTTCAGTGCGATGACTCATAAGGAAAAAGAAACTATTATGAAAACAGGTAGGCATACGGGAAGACTAGATGTCATCGAAAGCAAAGTGTGGCAGTCGCAAATACAATGTAGGCCAATATGATAGAACATCTTGGCTTGCTGGTTGTGCATACTTACAGAAGCTATTTTAACATTTAAATATAGTATAAAAAAATAAAAGTTAAAAAAAATTAACATTTAAATAAAGTGAGTAGCCTACAATTTTATAGTTATTTTTAATGAACAACATATTTACTTCAATTAACATATTTAGTTTTGTAAAACTTGAATTGCTTCCTCATCTTCAAAAGGGACCGCACGTCACTTATATATATATATATATATATATATATATATATATATATATATATATATATATATATATATATAACGTGGTAGGAGGCCATGTTGTATGCAAGATTTGTTAAAATCGTCAGAAATGGCTACTTGGTTAAGCTTGAGCTGCAGCTTTTTAGCCTTTTCAAAGAAATGGTGGCAAGTCGCATATCTTAATTAGCCGAGACGTATTTTAACCTTTTCAAAGGTCATCTTCTGTGCAAACAATGAAAACTTAACAAAAATGGGTTTTTTCTATGCATTATTATATAACCTAAGCATATGTTTTAGGACCAATCAGAAATGACAAAAAATTCTAAAGCTAGAATAATGTTTAGATAAAAAAAAGAAAAAAAAAATTTGATCAAGGTTTTAATGCGAATGACGGAGGAAGAAATATATATATATATATATATATATATATATATATATATATATATATTAAAAAAAATATAAGTATCACAAGGAAACAAATTATCGTCATGTGATCAATTCAGCCACCAGTAGTATGCACTGGCAGCTCTGAAGGCAAAACGGAAAGTAAAATAAAATTAAAAAAAGAAAAAAAGAAAACGTGAGATGCCCTCTACACCAGGGCAAGCCCTACAAGGTTCCCCTTTTCGCACCTATCAAATTTCTCACTTTTTCATCAAGATCATGATCAAGTCCAAATCGAGGATCATCGATCAGGTCTGATCGTGGCAAAGAAATAAAATTTAAGGGAAGGTTCTGAAGACGCCTAACTAGCCAGACATTTCTCTTTTGCTCGTGTGACAGGAAACTCTTTTTTGCACAATCAGGAAGAAGAAGCCCCCAAGAAAGGAAGTACCGCTATCCGATGGGGCCCCTTGAGGTCGGCCCCATGCGGTCGGCACCGGAATAAAAACACGAGTCACCCCTCCGTATCATCAGAGGGGGGACGAAACCGTCAAGGGTTGTGTTAATGAATACAATCTTCGGCAAACTATATAACTTCCCCATCCGACTAATTCAATCTCTCAACCCCTTCTCCACTATTTGCGACCATATGGCTGACATCGAGAAGCTCGTCTTGGAATTGGCCAAGATGCCACAGGAAATAAATCCTAGTTATCTTCTTTCACCTCGACCCGTTCTTCACGGACAACTCCTCTGAAGAAATCAGGAAAGACCTGATGAATAAACAAAAATGGACAAGGAGAATACTCAGAAAAGGAAATGGTATTGTAAAGCATATCTTCGAAAACATTGAAATGGCTCAAAGGGCCGAGAGGGAGGGCCTCCTAGGCTTCTACCTCTGTGTGGCCTCTGACTAAATAGAAGCAGAAGAATTCGTACCAATCGAGTGCTGCTTCAAGTGTTTCGCAGTGGAAGATCACCAACAAGAGAGTGCAAGGCCGAAGAAATCACCTGTTCCAAATGTTCAAAGACCGGAGACGGGTGGAAAGAATGCTCATCAGAGAAGCCCAAGTGCATTAACTGCGGCGAAGACCACAAGGTCAGGGCTATGAGTCGGCCTTTTCGTAGAAAAGCGATTCGGTCCAAAAAGGAGAAACTAAAAGAAGAAAATGAGGCAAAGGCAAAATTATACGGCGAAGCAGCAGCCCTAAGAAACATCAACACAGAAAGAATAGCTGCACCGAAGCTGGTAATGCTCCACTTGGCAAACCTGGCAAACCCCAGAACTTTTGCAGAGGAACTCAACTGACTCCTGCAGAAGAACGGCGCAAATAAAAAAATATGGTTTCTGCCCAACCTTGCCTCGCAAGACATACTTAAAATTCAGTTTGCTGAAGAAAAAGAAAAGAAAAAGGAACCGAAGGAAAATGTGGTATCCACAGAGGAGGCCAATTCCAAAGACGAGAAACCCCAAAACAGCTCCAACAAGAAAAGGCAAAGATGAAAAAGGAAGAGAAAAACAGAAGGAGAGGACAGAAGCACCCCGACTACTGAGGAAGAAGAGGAATACGAGGTTATGAAGCATCCCAGATTTCCACTACCAGAGATAAAGGAACTTCTGAAACAAGGCTTCTTCTTTGACGGAGAGGACGTGTTCCTCAGGGTCTTCAGATCTCCCCTGTTTAGGTCCCTAAAAGGAGATCCAGCAGGGTCGCTCCGAGGGATACACAGGGGAGAATTCAAATGGACGTTTCGAGGGACCGTGCTCCTCAAAAGAAATCGAAAGCTTAATTGCGGAGGGAATCGTCTTCATCCCGGCCTCGAGCCTTCATACCGTGAACATGTCGGTTTTCAAGAGGTTCAAAAATGGACAAAAAACCTCAGAGATTGACAAATAAAGTGAATGCAATGTGAGATAATAGTATATAATATAAAAATAAATGTCTTAAAAGAGAGAATAAAAGTATATAATAATAATATAGAAATAAGTGACTTAAAAGTGACTAAAAGTGGTAATAATAACAAAAGTGAAATAATAAAAGTTATTCAGAGTAAGTAATTAAGATAATAATAATTGAAATATAAGTGAATATTATGACAATAATAATACAACCAGTGTGCAATAAAAGAGAATATTATAGATATAAGAGTCCAATATATGATGAAAATCGGTTACAATAAGAGATACTAAAACGACAAACAAAGTAGTTAAATAAGATAAAGATACAACCAGTGCTCGATAAAGTACTTATGATGGTATTAATAAAAGTGAAATTGAAATAATAAAAAAACAAATAAATAGGATAATTAATCAGGTCAAGTTTAAGTTAAATAAGTAAGACTGAACAACTAACCAAACTCAAATTAATTATAATTTAAATAATTAGGTAAAGTTTGAATTAAATAAGTAGGACTGAACATCTAATATATAGAGAAATAACTAAAATTAAATGAATATAAGCGAAGTAATCCAAAATATCAAAAATCACATCTCATGTGTATATGTAAATTTAAAGAATAGGACTGTTAATTTTGCAAGAATTTGATCACCATGGGGGAAAAAAATACTTTCTCTTCTCCTCTAAAATTTTCCAACACCATTCATCACTATTAATAACAACAAGGAGTAACAACAAGGAAAGAAGGTACCCTAGGAGACCTTACGGTCCATTCAAAGAGGGTACCATTGGACTTGCAATCGAGCGGGCACAAGGCTGCTCAATTGTTTAAAAGAGAAGCCAACAGCACCTAGTGTTCCCAGGCGGTCTCCCATCCAAGTACTAACAAGGCCCAATGTTACTTAACTTCGCTGAGCGGACGAGAAGCGGTGCTTTGAACATGGTATGACGTGGCCCGAGAGAGAGAGAGAGAGAAAGAGAGAGAGAGAGAGAGAGAGAGAGAGAGAGAGAGAGAGAGAGAGTTACTATATTATTTTTACATATATGTATTTAATTTTAGATATTTGTAAAAACTTATTGTACTTTTTTCTCTTATATCAATAATAAAAATAATAAATGATTAGCGACTGATCAGACACCATTGAGAATAAAACGATAACTCAGAAGAAAGTTGCTACCCAATAAAGGAGGTACAAGAAAGGTATGCAAACTAAAAAACGTGAAAATAATTTCGTCCAGGAGCAGCTTGTAAAAGTCCCCGTAGGGAAACTACGGGGACTTTTACAAGCTCCTCCTGGACGAATTTATGTCTACCTACCTCCCCCTTCCCTCTCGACGGAGTAACTAAGCAGAAATAAACTGGACTGTCTATCATATTGCCTCGTCCTAACTATGTCGTTCTTTGTGATAGACATAATTGATGGCGCTAAGGAAAGCAGGTTTGAAGATTAGTCCAATGTGTAACTCGGCGTCAGAGGCACCTTTCCATGAAAATGGCGAGTAAACCCCAGAGAGCCCTCTTCTCCCCAAGGCAAATAATTAAAAGAATTTAAGGAAAATCCGAAAACTTTAAAAACATACAGACTTGTTAGTTCCTATAAAATACAGCAAATAAAGTCAAACGTGAAACATAAGTGCACTTCCCTCTTTAAAAGACTGCACACCGGCCATAATAGCCAACTACAGCACCTCAAAGGTCCCCCTGAGAACCCTAAGTGGCCTAGAGAAGCCGGATGAGGGGAAGGTATACGAAACCATATTCAGTTAACAAAATGCGGCGGACGACACTCTATTAGGACATGTGTCATTTTGCGAGAAAGAGAAGGATATTGAGGCCCTTACAAAGGAGGAAGGGGAAAAACCTCTAAGGGAGATAAATCTTCAGTCCAGCACCTCTTTCCAGATCCAGGCTCTCAGAAGTGTGGTATGCTGAAGGCTAGAGCCGCGGGTCGGCCAACACTCTGAGATCGAAAGAAACCAACTATGAACAAAAATAACAGAAGTCGTAAAGTTCAAAAACAGAAGAGACAAAATAGAATATCAGCATGTATTTAAAATAATCTTTGTTGATACGTAGATGGCGGCAAAGACAAAAGAGAGTGGTTGACTGCTCTTCAACGCCAAAATAACTGGGGACCAAATTGAACGTGAAGAGTTCACCCCGGTGCAAATTTGGTTCAAGTGCATTAAGGTAGAAGACCACACTATTAAAGACTGCAAGGAAAAAGAACTGACATGTTCCAAATGCAGTGGAAAAGGACACGGTTGGCGCGAATTAGGAGGGTGAACACTGCCCACGCCCAAGTGGCAAGATTAGCCCTTGCCAGTTACATCAAAAGAGCTCCACAGAAAACAAACCTAAAGGTCGGTAACGAAAACTCAACAAAAATCCTCACGTGCATTCAATGCGCCCACGTGAGGAACCTGAACAACCCAGGCTGCTTTGCCAAAGAGCTAAACAACATGCTCAAAAATAATGGTCTAGCGGAAATGTGTTTTCCGGACAACATTCCATCAGGGGACGTCCTACAACTGCAATTCCAGCCCAAGAAGGAAGCACTGGAAACACCGTTCCCAGCAGAAGAGTAAAAAATCGAAAAGAGAGCGATTTCGGAGGCCACACCATCACTTCAAAAGGTTCACAAACAGGAACCCCAGAATAGAAGCTAGAAGGCTCTGGGAGCTGAAAGAAGGATAAAACAAGTTGAGAATAACCTTTCAAGTTCTACATCCTCCTCTGAGGAAGATGAATGTGCCCAGACCCCGAGTTCTCCAGTGAGATCAAGGAGCAAAAGCAAGAGGAAGACTCCCCGATAAGCCTCCAAGTTTAATGGAGAAGAAATAGAAATCCGATTCTATAGAGCGGATCAGAATCTCTTCTCAGATGATCTCAAAATCGGGGAAATATTCAAGGTGGTCAAAAGTGGCCTCTTGAAATGGTCCTACGATGCACCGATTCAAGAATCACTTAGATGAAGCGCTCATGACAGCAGATATTAAACTATATAGGGACTCCTGCCTCACCCGAAATGAAGCAAATTTCAACAAGCTAAAACATGGAAAAAAGAGACGCAGTAAAAATTAGAAGAGTAAGACACACATAAAAACATAAACACTAAACATCCTAAACATGTAAAACACAAACAACACGTTAAAAATACTCAACGCCAATGGATGGGAAGGGAAATCCATTCACTACGTAAACATATTCTGTACAGTGGATCCTGACTTGATCCTTATTTCCGAACACGGTGTGAACACAGAAACAAACAGGATAAAGATACCAAATAAAATGTCATAAACACAAATCACATGCAGGATTGATTCGACGGCGTAGCCATCGCGATCAGGAAAAACATAACATACAAAACGCTACCAAACTTAAAAGGATCATTCGTGGAAAACCTAACCATGGCGGCTGCCTATCAGCCGCCCCGTTGCAACTACCTGCCGATCGCCAACCTTTACACCCTTTTCGGGCGTGAGACACTAACATTGCTTGGCGGGGACCAAAACGCAAGATACAGAGCGTCTGGCTACGGTCGCACCAAACAAAGGGAAAGGAACTTGGAGCTACTTCTCGAAAGAGACACACTCCAGAGGATCGGACCGGATTTCCACCCTTCCTATCGCCACGTTTGGCAACTAAATCGGACATAGTGTTACAAAGCAAAAACTTTCCCTTCAACATTAGCAATGGTTCTGGACCCATGGTACCGAGAGACCATATCCCTATAGTCACCACAATATCGCTTGCTCCACTACTCAAGCCCATTCCACTTAGGAAAGGTTATGCAAAAGGAAACTAGGAGCTATATAAAGAGGTACTCAGCGAATACCAACCAGCTGGCCTGGGAGACGCCAATCTCGAGATAGATGAGGAGATAAATAAGATCACCAATCTCCTCATACAAGCCGACGAGGATTTCTCCCAGTGAACCCCTGTATAAGGACTACCCCACCGTAGCATATGGTGGCACTTATACGCCATAATACCTAACCGTTTGAATCTGAAGAGCAGCGGCCGACTGATTGGAGATTCCTCTTGTTGCTGTTTCTCCCAACAGGGGCAGTAGCAAGAGTGGGCGTGCTGATCGGGGATTACTCCCGTGCCTGCCCTGCCTGAAACGAGGTTATCAGTGCCTCTACTATCCCACCTACCCTCCCAGTACTCAATAGAAAAGTGATAGACTAATTGAAAATATTTCCTGTTTTTCTCGACCTCACTAATTAAAAAACGTTTACAGGATGACTGATTTGAGATTCCTCCTGTTTCTCTCTTTGACGTGGGCGAGGAAGTGGGCAGGGAAAAGATAGCGTCGTGCCTGCTCTGATGGGACAGGGGTGACGTCGGACCAATGAACGTCCCAGGGGAGCTGCCGGACCTTCGGGTCTCGCTTCGACTGACCAATGAAGAGCGTCCTTCTAAGCCCCAACTGTTCGAGTTAATTTTCGTAGAACTGGATATTAACATAAAAAAGCTCATTAAACCCGGGAACGGGTACGCAGCCATATACCCCAATCAATCGAATTTAGAAAAACCAATTTCCAAGTAGGCATCAGAGCTGCTGGCATAAATCGAACTCGATTCCAAACAAACCTCAAAATCCTACTCGCTCGATGCCAAGCAGATCAACCTGGTCATCGCGGTGAACAGAAGTGCGAAGCAATCAAAAAATTTCACCATTGAGGACATCACCACGTGTATTCGCAGATGATACTTCAAGTGGATTTTCGATTCCTCAACTGAGGAAGACGAGGTTAAGACTGCCCTGCTGGAAAACGAGTAAAGCTGTACGACTTGACGCTCAAATTCTACGACTTGAGTTTATACAAAAAAAACTCCACTCCAGCAAGCCGTAGAGCCCACAGAAGTACCAAAAGTCCCAGAATAAACCCAGGAAGTAATCATGGCTGCAATAAACAGACTGGTGATTATTGCACACAATGTGAAAGGATGGGCCAACCACAAACACCAGCTGTATATATATATATATATATATATATATATATATATATATAAATTGCTCGGATCACCGAAACTGGAATAAAAGACGAAGACCCCATCAAGATCTAGAGTTACGACGTCATTAAAATGAACCTGACTGGCGGAAGATCTGATGGAGCAACAATAGCGGTGAGATTTGGACTTCAGTTTGTGAAGGGAGGAGAAATGAATGAGTCGTTCCTTTCCGCCACTCTCAAAACATACATGGGGAACATTGAAGTAGGCTCAGGGTACCAGCCTTCAAGAAGAGGGTACCTTCCAATCCACGATCTGTTCGCTCTGTTTGAGAGGCCAGCCCGTTATCCTCACTGGAAACCTTAACGCTAGATCAAGAATCGCTGGCTACGCTCGAGCAGACGGTCGAGGTAGGAACCTCGATTTACTTCTGTGTAGAGGCACAGCGGAGAGATTTGGCCTGATTTCCCGACGCTTATGTACCAAGGGTCAGCGACCAACCCGGACATCGTGCTTACGAACTCCAACTTCCCCTACCATCAACATGTGCAGCCTTTTCCCTCACACCCCGTGACCATATCCCTATGGTAATCACGGTGCCCACCGCTTACATACTCATACCCTCGGCACTAAGGAAAAAATTTTCGGCTGCAGACTGGGAAGCCAACAGGAGGTCATTCCCGAGATGGATGGTGCCACACAAGAACAAATCGACGAGGAGTTGCCCAGATCCTCGATGGCTTTGCCACCGCGGACAACGTAATCCCGAACTCAAGGCACAAGTTCCTGATCACGACTCGACCAACACCGGAGCGGATCATCCTGCAGCAGCGATTCCAGTTGATCTACAATGATATCGAAGCTGCTGGATAGGCTAGCCCAATGGACTTTGCGCTAGTCAACAGCTCAAACAACAAGTGAAAGATGCGCTGCTGCATGAGATCAGGGAGAAGTGGGACCGCATGTTCCATAACCTAGACATTGAGGACAATCCCAATATATTTTAAAACGCCATCAGCAAGTTAAGAGGCAGACCAACTTCGAAGACTGACTCTCCAAAAGTGCACCTTGACAAGTGCGCCAGGACTCCACAAGAAAAAGCCGAACTTTTTAGAGAAGCCTAGAGCGACGTTTTCCGCATTTACGAAGAAGAGGAAGAAAACTTCAATCTGGACTTCGAGGACAGAATTTTGGAGCACATGGAAGGCACTACAAGAGATTCACTACGCACGGAACCGCAAACCTCAACAGGCTGCGGGAGTGCGCCCCGGAAGGCATGGCAATCACTCAAGGAGAGCTGGACTCTGCAATCTTATGCTTTAAGCAAAACCTCCTGGCCTAAGCCTAATAACAGCAAGGCACCTAATGTCGGTCCCAGTGAGTTAAAACAGTCTCTGAATCTTTTCAAGGCAGCATTAGCGGCAGAATACTTCCCGGAAGGCCTGAAGACATCAAAAATGATCTTTATTCCTAAAAAATGGAGGTCTAAAGATCAAACGATGAACTACAGGCCAATCTCACCTATCGAGATAATTGGGAAAGTAATCGAAAAGATCCTAAACAACAGGCTGGTCTCCCATCTGTCGTAACAATCACTGAGGAAAGAAGAACAACATGGCTTCCGCAAGAAAAGGAGCGCGGAGACTGCAATCGCCTTAACATATTAACATGCGGCCAAGGGGCTATCCTATGGCTGTAGGGTGGATGTGGTCTACCGGGGTGTGAAAAAAGACTTCAACAAGGTGATAGCACTCGTGGACCACATCGGAGCCCCATTTGACCTGCTACCCAGAGTTCCCCAAGGAGGGTGTTTGATTCCCACTCTCTTTATGATCTACACAAACGTACAGTACGCGGATGAGATCACCCAGATTGTGACTCGCCTTACCAGATCTGAAAGAGTGATGTCGAGGACGACTGTAGCCGAGGCTCAGAAAATTTCCAGGTACGAAGAGAAATGGAAGATCCAGACAAACCAGACCAAATTCACTGCAGTGGCGATTGTCAGATGGAAAGCGGAGAACTCAATAAAAGACTATTCCCTAGCGAGAGTATCCTAGGCTTCAGGTTTCCAAGCGCGGCATAGGAAGCCATATCAACTCTAAGGTTCAAGTTGGGAAAATTGAACTCAGCAAACTCCACCGATTTCTCAACCTTAGTATAAAAATAAGGAAATTATATACATCCCTAGTGAGAACGAAGCTGCTGTATCCAGCAGTCCCACTCAACACGGCTTCAAGGACCAGGATGGTTCAAATGCACTAGGTACAAAATCGGGCCCTACGCTTCATACTCAACGTGAAATAGGACGATTTCGTCAGGTTATGGGAGCTTCATCGTAGAATCGGGTTGGAGACGGTAATTACCTTCTAGCATTCCCCTAGTACCACCATCTGGGATAGTCTAGAGGCTACTCTCCCACTAGGTACTGTAGATGACTTGTTCAGGCTTCAGGCCTGGGAGAGATACAAGTCATACATGCCTCCGGCCAAAACGGTGGCCACATCGGCCATCTAAAGGTGACCCTACATCCAATTCGCATCGGACTAGAAAGTGATTTCTGTAATATCGCGAAGTGTAATATCATAATTGTGAAACAAAATTTAACCGAATTCACCTTATTAAAAAAAAAGATTCTGACTTTGGACCCTTTTTGTTAAAACTAGTGAGAATGCAGGCTTTACTACATTGTAATATAACTACTCTGCTCCTTTTTTATTGAAACTAAACTGAATGTGTTGTTCTATTCTATTTGTATATATTTTTTACTTCTGTGTCCCCAAATTATTTTTGTATGTAAATATTATAATTATTTTTCCTTTTAGTTCCAAAATGTTAATCTAAAGAAGTGTAAATTGTTAATGTAAAAATTTAGATGGCCCGATCCCCGGGCAAACTTTCTACCTCCTCCTGTATTTAAATTTTATCACTTTTCTTCTCTTCCCTTACCCCACAATCCATGGAAGCGTCGTGGGGCCCCCTCATTTTTTAACTAGCATTCTAAATAAATAAATAAATAAATAATATTTTTTTCATTGTTTGTTCAGAAGATGACCTTTGAAAGGGTTGAAAGACGTCCCGGCTACCTTTTTTCCCAACTTTCGCTCTTTGAAAAGTCTTTGAAAAGGTGGAAAAAAGGCTGCGCAGATGTAACTAAGCAGCCATCGCTGTCAATTTTAACAAATCTTGCATATATATATATATATATATATATATATATATATATATATATATATATACAGCCTAGGCCCAAATTATGAGACAGGTATGGAAAAATAGAGAATACGAAAGAAAAACATACACATAATAATTGAAAGCAATATAATAAACAGTCGAGTATATCCCATCTATAATTAGTATTTTATATGTTTTCCTTTTGCTTTTAGAAACGCTTTAATGCATTTTAGCATCTTGTGCATAAGTGGGCGGGGCAAACCCTTCTGCCATTCATTGTGTAATACTAACGCTTATTTCTATTTTTTTCATGCAACAAACAAAGAGATATAAAGAAACACAGTGAGAAGAAGTTTATTATAGGCTGGGCCCAAAGGATGTAAGGCTACGAAGAAACTGGGGCTGTCTCAGGTGAACAAGAAGAAGCGATTGTATTGGGCTTAAGAGCATGAAGATTGTGGACTGATGATGATTGGGTTAAAGTTGTTTGGTACGAGTATGATGAAAGCAACTTTGAGCTAGGTTCTCCACATTAGTTTCCTCCAATATCTTACGCTTGTATACATTTTTATTGGATACCAAACTTTTTAGTGGATACCATAAATGATCAGTAAAACTTGTATTCTCCTCAGAACTTTTAAACCCCTGGAGCTGTTTATGTTTGTCGAATAGTTGGGGAAGGTAATGATCCGAGAAGTGTTGTCCTAGCAGTAAAATTGCAAGGTTTGGGGCTGCATGTCGTATTCAGGTCCAGGATTGTTGTTCATTTGTGAAGGCAGAATGAATTCTAACACCTACACCAGCATGTTAGACCAGGTTTAATCAACCTTTCTTAGGTAAAACTTTCAATGATGACATACCAGATGGTGCAATCTTCTCCCCCCAAAAATCCTTTTACAGAACTGAAATCCCTCCTGCATACAATTTTAAGAACTCCCTTGTTTTACCGTTTTCTGAGTCCTTTTCCTTGCTTCCCCGCCTCTTGAATAGGTTAAGTATTTCTGTCGTATTCAAGTATCAATCTACCATATGCATAATGTTGATTCATAATAATAACAATAGTATAAGGGGGGTTTATTGTGTTGATTGTTCAGTTTGTCCTAAGCAATACTGTGGGTAAATCGGTAAATCATTAAGTGTACGCTTGACCCAACATAAATAAAATATTAGAAGAGGGGAAAGTAATAGTGCTTTCTTTGTCCATTTATCTGAAAATATTCGTACTATCAATTGGAATTCGGCTAAATTTATTTACAAATCTGATGACTTTGTAAAAGAAATATTGTAGAATGCTCATTTATTAATTCCTGGCCTAATTTTAATATATCCCCTGGTCTCTTTAAACTGGCTTATTTATAACGAATTGTCCATTTTAAATCTTAGCCCTTGGAATTATTAATTTAGTTATGTTTTTCTAGTTTATTTTTATGTATTCACAATTAGGTGTGTATGTATTTAGTTTAGTGACCTAAATGTCTACATTATGTGCTCACTAGGGTGATGACTTTCTTACAACCTCACATCCCTGTGTCATAATTTGGTGAGCTTTAATTAAAGATTATATAAAATCTTACTTTCGAGGTGATTTAATAAAAAACCACGCACAAAATAATTTTAAAAGTTTTATTTGTCAGCTTTTTTTCCAGTTTTTGAAGTCACTGGCAGCATATACAAGATTGAACATAAGCTTGAGTCACATATATATAACATTATATAGGGTTATCAAACAGACAAGGAAGTAAATTAGTTACAATAATGTCATTGGACAGGATGAATCTCAGTGATAGGCTGTCCTTGTTGTGGCAGGACCCGTGCAAGTCTTGCATAACTTTGACCGCACGCTCACAGCACTGGTTCCTTCGGGCAATATTGATTGGAGATTCATGTTTTCCAGTAGGTTTTCAAGCATTTGAGACCTGTTGGGTATTTATTCAGAGCTGTAGATAATTCATAAAAACCATCAGCGCGGAACAAGTGGGTGCTGAACCAATTGTTAGTGCATGAGTAAGAAATGAATGAATAGATTTTGCGCAGCCTGCTCCGGGTGTCAGGCATCAGAATCAACGCAAGAAGGGCTAGAATGGCACGAGAGTTCCAACGTGCATTGCTGATGTTTGAGATCTTTTGAAACTTTACAAAGGGGACCTCATTCATCTCAATGAAATGACAGAAGACACGCGTGAGGTGATAGAGAAACCTCATGTCGTCTCCCTAGCCGCCTGTTTTCTTAATCTCAGTTTTACCGTTGCTGAAGGCTGCTTTCAATTTATCATAATTGCTCATCAAATCCTGCATAAAGAAGTACACTATGTTTGGTGATTTAGTCGACCCATGGCGCTCATCGTCTATGACAACGCGACCAATCCGATCCAGGACATGGTGCTGGCAACTGATGAACTTGGGTTTGGGGTGACCTTTATCTTCTAACATTTGCTGCAGTCGAACAACAACGGCTATCTTTTTGCCAGTATTAGCGCTTGTTGTGTTGGCGACAAGCATAACAATTGATCCCCACAGGTTAAACTCCTCTAACACACCCTGGAGCCCTTTTGCAATTGTTACAGCTTTCCCATTCTTTAATTTGTGCGCAGCCAACTTTATTTCTTTCCATTCATTCTTGAGGACCATGACCTGATATTCAAAGTCCTCAATGCGTTTGCCGTCAAAGTGTAAGCTCCACTTTTCCAGATGAAGCGTGCTCACCAAGTGCTTCTTCACCTGAGAAGCTATCGTGTAGATAGCCTTGTGGATTGCTGACTCACATGGGGTTGGGATTTCAATACCCACACCAGAAAGCTGGTGACATACCTTTGCTGCTCTGTGAGACGACAGCTTTGAGCTTGTAGCAAGGAGTCTTGCTAAGCCTGTTGGGTTATGCCTCCTTTTCCTCGTTGATGCTGCATTCTCATCCTCCCAAGAACTGTCTTCGCTGTTATTGGATGAGTCCATGCTAGTTTCGGAACAATCAGGTGTTGCTGAGCTGGAAAGTTGGGAAACAATCGCTTTCATTGCCTACTTTCGCTTGGATAGGTGGATGGTCTTGGCACTAGCAGGTTTACCAGTGGAATAACCAACCTGGCCTTTGGTCAAAATTTGCTGTTTATAGAGGTTCTCACCTTCTTTGCACAACCAGTTGCCTTTTACCTTGGTCACGTCAAACAGTTCATTCAAAGAATTAAAGTTATGTTTTTTCTGCAGTACTCATAGTCTTTCAGAAGGTTTTCTAGTTTTGCACAAATGGCTTAATCAGGTTCATGCGGGAAGTTCAATGTTTTTCTCCATAGGGCTTTTAGCTCCACAACAATTAGGCCGATCCTCTCCCTCCGTTCTTTGGCGGTGTATTCAAGAAATTTGAAGCGTCCAATGACGTGGAATTTCAGGGGCATGCGACTCCGTTCACTTAAGGGTGCTTCATAAACTGCCACGTTGCCTCTTCTTGATTGTGCTTGAAACTGGACTAAGTTATTTTTCCAGGTTTTCTTGTTCTTCTCCGTGTTAAAAAAGCTCTTCTTGAACGACATGTTTTGTACTCAGCAACTGAAATAGAAAATAAACCTAAATATTAAATAGGTAACATATTAAAGAAACTGTTATTGAGCTTTTATATATTTTATTTAAAAAACAAGCAAATTACAATTATAAAAAAATAAGAGAGAAGGCAGACACTAATAAAATATTATATGCTATTATATTATATAATTAGTGAGAGAGTTAAATGTATCTTAAAAAATAATACCAGGATCTCTTTACAATAAACGCTGGAGAATACACAACAATTATAATTTGGCAATAATAATATCAACGCCGTTAAAACTGAACTAGTAATTACCCGCTTTAAACATCTCGCTTATATACCGCACGCGAAATGGCTGAAGAAAATTCTGGAACTCTACAGAAATCGCCCAAGCGATGACGTGATGATTTTCTGGAAAATTCTATACAATTCTATGGTACATAAATTATTGCACAAGTCTATTTGATGACTTATATATTTAATATAAATATTTTTAACACATATAAAATGCTAAAATGGCCTATATTACATTTCCAAGTGGTTTGTGCGTGACCTTTTTCAATAATTCAATGGAATAAAAGTAATTTTTGTCATTAATAGACAAAAGTTCATTCATTCGTGCTACAGGAAATAATTTTTGATAAAAAAAGTCAAAAAGTCATCACCCTAGTGCTCACAGTTGGAATTTCCGGAAGTAGACCTTATCTGTTTGGTTTTATACTTAATATCCGTCTTTAATAATATTTTTCTATTTTGTGTCCTTTCGTTGTACAAGGTCGGGTCATTACTCTGTTGTTTCTCATATATATATATATATATATATATATATATATATATATATATATATATATATATATATATATATATATATATACCAGCTTTGTAAAAATATTTTCGTTATTCCGTGAGAATGAACTGAACAAGTTCGAAAGTACTTAGAATCCGCCTTTCATTTTCCTGTGGGATTTTTTGCATTTATTGCTCTACTTATGCGCTACTTTGTGAGTTTCTCATATAGAGTCTGCTTTGTAAAGGGCGATTAGTCAAAAGGCCTCGCAGATCTCCCGTCTTTCATTTTACTTCGTAGCTGTTTACTTTATATATATATATATATATATATATATATATATATATATATATATATATATCCCCTTCTCTCTTTACTCTCCCTTTCTCCACTCTCTTTCTCTCTCTCAACCTCCCCTCCCTTCCTAACTCCCACCTTCTGTCCCTTTCTCCCTCTCCCTCCCCCAAAGTAGGAGGCAGAGTAAATTTATCTGTGAATGTGAAGCGTATTTTCCCTTTTCACTCTGAAACAAGCGGAATATTGCGACAGAAACTGGGCCGCTGAGAAACAGGGGTAAGATATGGCCTTTGTATGCGATTTACGCTCATGTAACACAGCACTTTCTGAAGACCGAAAATGATCACATAATACTTTGAATATCATGAAATAAAATGCATAATTTTAAATTTCATCTCATTAAGCAAATAGTTACAACAGAGATCATTAAAAATATTATTATCATGCGTATTCACATGAGAAAATGAAGTAACTAGATACACTGCAAAATGTGATTAAAATAATTACAAAATGAATGAAAATAACATGGTATCAAGAATCGATAGTACGAGACATACCTGACTCGATAGCCAACAACATAAATGAAATAACAATAATCTTCCTTCATCTAAGATATGTTCACCCTCGTCCAAATCAACTCAGATTATCTTAAGGTATCGGATCCTGAGGAGTAAGGAAAAAGAGGGGCGGAAGAAAGACAGACCAACGATTGTCATGCTGATAATTATGTAAATCTTATCGTTTGATTTTGGGGGACGTATGATTTGCACTGGCTATGAGATCGGCTGGGTGAAGAGGACGATTTGATTCCATCTAAGCCTATTTTTAATTATGCAAATAAGTAGGCAATTTTCCTTTGTAGACTCAAAGTGTGAAAGAATGTTTGCGTAGTTGCAGCATCTTATATTGGCCATTATAAGGAGAAAACTTTGAGCGTATTTGAGTATCTCAGGATAACGTGTGTGCAAGGTCTCAGCTTTTTGAGAACGAAAAGATTAGTCTGGGCAAGAGTGGCGAAATGGAATTCGTTGCCTCCTGATGTTGCTGATTTGTCTTATGTTGCAAGGAATCTTTTTCCATGGTAATAAATATATCATCTTTAAGGCGGAGAGGAGTGTCATAGACCATATGTGCAGGAGAAGCCCCTTGTTTCTTGATTAGAGGCATTATTTTTCATTGCAATAAATGATGCAAGTAGGTTTTTGCAAGAAGAGAACTCCTGATAGTACAGTGGCACCTTTCAAGGACGGTGTTTTCATTAAGATTCACATGAGAAGTAAGGATATGTTGCGTGGCAGAGTTTTAATAACTCTTGAAATATACCTGACCTGAAGTGTGGCCCATTAACAACCAAGATTTAGACTGGGGTTCCAAAAACGTGAGATGTAATTGCGGCAAAAGTGTAAACTACGGCCTCAAATGCAATATCTTTAAGTAGCTAAGCCTTTATCTACTTGGTATACTGACAAAAGCCGTCAGAAAGTCTTTGTATCTTTCTTCTTTGGTAAGGAAAGCGCTGGGTATATCTATGTGAGGAGTGTGAAATTTTGCCATGGGAGCAGCGAATTGTATAAGAAGCGTCTTTGTACCTTGGATTTCTTGCACTAAATGCAACTGCTAAACCATTCATCAATGTCATTTCTTAGATGCTTCCGCACAGGCCTCTCCAAGATGGATTTGGGATATATGCAAGTACCTAGATGTGCAAAGTTATCATAATAATGAAAGACAATTTACGGAAATCAGAGGTTAGATAAGGTTGGAGTTGGATAAATCGCAGATGAGAGTGTTATTTCAAGAGTGCACACTCATCTAATGAATCTAGAATGAGATAAAAGGGTCCTTTTTCAAAGAGATGTAATTCTGACTCGGACAGTTGAGATTTAACCAAAGAAAATTTAATATTAGGATGTTGTGAGTTTAAATTACATTGTGTATAGACACATTGATGGGGTTAAAATGTATCTTACTTTTGGTCCTTCGTTAGCAAATATTTTTATGTGTATTATAAAACACTTTGGCTCGACGATTGTCCCATTAATTTTGATCCGGTCTTATATAGGCTCTATGTAGATGACACTTTTTTATTATTTCGACATAAGTTACATTGTATACTCTTCCTGAATTATTTAAATTCAAAACATCCTAATATTAAATATACCTTTGAGCTCTAAAAAATAATAGCATCTCCTTTCTTGACATAAAAATTACCCGAGAAGATAGTCACTTCACGTCAAATGCTTACCAAAACCCCACTTTTTCGAACCTTGGATTAAGTTTATTTAGCTTTTCTAAGTTTAAATCTAAAATTAATGCCATCCTTACCATCCTTCAAGGAGCATATAACTTATATTCAACTTTCACACCTTTTCATTTGGAATTCGATTTGACAATTCTTTGCCTCTAATGGCTACCTCAAATCGCATTTTCAGAATCAAATTAGCCTATTTCTTAAAGAAAAATACTAGACTCTGACTCTTTTATAAAACATTAATACATCAAAGGTTTTTTCTTTCCCATACTTTGTTTCTTGATCTGAAAACCTTAAAAATGATTTGTTTAAACTGTTGACTTCAGCCTATCCTCAATTATTGCCCTGTATCGTTGTCAATAACGACTTAAGACTGGAATCACTTGTTAAATTCAAGGATCAACCACCCACTAGTATGCGATCCAAAATATATGCTGGTTTTATTGTACGTGCAAAAGCACTTTAGGAGCAAATTGGGGTACGCTTTACTCCTGCTCCATGCAACATATGGGTAGATCTGAGAGAACTTGTCTTCACCTCGGTAAACCTAATCCATCCCATTTCGAAACCACCTTTGGCAATGTGGTTCTATATAATGGGATAAAACTTAGAAAAGGTAAACAGATACGAGTCACAAAGTAAAATATTTTTGTTACACTTATGCGCAAACGCTATAAGTGTTAAACTTAGTTACAAAAACAAACAAAACGCTTTACAATAAAAAAAAAAACAGTGACGAATATCACGAGTAGTTTGTTTGAGACGCAATGAAGAAAATTGTTAACTGAACACACCAATTCACATTTACAAACTATTGAATAAATTACATAATCAAAATACACTTATTTTTCTCCCATACGCCGAGTCAAAACTCTTTTACATAAAACACTCAATTTGTCCACTAAACACACTAAACTATGTAAAATATCAAACTGTTGAACACACGACACAAACATATTTCAATCCAAACAAAATGATCTGCGAAGAGTGCTTTGAAATACAAGCTTCAGTAAGGTCGTGACTAAGCATTTAGATCAGTTGAGTAAGCTGTCAAATCACGGCTACCGTATTGTTCACTAAGATATTGTAAATAGTTGTTAGAATCAAATATATTTTGTAAATAAAGACTATAAAATAAAGGATATCAATTACCTAGAGGGCGGTATTGTTTTTTTTTATACCTTTTAAACAGTCAAGCACAGGTATTTTTTAACTAGTTAATAGACTTGCCATTAATAGCCATTTTGAGAGGATAATTCTATAGATTTATAGCACTGTTCAAGCCTTGGCGCATACAGTTGGTTTCTTTCCTTGCATTTGTTCTTGGCGAACAATTAAAAAAAAATAAGAAAGAGGTAACAGAGATAAGGTTGCTAATATCTGCCAGTTTTCTCTCTGTTCCCTTCGCAATCTTAGCCGCATCTGCAAGAATCATTCACGGTTTCGTTAAATCCCGCCTCGACTGCTGTAACTCCTTTCTCGGTCGATCGCATCCTTCCATTCTTCGAGCCCTTCATAACTTTGTGGTCTGTGCTCTTTACTTCCCGGGACGCCTGTCTCGTTCAACCCCGGAAAGCCGTGATCTGCACTACCTCCCAGTTTGATTTTGTATCCCTTGTAATGTCTTCCTTTACCTATAAGATCTTACATACATGCTGTAACCCTTTCTTATCTATACTCATCACTGATCTTTCCCAGAGTGGGAGAATCCTACAGTACAACTCTGCGTCTCCTTTGCTAGTATCTCTTAGTCATTTGTAGTGCACATGTGATCGTGCTTTCTGTATATTTGCTCCTTTTATGTGGAATGGTATTCCTTCTGGTATGCGTTCATCCCCTTTCCTTAGTGGCCTCAAGCTTGCTCTGAAGACAGGCGCTCAGTGAGGACCAGTAGCTTTGGTGAGCACTACAAGGAATGAGCTTAATATTATTATTATTATAATTAATATTATTATTATTATTAGTTTCCCTCTCCATCATCTTGTTTCTAACCAATGCAAGTTCAGTTCCTTATTTGATGGGGGAGGGGAGAGGGAGGGGGCCTGAACATCAATTTGGTGATGTGAACATAAAATATGATATTTTAAACATTGTCTTTTTTTCAAATAAGGAGTCCCGTATCGTATTTCATCTTGTGGAGAAAAAAAATTAGGTTTAAGTTGAAAATGAAATAAATTTCTTGGACGGTTCGTTATAGTCGTGTATTTGATGTATCGATTGTCCACAACACCAAGATCTTTTGTAATACATTTGCAGCATCATTCAATCAATACATGGATGAGTGAATTCTTAATTATAGTTTTGAATCTTATTCCACAATCATATTGAATGTTAGTCAACGGATTGTTTGTTCAATGTTCCATCGTTTAGTTTTTCATTATTAGCTTTTTGGAGCGAGCATCGGATTTTATCATTTGTTGTGTTGACAGGTTCTTCAATGGGTTTAATAAAGAACGCAGATAAATTTTGCTTCTATTCGTAGGTGCTTCGAATGCCGTGGCAACTCCAAAAGGGGTCCTGAATATGTGTGTGGACTTCAATTTTCAGATGGGAAACAAAACTATTTCCTTCAAAGCCGCTTCTCCCTTGAAGAGCTGCTTCTGAAGTTTCCGAATGGTTGTCTAAATTAATGATTTTGAACGCTGCTACAACATAATCATCATTTTCTGCTACACTTCTTTCGTAGAAACCTAAGATACGTCATCTGATGCAGGTTGTATGGGATCTAACGCCGTATTTCTGTTGTTAATGTGATGAAAGTATTAGTGGGAACGAGGTGACTTTTTCTTCTTTGCTGCGATCTTTTTTTACTCTATTTATCTTTAGTATACTTTTGTATTTATTATATATATATATATAATTAGGTAAAAGGCCATGTTGTATGCAGGTTCTATTGAAGTCCACAGGTGTGGCAGCGTTATTAATTTTAACTTGTATTTTCTTAATATTTCTTAAAAAATATTTTCACGGGGTCTTCGAGGCGAGGAAAAACATCCACGAAAGACATTCTTTATTTATTCCTAGTCGTTTTTCGACCATGTTAGGTCATCTTCAGGGAATGAAGAGAAAAGGAATTATTCAATATAT